>OX337228.1:5461730-5808060 GCA_946965045.2 Epithemia pelagica
GAAGAGGTTCAAATGATATTATTCCCGCAAAACAGTGGTCGGATAACTGATTGTGAGATAGGTTCAAGGAGTACGTTGTCGGATGCGCGGGGTCAGAGATGGCCGCAAACAAATCTTGTGCGCCGCGGTCACCGATTCGATTCATTTTAAGATCGAGTCTCTGGATTGTGCGATTCCTTCGTAGCATGTTGGAAAGGAACGACGCGCCTTCATTCGTAATTTTGCAAGAAGTCAGGGACAGCACAGTCAGATTCTGATTGTACACAAGCGACTGTGCAATAAAAGCAGCCCCACGATCCCCCATTACTGTATTCTGAAGGCATAGACGGTTGAGGTTGATACTGTTTTGGCTTATCACAGTGTTCGCCAGGGTCTGGACACCACGACTTGTCACCGCTTGCAGACCGTCCAGACTCTTGAACGTGACCAAAGGGAGAGTCGGTCTGTATTCATCAAGATGCCGGCAAATGCAAATCATTTCCTCGTCTCCCACCTTAAGATTCAGTTGAGGCATTCGACGCCTTGTCTCGATCAAACGAAGTTTCTCTCCCAACCAAGTTTGTAGGGATTGTCGAAATCGAAAAGCCCCGGAGAGACGAGCAATGCCGATATCTGTCATGCGTTTGTTTTCTTCCCATTTCAGGTGATCAAGCGTAAAGCGGTCCGTGCAAACAATTTCGGCGAGTCGAACAGCCCCCTGATTTCCAATTTGATTTCCCGTCAAGTCAAGTTCCTTCAATGTGGAGTTAACGACAAGCGCATGGCAGAACGAACTTGCCCCGGCATCACCAATCGCATTACTAGCCAAATTCAGTTTTTCCAGGATAAAGTCACCCTCCAAGAATGCAGCCAATTCCACTGCACCGGAATCGTGGATGCGATTAAAACTGAGATCAAGATGGCACAAATATGATATGGAATACTCTGTGCAACCTAGGCCTTGACAGAGAAGGGTTGCACCCTCGTCATCCACATGACAGGATGACAAAACAAGCTCACGTATCGTATGCGATCGCTCTAAAAGTAAGGCACAATACTTGACTCCATCAAGGGTCAGTTTGTTGTGACTGAAAATCAGTTTTTCAAGGCGGGTGTTGCCAAACTCCAGCATTGTACCTGTAATGTGCTCAACGGCTGCAGGCAAAAACCACAAAAAGGACGCATTTGTAAGGAACGCACAGGTGACATTGAAAGGAATAACTGTTGTCATCCGACGTACCACTGTCAGTGAGGTTGTTGTTCGTTAAATTCAATTCCCTAAGAGGACAAGAGCTGCAAATCCGATACATTAAGAGAGATCGAGTGAGTACCAACTCTAATGAGGATGAACAAGCCAACCCATTCCATCATCTATACCTCAAGTGTGGGTTGAGAATGCAAGCCAACTCCGTAGCATGTATTCTCATGTTATTTTGAGACAGATCCAACTGCTCGAGAAATTCGTTGGCACATAGCGCTTCTGCCAGCTTTTTGACACAATTTTTATTGTTCAAACTATTTTTTCCAAGGTTGAGCGAAGTGATGCTTCGGTTGCGCAGTAAAATAAGAGATATTTGTTTGGCGCATGCTTTCCCCAAATGATTGTTGAACAGATTAAGTGTTCTCAGGGTACATCGTTCTGTGGCAAGCGCCCGGGCGAGTTTTTTTAGACCATCCGCTTCAACCTTATTGCCACTTAGGTCCAGTTCACGCAAGCTTCCAACAATATCTAGTATTCTCGCCAAGCTATCGCCACAGTGCGATGTCAAGCAATTGTTGGATAGTGATAGTCTTTGCAAACAGATCCGTTTGCTATCATCGTTGCGTACAATGTCTGCAAATTGTCCAAGGTCATCGTCTTTCCACAACTGTCCTTCCACCGAGAGTTCTCGAACTAAATGTTTGCGTTCATCAAAGTACCTGAGCACGTCCTCCGACTTTAAGCGAGGTGACCCGTCATCGTTGTTGTCGAACTTGGCAATCACCATGAGCGGTGATGCGCTCACAATGGTTTCGTAGTGTGAAAATTCTATTTCCGTCTTCTATCGAGAGCCTCGGCCCTTGCCTTCTTACAGTACACTTTCGCCTTCGCAAGGAGATTGGGATGCTCTCTTTCTTGCAAGGGACAAGGTCGTTACCTGTGCACGTTGTATTTCACATCAACATCAACAAAAGCATCAACCTCTGCTATCAATTTAGGGGGGCGCCGATCATTACGATGAACTATACAGGACGAGCCGTGTTAGCGTTGCGCTGTCGCGCATTGAGCAATGCACACTGCACAGCGATGACAGTACTGAAATGCGCTATGTATTGTACATGGCACGACTTATTGGTCATCATGTCAGTCCTCCACCTCCTGCCTGCACCTTCACCACCTGCACCACGTTCGTTTGGGGGTACAGTAAACCCCGATTTTGTACTTTAGTACTATTTTTCACTTCTCTCGAAGGATCATAACCTATTAAGGGCTGGTCATTGCACGTTTTATTTTTCACTAGGGTTAAAGTTATAAATTGGAAAATCACCACCGCACCATGACGCTCTGTTTTTGATGTCGCCGTTCATCAGATCAAGACTCTGATAGAGGTCGAAGCCTCTTGAGTGTCGAAACAAGTAAGCATTCAATACGATGTGTGAGTTTCGTGCGAAAAATTGAAGGATTGGTAGAGATGAAGTCATTCATCGGAGATGCTATGTGTTTTTTTGCCATTTTGCTTGTGCTGCTCCGTTTACATTGTTATTTGTCTATTTCACTTTCTCACAACCTGGTACTTCTTCATTTGTAATCAAAGCGATATGGAGTGCTGGTGTAGTGGGGAAATACAGCTTTACATAGCTTACCACTCAAAAACAGCTCTGTTTGGCACGATGGCAAACAACAATCAACGAACAAACGAGGAAACAGAGGCTGTTTTGGCTAGTGTAGAGCACTGGTAAGCCTTCATTCTATGGTTTATTCTTTGCATTAGTATCTGTGTCGAATTCTAATCCCTTTTTTCCAGGACGACTGCCCTGGAGACAACAAGCCAGAATACAACAACAACCACAACAATTGAGACAAACCCAGCCTTCTCCACAGTCCATGTCGACCGTTCCTAGTAATTCCTCGATACAAAGGGAAACCGTACCGGTTTTTATTTTTGCCCTGTACTGCGAACTGCGATGGAATCCTTTGGCCGCCGCCGATGCAAACTCGAACACTACGGGCGGATCAAAATCATCCTCTCACCAACCACTGCTGTCGCCTCCATTGTGCTTTTCCGATGCACAATGCACTGTCATGTGATTTCGTGGAGGATTTCTATGCCATGATTGGGCCCCAGTACATTTCCAAATCTGTGGAGCGGAGATTCGAAGTCGTTGGCAAACCTATGCAACACACTCCCCTGACTCGCGCCCTACTAGAACGAGTCAAGGAACGAGCTCGCTTGTTGGTGTCGCCTCACGTGACGACGCGTCCTGTGGTCAACAATGCGGCATCCTTATTGGATCCGAAACGCCTCGAGTTTTATCAAGCCACGACATTGTTGGCCGTATATTCCCTGCGAGGTATTACCCGTCGATCCAAAACCACGTGCTTTTCTCGTCGGAGTGCCGGTATCCTTGCGGGTCAAGGCCAACGCAACTCGATTTATGTCGTGGATGATTTTGACTGGTTTGGTGTGGGCTACGCAGTGTGGGTCGAACCACTCCTTCTCCACAGTCCATGTTGACCGTGCTGACCGTTCAAGGATGACAACACTCCACCTCTTCTGCCTGGACGACTTTAGATTTTGAAATCCACTCACTCACAGTCATCCCCATTATCAGGCACAACACACAACCTGTCCATACCCACCACCGATGACCCATCCATTGGTGTACGGCATTGTGGAAGCACACACAACAACGTTGGGACAACGCAATCCCTATGGTGCACGATGCAGTGCATATCAATCGCTAGTCTACTAGTATGAAGAGGCTATCGCATTAAAATCTAAGCACATACTCATGATCTGGATCATCGATCATCGTCTTCTGTTGTCTTCTACTAGAGAGAGCTACGTAGGAGTAGGAGTATTTCGATTCTCATGAGATAGCACAAATCCGACAGTGTCGAAAGCCGACAGCGATGATCATGATCAGAGTTGTTGGAGGCTACTACTTGAGCGGAAGATGGCAAAAACAGTGCAATCGCGAACACTTTCGAGGAGATTATGGACAACTATCATCTGAATACAGCTGTGCAAAGTGTTCGCGATTGGAGAACTACATCCCGCGGTATCACCAATCACCATCGTCGATATATGCAAATCAGACGAGTTCAGCACTTCAAAAAATGCGACGAACAGTGGAGGGTCGGCCGGCGAAGCCCTACAACCTAGAGACCAAGACCAAGTGGATACTGTACCCATAATATTACAATACAAAATCGGCTCCGAAGCGAACGTGCACCCTGCACCCTGCACCTTCACCCGCAACCCGCACCCGCACCCGATGCCGGTCGCGGAATGCATTGGGAAAGCCACCGAAGGACGTCGACAATCTATTCCATCCAAGGATTTCATTCATCGATTCTATTGCGTTGAAAACAACGAGAAACCATGGCAGCAACAAACACAGCTCCCATCAAATGGGCTCAACGTAGTGATTCTCTCTATCTTACGATCGCACTACCAGGTAAGAAGTGAATGGCTCCGAGGCCATGCTACGCAACGGTCGTGAACTGGAAGTTTTCGATGGTCGAATCATGCTTCTCAGAAAACCTTATTTCTCATCGTTGTTAACAGATGTAAAGGACGAGACAATTCAATTGACAGATACGGCTTTGGTTTTCAAAGGAAAATCTCAGGACAAGGACTATGAGGTGAACATTGCATTCTTCAAACCCGTTGACTCGGAAGGTTCTACCTACAAGGTTTTGCCGCGAAGCATTCAAATGCATGTCATGAAAAAGGACAAGGAAGATGGTGACTTCTGGCCTCGTCTTTTGGAAGACAAGAATTTGGAGAAGA
The DNA here is from genome assembly GCA_946965045.2 of Epithemia pelagica. Lineage (NCBI taxonomy): Eukaryota > Bacillariophyta > Bacillariophyceae > Surirellales > Surirellaceae > Epithemia > Epithemia pelagica. The sequence continues at coordinate 5,466,707 of OX337228.1, forward strand.
ATCAAGTTAAGATTGACTGGGATCGATACGTTGATGAGGACGAAGAAGAGGAAGGTTTCGATACGTCGGCACTGGAAGGTGGTATGGGAATGGGCGGTATGCCAGGCATGGGAGGAATGGGCGGCATGCCAGGCATGGGAGGAATGGGTGGAATGCCAGGCATGGGAGGACCCGGTGGTATGGATATGGAAGCTCTTATGAAGCAAATGGGTGGTATGGGGGCAATGGGAGATGCCGGTGATATGGGCGGTGATGACGGCGACGATGACGACGATGATGATTTGCCAGAATTGGAAGAAGCCAATTAACTTCCTTCTTCGTACTTTGGGGCAATGACTAAGTTGGCCGTCGAAGCTGTGTGTCGGTGCAGCATTTTATCAAGAGGCACCTGTTCCAACCTCACGAACTAAACCATATGACAGAAAATTTGTTTCATTACATGGCGATGCAGGAAGGATATGGTGTTCTTGTTCTCTCCGATTCGAATGGGATGACAATGCTCAAGGCGCACGTGCTGAATTACTTAGAGAGGATTGTCTTATTTTTTGTTCATTTTTCTGCAGAGTCAATTTTGTTATTTGAGTTTCAGCGTATAATGCGGTGTAGTTGCTAGCGTGCGAAATAGACGTTTCGTTCTTATTTCTTGCCTCCTCCGGATAAGAGTTGCACCATGGCCGACTGAGCTTCTTCCGACCCCGACGCCAGTCGTTGTGCCGTCAGTGCTGCGCGGTTGTCAACGATCGAGTGCACTCGGCCACTGGCCTTGTCCTGTACGAGAACGTATACAAATTCGCCAGACGGCATTTTGTTTGACACTTCTGCAAAGACATATGCATAGCCAAATCGGCCCTCCAAGTTGTATCGGACTCTGGTTCTATTGCTGCCATCTTCTTCGTTACGATACTTTGTGTGTTCCACAAAGTTACGTCGCCCTTCTCGATGTCCCCCATGATCTCGGCCATACGCTTTGACAGATTCACCATACCGACGTAGAATCTCTGGATCCTTGCGAATCAGTTCAAAGGATCGATCAAAAACACGATTAGGGCTCATTTTTCTGCATCCGCCAAAACACAGGGGTCAGTTGCGCAAGTTTACGTACAAACAGAAAAGGTCAGACTCCTTTAATAATTTGGATGAGAAAATTCACTCTCCGCGATAAACGTACGTTGGAAACAATTCTACGCCAATGTAGTAAGCACAACAGAGAGCAAATACGCCGATCCCAGCCCACATGGTCAATCGTCCGGCGGCCACCACTTGTTCACCGGGCGTCATAACGATCTCTTTTGTTGTCTCCTCTTCATCACCTGAAGCGCTCTCACTTTGAGCCTTTGAATTTGCCTTGTTTCCGGGATCACTGCTAAATGAACGGGCAATCAAGGAGGGCATGGGATATTGGACATGGCGATGCGACAGGGAGCTTCTACACCGCTGTGACAAAGCTTGTGTGTACAGACTTCTTTGCACACGCTCTCCATATAGTCCAGTTGCTTGCATCAGCTTCCCCCTCATGCTCATTCCAGTGAGGTGGCGACCTGAGTGGTGGATCATCTTGATAGGTGATAACGTTTTGTTTTGGTTGCTGGGTATGCAGAACGTCTCGATGATCCCTTCGGTATGGATCATGGATCTTCTATATGGCTCGAGCGACAAACACGCGACCAAAATAAGACGTAACTACCCGTAACCTTTACCTGCGGTCGTCTACCTAGGCGTCGTCATCCTCCTCCAGTACTCTGCGCTTTTTCGCGGGTTGGGAGTCTCCATCACCGATATCCTCGCCGGTTCTTTTCGAAGGTCCCAGTAACTCTTCATCACTTTCATCGTTCTCACTGCTATCTCCAAACAGGTCCGGTTTGGAAGCGGACGCAGGCTTGTCCTCCTCTTTCGCTTCTCCATCGCCATCAGCATCGCCTTCGTCATCACTGTCTCCAAATATGTCATTCTCCTTGCGAGTTTCCTTCTGTTCATCGTCACCATTTTTCGAGCCTTCTGCTTTTCCCTGTGTTTCGTTCCCATTGTCGTTTTCATCGTCTGATTCATCGAACAAATGACTTCCAGGGACTGCCTCCTCCTCATTCCCGACGTTGGCATTATCATCTTCAATAAAGTCGTCCAGCTGCCCGGTCTTCTTTTTAGCTACTTTCTTTTCAACTTCCCGTGCTTGTTCTTGTTTCCATCCAACTTTGAGTTCTTCCACAAACTTCATCTTGGCTTCCGCCTTCCTATCGCGTTCTTCCTGTTCCCTGGTTTCTTTTTCCTTTTCTAAAGCTTTTTTGATTTCCTCTTCTTTCAAGGCGGCTTCCGCTGCAAGTCGACGGATCTCTTTCTCTGTTTCAGCGTCCTCTGCTCGCTTTTTCTCATCTTCAAGATGAGACTCTGCACTGCTAATATTGGCTCTACAGTGTTTGAGAAAATCTTGCAACTTGGAAGTCGAGATCTGAACTTTCGCGCCTTCAGTCTTTTCTTTCAGAATGGATTGGACAACCTCAAAGCTCTCTTTCAACCCATCCAATGCTCCTTCAACTTCTTCGACCGTCCTAGGAATGTTACGTGTGAGCTTTTGCAAGATACAGTTAGCCGCTTGAAGTCTCGTCATGCAAAGATTGTACTTAAGAACCATATCGCGCTTCGAGTGTTTGCTTATTGCCAGTTCCAAGTAATTCATTGCTTCAAGGTATCGCCCATCGGCCGGGGCTGCATTCGAATCGTTGGAGAGCTCCGTATGCCTGGCCCAGTCAAAATAGGAAAAGGCAATATACATTAGAACGTCAACTACATCGTCGACTCGGCTCTTCGAAGTGATCGGTGTCGTTCCATCCTCGGCTCGCTTCATATAGCTCTTGTACATTTGCAGAGCCTCAGGGTGCTTCTTTTGAGCTAGATAGATGTGGCCAAGATTCACCAAAGTGTCCGCAATCGTGTCTCCACTGACTTCACGCACTCGATTGAACACTTCTTTGGCCTTGAACATTTCTGCCTTTTCAGCCAAAACAGTACCCAGGCCATTGCCCGCGTAAGCATTCGCTGGATCCTTAGTCAGTATTCTCTTGTAATAGTCTGAAGCATATTGCAGATGCTTCGCATATCGTTTCTCAGACATGTGAAGCGTCGCAAAATAGATATTCCCCAAACTCAAAGAGGCGTATGCTTCAACATTGGTAACCTTCTTCACCAACAGACTGTCAAATACTTTCTGTGCTGGCTGCCAGTCAGCAAGGGAAAGATGGAGATTTCCAACCAAGTTGAGAACTTCAGGGTTTCCCGGAGCTGTCTGCGCTGCCAGTTTCAACCACTTGGATGACTCTGGAAGAGCACCACAATCGACCGCGATGCATGCAAGACACAATAAACTATTGACGTATGCAGGATTGCGTTTCAAAATAGCTTTGTGAAGTTCAATGGCAGCCAGGGGTCGACCAGCGGCTTCATGGAGTCGAGCAATATTGAATGCAATGGTAAGGGCCTTTGGAACTTTGAGGATCTTATTCTCTCGCTTGACCCACAAACTAAATTCAACCGCTTGAGTAGGGGTTTTCTCCCCCTCAGTATCATCTTTAGGATCCTGGTCTTTATCCGGAACAGTATACTGGTCCTTTAGCTCGAGTTGAACACCTTCGTCACTAGCTGAAATATCAACTATTTCCGATTCAAAGTCTTGACCTAAGCGCACATGATCCCCTACCTCGATTATCAGGTCTTGAATATTGTCCAATTTGTCTTGTATGATCCATAGTTTCTTTTGGGATGGTGCCTCTTCCTCAACAACGACTGAATCAGGTTCTGCGGCCGGTTGGACTTGTTTCTGGACTACTTTTATGTTGGTGTCAAGGTAGTCATGGAACATGTGATTGTCCTTTTGTCGGATACGCCCACCTGGAGTTCCCTTGTTGTCCAAGGTTGCAATCTTGAAGTAACTGCGACCTTCGCCGTTGCTCGTCGAAGTCGTTGCGACCAGGGCTTCTAGCGCGAGAATGTACATCTGAAGCGATTCATCGAACTGATTCGTTTTGTGGCAAAGAACTCCGCAGTTTGCATAAATGTCGTATGGAATCTTTTCTGCAAAGTCCGGTGGCGGTACTTGCTGTTTTCGTCGTGACTTGCCTTTGATCATAGACAAGTGCTTCGCTTTCATGAGTTGAATCGCCTTCTTGTAACGCTCCAAAGCTCTGGAGTAATTGGCTTCATGCTGTTGCAAAGCCACTGCTTCCAAAACGACCAAATGGGGATTCAAAGGATCAAGTTCGATAGCTTTCTGCAACTGAACGAGACCATCTTGAAGTGTTTTGGGGTTATGAACGAGCAACAATCCCAAGAGAGCAAGTGCATCTGTCGCTTGAGGTGACATTTTCAACACAAGTCTCAAATGGCTGATCGCTTGCTCGTAATCTTTCTGGACGATGAATGTTTGAGCTAGACCGAATCGAGCTGGTGTCAAGGATGACTCATCGCCTCCGCTTTCAGAGGAGAGTTTGCAAGCTTGCTTGTAAAATCGGTGGGCATTGTCATAGTCTTGTCGTACGTGATAAACCCGTGCCAAGAAGAAGAGAGATTCGGCTCTCATGGATTCTACCATTGTACTGCTGTATGCTCCCTTTGCTAATGCGATCACGCGGTCATAGTCCTTCTTCCATACTTTGAGAGAGCTTCCTGATTCACTTTTCCAAATGTGTTTGATCTTGTATTTGGTGACCTCGTTGTTGTCGTCTTCGTTGTCCACCTCATCGTCTACTGTCGTTTCGAATTGTGCTCCGATTCGAATTCGCTCCCCTGGTTCCAGCGTCAAGTAATGAACAGAGATGATGTCGGATCCTTGTGTCACTGAAACGGTACCATTCGTTTCTTGTGTCCATTTCCAAAAATAGTGATTGGCCAAATGATTTTGCACCATGGCATTGGAATGATCCAGCAAGTTTGCCATGGACATGAGCTTGATAGCCTTTTCGGTTTGGCTTGCGAATTCACCCGATGATGTATGGTCTAAACTTGCCATGTCAAGGACGGCTGTGCTCACCATGGCTTCTACATTTTCGGGATCCATTTCCAGGGCCCGTTTGAAGGCGGCTTTGGCGCGATCAATCTGTCCCATCTTGTAACACGCGAGACCAAAGCCCACTCGAGCAGGGGCTCCCGAGTTTTCGGGATACTGTCGAATGGCGGTGGAATACTTTGCCAAAGCGCCTTGGTAATCGCCTTCGGCAAAGAGGACGGCCGCCATACCCAAAAGGGCGGGCAGGACGGGTCCACATTGTTTTTCGGTAGTCTGAAAGAAGAATCGAGCTTGATCAAACTGTCTCTTTTCCAGGTTCAACATTCCCCGTCCAATCCATGTCATGGGGAAGAAGGTATCCATTTTACTTGCTTTTGTGAATTTTTCATCCGCTCGTTGTCGCAATTCCGTTTTGGGATCGTCCGTTCGTTTGCTGCTTTTGCTGGACAACGAGTTGATGCCTCCACTGCCCGTGGCCAAGTTGGAGGCCGCCAAATGAGCAATTCCAGTGGCGGCCAGAATGTGGACTTTATCCGATTTTTCTGTAATGGCTGTCAAATCGCAAGCTTCTTCCAATACAGCCAGAGCTTGTCGAGCCTGTTTTTGTTGCATATAAAATAAGCCCGCATCGGACCACGTCGGAAAGTCCGCCTTTTCATCTCTCAACACTTGTAACAGCTTGGCCACTGGGATGCGACTCATTTCATCGGGAAAGATTTCCACAAACAAGGGTTCCTCCTCATTGGTAGCCGAGGAAGACGTGATGGGAATGCGGAGCGACCGATTGTCCTCCTCACCCTTGTCGTCCTGGTCACCCGTCAAGGGCGTTGGATCGATATCCATGCGATCCACAGCCGTATCCGCAACCATGTTTCATCCAACCCCCCACAAGCAAAGATCAAGCGGTAGAACAGTCGCAAAGTATAGTCAGTGGAGTCCGTGTGCAATGTCTTGATGATTTTACGACGAGCGGCTCCATCGAAAAAACTGGAGAGAGATGTGGAGGAAAACCAAACTTTTATGGTTTCACCCCCGAATCTTTTGGACCACATCCTGCCCCTCCCTGATTTCATTCTGGATGAATCGGTCGCGTGTGGGTCTGTCGGCTTCCGGACGAACTTATGCCCCCCGGGGAGTGGACTCGAACCAACGACTGAAAAGGAGGCTCTCCCCGCGTTTTAGTCATTTAAGAAATATATACAACTATGTATATGTTGATAGGATGAAACTTATTCATTTTAAATGTCCATCAGTCTTGCGGCTTATAAGAAACAACCGGTTCCTGCCAACTGTTCGACACAGCCGTTATCTTTCTTAGCCCCTCTCAAATTGACGGAAAAAAGTTTTCGGGGATGCAAAGCCACGCAGCGAGGAGTTGTCCGACGAAAACTCAAAACACGAGACAAAAATACTATCATCCATCTTTGTTGCGATTGGGATCTCTCCTGTCGTGGGTCAAGAGGTTTCCAGCGAATCGACTCCACCACCGAAACACGGAGCGAGGCAATCGATTCGTGGGACAGTTGTATCATCTTACATCGCCTGCTGGATCACGTTAGGTGTGGATCATGTCTTCGAGCCCTTCCACGAGTGGTGGTGGTGGTACTTCCACAACAGTGTCCGTATCGCCATCTCGTGACACTCACAACCAAACGAAGGAAGAGGGCGTCGTCGTTGTGTCGTTGAGAGCGAGAACACCATCACCCCGGAAACCAAGATCGGAGGCAACGGCCACCAAGCCAGTAGTGTCGCCCCAGAAAAAGCGGTTGGAAGCAAGTGTCGTCACCACCAAACGAGCTTCGTCTCCCACAAAAACCTCAGCCACCAAACGAACAGCACCTTCCAAAATGAAAAAGCCCGAAGCGACCATGGAATCCATGGAAGTCACACGGGAGCAACATTTGAGACAGACTCTGGACGAGACAGCTTCCAAACACTCGAGTAGTCACATGCATGTGCATCCTTCCTCGGCCAAAAGTCCTGGCAGTCGCAAAGGGGTCAAGGCACGATTTGTCGATCTCCTCAAACCCAAACGAAACCGAGGAATGTCGGCTCCAGTCCAACAGCAACAACAACAACAACAACATGCCTCTCAATTTCCACACGCACGCGCACGATCCTATTCGTCTTCCTCTGCTCCCGCCATGACATCGCTGGCCCGACAACCACACTCCCGGAGTCGTAGTTCACGAGCTACCACGCCAAATCCCAATCGGTCCTTGTCAAAGACATCTCCGAGACGTTCCCATATGAGTCGTAGTTTGTCGCAACAAGAAAGTGATAACATTTCCACCGTGAGCGACAACATTACCGTGGAAGGTCTTCGATCAGTCGCGACCAACCAGACCATTAGCAGTGTGGAGACCGTCAAGGCATCCAACAAAACCGATTTGCCCGCCGTGGAAGAAGACTCGCCCAGTCGAACTGAGATTGGCAAGTCGCCATGGAACGCTTTCAAACGGGCTCTCAAACCATTCAAAACACCATCTTCCCCAGGTATGGGAGAGGAACCCAGTCCAGGCTTGCTGGGCAGACGGGCCAATCGACGCCGAATACAGTCGTATGACAATCGACCTTCCTCCAAATCTCATGCTTCGTCGAGTGCGGATTCCGTGATTGGCTTTACCATTTTTGATCAGTCGGTACGAGGTCGCTTTGATGGTTTGGACGTCATGTCGCTGGGGTCCGCCTTGCGGATCAATGAATCGAGCAACAGTTTGGAAACCAATCCGAACCAAGACACTACGACTGCCGAATTTCCATGGGCCGATACACGATATACGGTCACGGGGCAATCGACTCGGTATACTCCTGCGCAACTGGTCCAAGATATGCTTTGGAATTCGGGAGGGAGAGCCAAACCAGAAATAATATTAGAAGGCTATTTACCAGGCCCCGAAGATCGGTGGATTGTGCAAATTGAACGCACACCACACAAGAATTACGCCTTTGTCTATGCCCTGGAAGAAACCCCCGATCTGCAAGCAGCTTCGACAGATGAAAACACAGCTTCGACGGCTCCTGAAGACCATGAAGATAGTCCACTTGTCTCCTCCCACAAACTATGGACATCCTTGTGGGGCTCTGATCCCATTCCCAGTGGACAGCCCAGTCGAGACCTTTTGTCACAAGTGGGACTGAATGCGACAGAAGAGTCTGGGTCAACCAAGAAGAGTCTGGGAAATGACAATAATTGTAATTCGGAGGACCCCCTGTTGAGTTTGGCGGCAAACTCATCAATCCCCATTGATATTGATGAAGATACATTTATTGTAAGCACAAGAGATCACTTGACAGCCATTCAGGACATTGCCAGTGTACCCATTTCCGAAGGACGGTTTGATACTGCGGTTCGGATTTTTGAAAAGTTGGTCATGGGACTGCCCTCCGAGGCTCCCAATGAGCGCAAGTACCTACGAGGTGCTGCGCTTCATAACATGGGTGTTCTTCACATGTGGGAGGGCAATTGGAGTCAAGCCAATGCCGTGTTCCATGAAGCACTTAAGGAACGAAGAAAACACATGACCAATCACATGGATCTCGCAGTGACTCGTTGTCGCAAGGCTCAGTGCTTGTTTGCCCTCGAAAAGTTTGATGAGGCTGTTGCGATCCTCGAGACCTGCCTCGTTCAATCGGACGAGGACGGGGTCGTTCGAGCAAAGGTCTTGAACAACTTGGCTGTGGTCCATTACCATAAGGGAGAAGTCTCCAAGGCATTGCGCTACCTTGCCGCTGCTTTGGAAATACAACGCGAATGGCTCGATGGAGATGTTCGAAGGGAATCCATTGTGTACGATGCTTCTGTCTCTCTGTCCAATATGGGAAAGTTGTATCTGTGGCGCGACGACTTTGAGCTCTGTTCGGCCGTTTACGAGGAAGCCTTGTTGCTCCAAACAAGCATTTTTCAAAAGGGGCATCCAGCCGTGATGCAGGCATATATCAACTTGGCGTGGTCCAAGGCTTTGAATGGACATTCACGCACGGGCCTCCGATTGCTGGAAAGTTGTCTTCGTGTACAGACATTGCACTACGGTGCAGAGGCCTCCACGACCGTGGATACATGTGGTTGGATGGCTCATTTGTACGCCCGCGCCCAAAAATATAAGGAAGCTCTTCCGCTCTACCAGCAAATTCGTCAATGGCAGAAACAACACTTGAAAAGCAATTCATCAATCTTCTTTATTCCTGGATCGACTTCTATGCATCCAGCTGTGAGACTTGTCAAGGATTGTATCAAGCAAATTGAGCAAGAACAACAACAAGCCTCCAAGTCGACCATGTCCATGTGGCTTTAGCTAGTTGTCCTAGCCATTCAGGGTCGCCCAATTTGATTGCACCCCTAAATAGTCAATACTAGCTTGTTGTCACCCCTAGTAGTCAAATCTAACAAGATGTTTTGATTCTGCGACATTTGAACCATCCATGACCAAGCCTTATACCTTAGTTGGCCACCCTTCTAAAGTTTGTATCTCTTTCATCGGTTGTCATTTGTCATGGCCGACATGAAGATATCTTTGGTTTTTCGCGTTGTTGTGCTTATTACAGCTTCATTGATATTGATGTCCGATAGGGTTTCCGCTTTTGTGGTGCTACCAACGTGAGTCCCTCGCCCCCAATTATTTGAGGTCTCAGATCATTTTTGCTCCGAATCTGCGTCATCCGACTCACATGGGTTGAATCGTTCTGATTGATCTTCATTAGAAACCAGTCCAAACGAATTGCCTGTAAAAATATACAAAGAGCCATGACATCGGATCCAGTTGGCTTCATTGGTTTGGGGATCATGGGAGAGGGTGAGATATCCTACTGTTTGTGGATGGAGAATCCCAACCCATCTCATTTATGTTTTGCTACAACGTTTGTCAGGTATGGCGAGCAGGTTGCTCTCCGAAGGTGTTGCTGGAAGCACAGGAGCTCCCTTGGTAATTTGGAATCGAACTGGAAGCAAGTGTGCAGCTTTGTGCGATAAATTTCCCGACAAACAAATCCTTGTCAAAGACACCGCACGTGAAGTAGTCGAGTCGTGCCGTATCACTTACAGCATGCTTTCCACACCGGAAGTCTCCAAAATAGTCTTCAATGGCGACGATGGAGTTCTTGCAGGTATTTCGAGCGGTAAATCCATTGTTGATTGTGCAACTCTCGCTGAAGCCGACATGCAAAGTATGAATTCTGCTATAGCCGAAAAAGGAGGGTAAGTAAACTTGCACTCGTGTGCCTGTGCTCTCTTATCTTGTCTGACATCTCGAACCAACAAGGCATTTCTTGGAGGCCCCTGTTTCTGGGTCGAAGGGTCCTGCGGCGACAGGTGCACTGATATTTTTATGTGCAGGATCAGAGGACCTCTTCGTCGAAATCAAAGATAATGCTCTTGCGGCAATGGGAAAGGCTAGTCATTTCTTCAGCAATGAGGTCGGAGCTGGAACCAGAGCGAAACTTGTTGTCAACAGTCTCATGGGAACTATGATGGCTGCATTTGGAGAAGGGCTTGCACTCTCGGAGTCAGTCGGCCTCGATCCAAACAAAATGATCGAAGTGATTGGACAAGGAGCTATTCAATCACCCATGTACAATCTGAAGGGGCCAAAAATGGTTAAGAAAGACCACGATCCAAACTTTCCTCTCAAGCATGCCCACAAAGACATGGCATTGGCGTGTGATATGGCAAATTCGGCAGGAGTAGAGTATTCAGTCATGGAGACTGCTGAGAAATTGTTCCGAGGTGCCAGGGACGACAATGACCTAAATCTCGGAGACCTCGATTTTAGTGCGGTATTTGAAAGCGTCCACAAGAAGTCGACGTCTGAGTATTCTCGAAAACGCATGAGCTAGTGTGTGTGGATCGTTATTGCCACATTCTGTCCATTCCGATTCTGTGAATGCTAGTCAACTTTGTCCACCACTTCGATTGGCAGGTTCTCCTAAGTAGATACATCGACTTTTTGTGTCGATTAGCTTGATATCTTTGGTCTATGGTGATAATACAATTTTTATGAGATTGACATGTGGTCAGGGTCCAGCGACTTTTTCCGGAGAGTAGGAAGGTGCACACTTTCATTCACAGTCTCGTTGGTTTCATAAACGAGCTCTTTGAGTTTTCTCCGATTCGGTGCACTCCTCGAAATAACATTACGGATACTATGACCCTTGTTCGTTTTCGCTAGGACCACCTCGGGATAAGCATCTAAAAGAGTCTTAACAACCTCCTCCGATGCTCCGAGATTGACAGCAACATGTACTGGTGTCCATCCCCTATGGTCATTACTTCTCACAGCCGTAGGACCATACATCATTAGAACACTGACAACTGCTGGATCGGCACCGTTTGAAAGTGCGTAGTGAATGGGAAGACGATCCAGTTTGTCTGAAAGATGAGAGTCGGGGAACTGATCGTCAGCAAAGATGTGCAAAAAAGATATCAAGGTGGATATGAAACTTACCAGGTTCGAGGCATGCACGCTTACATCTTGCCGTCAAGAGTTCAATAATTTTCGGATTTGCGTTCTTACGGCATGCACAGTGTAGTGGTGTTCGATTGTATGATGATTCCTGTTTCATAAGGGCGTCTGGATAGGCATCAACTATGGCCGTCACACATGAGAGTGGGGCATGTCCGACCAATGCTTCATGCAACGGAAGCACGTATGCTGAGGTAGAGCCATCGAAGAATCCATTCCGTTTTGACCAAACCTGGGCTTGATGTGGGTGATCTAAGGCAAGTTGGGTTGCCTTTGGCCATTGTTCATTTACGATCGATCGACTAAGACCTGACGGTGACATGATGTGGGTGTTCTTCGTGAAATTGGGCTTGATGGTTTTTTTGTGGGCTATGTCATCTTTCTGCTTCCCGCTTCTCTTTATTGCCGAAATGCGAACCCCGGGGGCGTTGGCATCAGTTTCCGCGCGGGGCGTGCGATCGATATTTTAGGTCTTGATCCCATAATGCACAAACAAGGCTACACAATATCCTCCCAAACACAAAAGCTCCTTAGACTACTCTCGTAGCACTCCTATCCTCTCTAGAGAGGAGTATCGGTAGTCAAAAAGATGGACCCTATTTAAACCTATTGAGAGCAGATGTTCACGGCACCGAAAGTCAATCCAAATTTTCACTGGCAGCGAATTCTCGAACCAAAATGCTGTTCCCCTCCCCACAATAAACCCCATTACCAGAAGCGATCGAGCTGACGGTGACTTCAATTCATTCAAACTAGCACCTACTGTCGCTGTCCGTACTGCTCCACCCAGACGACTCACTGTCATCATACTCAACATCATTCGGGGCTTGACCCTCCTCAGATGACGAGTTGTCATCATAGACACGGAAGTTGGCGGATTTCTTTGAGCTGGCTTTTCGTGATTTCTCATTTGGTTTCTTTTTACTCTCCTTTTGAGTCTTCTTTTTGGCCTTTTGTTCTTGCAAGACAATTGCCATTGATGTTGACGCTCGTCTTGCAGACAATGGTTTATCTTTCAAAGCCAAAGTTGCAACAGATGCAGATGCACGTCGATTGATAGAAATGCTGTTGCTTTTTGTCAAAACTCTGTCGTTCTTCTTTTTCGATTTCTTGCTCTTGTCTGTTTTCTCGCTGCTTCCGATGATGGCAGAACTCTTGCTCTTGTTCACACCACGAGTTGGATCTTTTTTCTTCGACTTCTTGTCCTTTTTCTTGGTCGAGACCTCTCCCTCGTCGTCGCCATTATCGTCAATTTGTTTCAAAGGAGAGAACGGAATCTTTTCGTCGATCTTTTCTTCGTATTTCTCAACATCTTGCAAAATATCGTAGAGCTTAAGAAGTAGCCCAGGGTCTACCGATGCTGCCTCAGCTTTCCGTATAATCTTCTTGGCGTTTTTGCGATACATCTTTTTCAGGCGTTGTTCCACGTGTGACCCATTTGTGTATTGTTCATACTTTTGATCTGCCTCTGTAGCCTTTTCCTTCCACTCTTCTTCCATGGCAGTAAGTCGCTTGTTCTCTCTTTTTGCCTTTTCATGGTGTTTTTCGAGCTGATCATAGTAGTCCCCGTTTCCCAAGCTGTACTGTTCCAGTCTCATTTGATTTATCCGTAAATTTCTGCTATTCTTTTTCAGTTTTTCATTCTTTTTCATCAATGCCGCATTTTCTTCTTTGAGGGATTCTATTTCTTTGTTCGTCAACCCCATCCCATCTTGCTTTTTTGACAGCTTCTTGGTCTCGTCTTTCATTTTCTTAGTTTCTTTCTCAATTTCTTTCAATTCAGAAGTCTTTTCTTCCTCTATATCAGCAAGCTTTTGGTTCAGTTTCTTCACTTTCCGTCGATATTTGGCCATGGCCAGCTGAGTGTCTGCACTGAGAGCGACATCTTCTGCCTTTTGTTTCTTACTGGAACTACTTTTGCTTGAACCGCTTTTACTCGATTTACTTGTTCCATTTTTGGAGGATTTCTTCTTGCTTGAACTCTCACTACTATTCTTGGGACTCACCCCAAACTTCTCCTTCTCACTCCAATTTCGGTCACGCGCCATGGTTTCGTTTTCATTGAGAGGCTAACCCAACCTCCGACGCATGTACTCGTCCACAGTTCAGAAGAAGTCGAAGTTTAGCTTCCAGTCACCATCACCATGTGGGTATTGTAGGGATTGCTTGTTGGGTGAAGGGGCGGTTAAGAAATCGAGATGCGCCCAGACCATCCGACACTCCCAAACGAACTCCTACAAATACCGCATGACTGAATTTGATGGGGCCTACTTCTTGTGGACTGTCTGTGGACTGTGGACCCGCCCAAAAATTCAAAGAAATATTTCGTTGGGACTGCAAAGACATCGATTTTGGGGGAAGTACACTGCTATCAAATGTATATGGAAGAATTCTGTACTCGTACGAGTACTCGTACTCCCGGAAACGGTACGTGCGTGCGAATCTACAATGAATGTAGAGTCCCGCCCACCGCCCACTCACCTATCAGTTCCATGAAGCTATGTACTCCTGGAGCTCCTCTCTAGCCTTTGCCGTTTTGAGCCTTGAGCATCAGCCTCTTGTCCATGATCTTTGTCTACATACCAGTCCGTCAATTTTTCCTATGCAATCCCAAGACCATGTTCTTCGTCTAAGTCAGTTTAACGCGGCTTCTCTAGGCAAAGGTGCCATTGTCGTTCGCATCATGATGGTCATGATCATCTTCTTCTTCTTCATCCTCGGGAACATCCACTTCATCATGATACATGGTCAAAGTTTCAGCATTGTCTCGGTATGATGTCACCGGTCGTTCGCCCATGACAATACCATCTTCGTCATCATGGCCCGGTACCAACTGGCGTCGTCGTTTGAGCGACGATCGACTCGAGGAGGAGCAACAACACGAGACAAAGGTGACCGTAAAGAGCATTCCCAGGACAAAACTAGCAATGGCCACGGCACCCACTGCCCATTGTCCACCACTGGTTTTCAAAATTTCTTGAGCCTCCTTGACATGATCATTAAAGGTGGCCGGTGTGGGATGTTGCAAGGTACAGTCGCGTTCCATCATGGGAGTGGTCAAATCAATCAAAATGTCCAAATCGCAAAACTGTTCCGGTGCGGCGGGGCACCCATCAATGCGTGGTGTCCAGACTTGGCCATTGTACAAGAGTCGAAAGGCATGACTGGTGGGGTAGACGGATGTATCCGTGTTGCCTCCAAAGTTTACTTCGTGTAGTTCCAATATCATCATGGACGCATACGAAGGCCACCAATCACTGATTTTCCAGGCACCCAAACTTGCCAAGAGAGGCAACAGAGTGGTATCGTGTCCACTAAAGAGAGCAAACTTGGCCGGTGTCGGATCGCCCTCAGTGACACCCCGCGTGGCTGCCTTGAAATGATACATAATTTCATCCCATAGTGGTCCCATGGCAACTTTGGAAAATTCACCGTCATTGGCGGTGGCCAGCATGTTGTAGGGCATGGCATCGTGCTGGGCCAATCGACGAAATATGTGATCGCCATAATCTTTGGTCTCGTCACCACTGCCATCACCACTGCCTGGACTACTGGACGGCACCGTCGTCTCGGAGGAAAAGTAAAAATTGTCTTGTCCCAAATCTTCGCCTTGATAATCATTGACCGCGTCCGGCAAGTCTCGATCGGTGCACATGGTAGTCATGAGACAATCCACGGTTGCAGTTCCTCCTTCCAAGACTTGTTTCTTAAAGTCTTGTACTAATTGTACTTGCGGCGATTGCAGAAAGGCTTGATATTCTTGTGATTTGTGATACCGATCTTGAATTTCCTTGAGTCGAGGACAAATGTCGAGATTGGCACCCAAAACGTCTCGTTCGCGATCCGCCACGTGCAAGGGGAGAATGGGATGTCGATGAGACGACTTGAGATTCTTGTGTAGTCCATCCAATTCATCTTGAAACATTCCTCGCAATACAATTTGACCAGACATGAGAGTTCGTTGATCGTCGTCGGATCGATAATAAATACTCGAGGCCAAGGCATTGTCACCATTTCGAAACAATGTGGAGGAATCCAAGAGACGAAGACGACGATCGTGACTGTAATCTTTGTCACCATGATATACATAGGCATTGCGCAAAAAGTTTCCATTTTGCAATTCTTGATCATATCCCTGCAACAACAATTGTCCATGTTGACAGGTTCCACCCCACGAATTGGTCAAATTACGTTCCGGATCCTGGAGGGCCGTATATTCCTTGTTCATCCAAAACATGCCACCATGTTCTTGTTCATTGCGTGGTGGTGTTCCAATCCAGGTCGTCAAGTCACAATTCCAAATGGGTTTGTAGCCTGGCCAACACGTGGAATTGTACGAGGGGATATTCCAGGGCGTTCGAGCACCATGACGAACCAAAGCCGTCACATGCAACAATCGAGAATCACCGGCCTTGGAGGTTTCCGGTAAGGGTGGAATGGATCGCAAGGCCATTTGGTCTGGTGTGGCACAATAATCCGGATACACTGGATACTTGGTGTACCATTCCGTAGTAGTAGTAGAAGAAGAAGAAGCATCGCTGGCATCTCGTCGTCGTCCTGGATGGTGTCGTTCGGCTGCCTCGGCTGGTGATTGATCCGTTTGTAACAATGAGGAGGAGGAGGAAGACGATTCACTCCCCATACCACTGACTGAAGCCATGGCGCCAGGCAAACACCAACATGATGATATCAACCACCATATCATGCAGAGAATTGTGGACTGGCTCTTCATCCTTGTACAGAAGACGAGAATCCATGGAATGAACAAAACGTCGAACCACAATGCCAAAGATCGCTGGAACAAATGAATGACCGCCCCAAACACGGAGCGGGATTGAAATGAGCCTAAGGCGACTGGAATAAGTCAAAAGCGACTGAATCTCTACGGAAAAATTTGGACCGCACGATGCCATCAGATGCCAACACGTATTTCCTTCCATTGCATCCATCACCAACCCGTCTTCATCTTCTGTATACAAGAGAAGCTTATAACATTCTTGAAGTGTGAGATCATGAGATCTGCATTCATATCACGGTGTCGTTACATACCAAAGTATTGGATCCGTTCTCCAGGAGGAGGAGGAACGTCCACTCAACATGGATGGTTCAGGTCCGGAACAAGTGCGGTTCTCGACGTACAACCATGCAACCAACAAACACATGCATGCCATGCTGTCCCTTGCCGGAGTTTTTCTTCGAAGCCACAGAATTCAAAAAAGTCTACCAACGAAAAAGAAGATGAAGCCGCATCATCTTCTGTTTCGTATTCGGAAACCAACGACCCGGCTGATCCAGCCTATTTTCGACATGCGGGAATCCTCTTTCATGACAAGGCCATTTCTTCGCACTTGTTTCCCGACAATTCCGTCATTAAGCGGCCCTTGAATGACGGAGATCCCATTGATCCCAACCGTCGGTTGCCGGTGGAATTCGAATATGGATCCTTTTGGATGATCAAAGAAATGCGAGTTACCGATGACAAACCCGTACGAACCAACCCAGACCTCATTCCACAAACCTTGGCACAGCCCCTACCTCCATTGACTGTCACATCCTTGGCCAGCGATGGGAATGAGGAGATTGTCCTTCCCGATCATTTGATTCAACAAAATAGATCCAACGACCCGGCGGCACAATGTACCGTCCTAGCGCTCAGTTGTCGACAATACGGCTTTTCCTTTATACCCTCCTGGATCGATCCCATTCGTGAACGATATGGCAACAACATTCGCGTCCAAACGATTGTTCTCAACGTTTCCGAAGGCGGTTTCCTCCTTCGAACCTTGTCACCCCTCTTGAAATGGATGGTTCGTATGAATACCAGCGAGGCGGAACGACCCTACACCTACATGCACTATGGAAATGAAGCAGCCTTTAAGGACTTTCAAATACACTTGGGATGTCACAATGTCATGACGTGCTTTGTCTACCTCCTGGATGGATTGGGCAATGTCCGATGGGCTGCATCGGGGGCGGCCGAACCTGAGGAACTGCAAGACTTGTTGGACAAGCACATTCCACAACTGTTACCCAAAACAAAACTAAAATAACTTTTGCAGTAGGATGCTTGTCTTGGCCATGTACTACTAAATGTCAGAACACTATAGTTTAGATGAATGCAAAACTACTATCACTCTAAAATGAAATTGAATGTTTCACTTATATCCACAACACCATTGCTGAATCAGTAGCAACCGTTTACAGTTTCTTTCATGGAGACACAAGATTCTTTGTTCAATGATCAAACTCTTTCATGAGCTCCAAGGCACGATCCAGTTCGTCGGGTGTAATGTCACTGACGCAAATGCTTTCACCAATGTCCGTAATAAGGGGAATCCTCTGTTCGCCATGACGATGTTCGACGGCATCCTTGCAACTTTGCCAGGCCAGTTCCGACTGCAAATCCGGCGAGTTGGTGGGAAGTTTCAAGACCTTCATGCAGGCAAAGATGCGTTTCAACGTATCCATGGTGATGTAGGCACGTTGGTAACTCAAGACACAGCAAAAGAAACCATCCACGTTGACGGCTTCGCCGTGCATAATGTCGGCTCCCGGAACCATCTCGAGAAGTTTGGAAAATGTGTGACCATAATCCACGCATCGTTCCAGCTTCTTTTCCCAAAGATTGGGGCCAAGTTCTTCCAGCATGATTTGAATCGACAAGTCAATAATTCGAGAACCAACTTCCTTCAACGATTCCGAATCTGGCGAAAACTTGGATTTGACAAGACTTTCACCGTGCGTCTCCAGCAATTCAAAAAGATCCACCGAACGGACCAATGCCAACTTGACAATTTCTCCCAAACCATTGCAAATATTTCGTTCGCACTGAGTTGAGATAAAGGCAGTGTCCAGCACGCACGACGACGGAGCGTAAAAAGACCCAACCCTGTTCTTGTATGTCTCTCCCGTCAAGCCACAGCAATAGTCAACTCCATTCTTGACTCCAACACTAGCGTCCACAATTGCCAAAAGGGTAGTCGGGACACGTACAAAGGGAACACCTCTTCGGTAGAGGCAGGCTCCCATTCCGGCAATGTCCAAGACAACGCCCCCGCCAATGGCCAGAAAGGGTTCGCGTCGACGGAGCTTGTAGGCGCACAATGCGTCCAAGAGCGTGTCCACTGCGGCGGGACGCTTGTCAGCCTCGCCTCCGTCCAAAACACAGGTTGTCAATTCAATGCCATTCGCCTCAAAGTATTGAAGAATCTTGTCTCCATAAAGTTCTTGGATTGCCGAATCCAGCACGGCAAACCGACGATTGTACCCTTCCGGATGGACACCCGTCGACTCCAAGAGTTGAGGGTTCATTGGGTCAAACAAGGTACCATGTGGAATGATGTTGACATCATACGATATGGGGAGATCAAACACATTTCTCCAACCACGCGTCCTCGACACAACCGTTGTTTTGGTGGTGACCAATGCGCCCGGCGTCTTGTCGACCTGAGTTTTTTCTTGTGTCAAGGTTTTAGTGAAACTGAAAACATTTTGCGGCGCCCGTTCAAGAGGCTTGAGGATTGTCGTCATTCCATCGCCATTGTTTTCTTCTATAATAGGTTCGGCGGTTTCGGTTTTGTCGTCGTCGGAACTTGATGACGTAGTTGCAAATGTTGCCGTCGACTCAAAACTCTTGAGCTCAGCTGCAGATTTCTCAAACGCAACCAATGCTCCTCTCACATCCTTGGGTAGCATCTTCCACGAGCTGAGTACCTTCGAAGAGAGTACGCCTGTTGCCGAATTCCCATCTGAGATGGAGACTTCTTTGCTACATGACAAATAGCCGCAAGCGTGAGGATTGTAATTTCCCAAGTTCAACAAATGGGAGTTAAGTGCATTTACCTCAACGAAGAAATAGCAAGTTCGGTCGATCCGAGATCTTTCTCTGTTGTCATTTCCTCAATGGTGGGCGACATGGTTGACTCCATCTTGTTCTACTTCCGATTATGTGTTATGCTTCTTACGTTTGCCTCTGTTGCCTCCAATGAACTCTTTTCCAAAAAAGTGAGGGCGCGTGGGCTTGAATGATGTATGAGAACTTGAAACAGGGGGGGAGCCAAATCCTTAGCCCTTTCAGTGTGTTTGTATATTGGTCACATTATTTGTGATTAGAGCATCTCACTGCTGGAGTGTACTAGAGAATGCTTTTGGTGCTTTTGGTATCTTGACACGTCAGCAGGTGGTACGCATGCCCAAACGTCATTGAAATCGAAATGATGTCATGGAAAAGCATTCGACGTTTGACCCATCATTTTGGCTTCTTCCTCATCATCATCCTCCTCGTGGTCCTTGGCATGTCGCCGGTCCTCGATCTCTGGACCATATCTTCTTTGCTTGTTCAACAAGCAACGGTGCATTTCATAGAAGATGACAAGGCGCGAGGAATTGGATTTTCAGATGCGATTGCAATGTGTGCATGATCGACAGCGTCCTCTATAGGTGGACATTTTGAAAACGACGGAACTTGAGGCATGGGGATCCTTTCCGTGGGGGATGCGGTGCATTCGTGTCCAGAGCACGGCGACTTCTCACTCCACGTCGACTTCAAGGAAATTCAAATCTGCACATCAACGACACGTGGCACGTTTGTCCTCTCTTTGGTGGACTAACAAAATGGTAGCAAGGATGGTAGCCTGATCGCTTCTTCTTGTCTTAGGAAAAGAGAACAGGCACGAGGGAAGACCGTCGTATCCTATGAGCATGCGGAGAGGAGAAAGAAGTGTACAAATAGCACATTTGCTACGGTTGTTTTGTTTGGCATGAAACATCAATTTGACTGAAAGGCTAAGAGCAAGGTCATCGGGGAAGAAATTCATAGCCTACGACCTCGCGAAGAGGAGCGTGAAGTGTGCAAGTAATCATCAACACACGTCCATTGAAAATACAGAACGTTAAAGTTTGTCTAAACATTAAATTTCTTGGCTCCCTCGTTCAAAGACCATTGCTTTCCGAAGTAGCTGACTAACATCAATGTGCGCCCGATCTCGAGTGCTGACATCAATATGATACGCAGCCACTAGGCTGGCGAATTGGACTGCCGATTCCAGATTCAACGATTTGTTGGTCATGTGTGCGCTCAACTGTTCCTCCGAAAAGGCAGCGGGCTGATGACTCCCGGAAAATGAAACGTTCGAGTCGAGTGCCTCCATGTGATCCATGACCATCATGGACATTTCATTGCCTTCTTCTTCACCATTCTCCTCCAGAGCCTTGCGTTCGTACATGGATTTGACTTCATCTGTCTCGCTCTCCCACATTTCGTGACACATGGAGAAAATAGCTTTTTTGTCGTCATTGCACTGCTGCTTCAATGTCACATAGTTTTCGCGCATATACAGAGTGTAGGGTGACATCTTCTTCTTTCCCCGCCGCTCATTGGCCGGCTCAGGCTTGTTCCTCCGATGAGTGTCCTCAGAAGAAGGAACAACTCCTGCAGGGGAACTCTCCATGGCCATTCCTGTATGTCGCAGCAAGGTCGCGACTAACAGGCCCGATGTGAAGGCATCGCCTGCACCGTTTCCATTAATGATCGTGCCCGGTGGAAGTTCGACACTACTGACGCGAGCCGTCCTGTCGATCCATGCCTCTGGCAGCATTTCAGACCGTAGGAACCGAGCTTTGTTGTTGCAGGAAACAAAACTTCCTTTCTTCCCCCTTGTGACCGCAACCACAGCTACACCACATTTCAGAAATAGGTTGGCAGCTTGCGCAAGCGCCATCTCGTCGTTTGGGCTATCGTCCAATTGACAACCTGTCAGCAAAACTAGCTCCTCTTGATTCAGGTGAAGAATGTCCACTTGATCGAGGGCCGCTCCCAGTACAGGATCATTTCGTATTTCCGAGGCGGATCGTAGCCTTCCCTGAAACAAGTCTTCTGGTACACCATTCAAATCGAGAGCAATGATTCCGCCATCAATCATGACACTCCGGGCCTCTAAGAATACTTGAAGCAGTTTCTCGCCTTGGATCATGGGAAGCAAGTGAGGATAACCAAACAAGAACGCTCCACATATTGGGGACATCTGTTCCAAATCTGCATGATAATTGTCGAGGTCATCAGCAGACAAATGCGAAAAGTCTAGAGACGGCCCGGATGATGCTGCCGTCATGGCGGTAAGCATTTCAACAACCTCAACTGGCGTGAAATCGGTATTTCCAGCTGCATCAAAGAAGCACCCTCTTCGTCCATCGTCGTAAATGGGAAGGACTGCCAAAGCAGTTCTTGAATCTTTGTTCTTTCCTCTAGCGGACTTGATCAATTTTGTGTTGACGTTACGACACGATGTGCCGCATTCTTCCAGCAGAGCAATCAGTTTGTCTCCTGTTCCGTCGTTACCAACCTTGCATATGGGCACAACAGAGTGGACCACAGGAGGAGTCACTAGCATGTATTCGTCATCTAGCGGTGCGCCATGACAAAGACGTGCCAGCGTTTTGCATGCCATCGAAACGCTTCCTCCACCACAGCTTCGTTCACCTTTGAAGGACTCAATGCTCTCACCACCTCCTCCAGTAGCATGGAACAGCTGCATATCCACACATGCAAGACCAGCACAAACAATCGCCGCATTATGGGGAATGGCCCATTGCGTAGTTTTCTCGTCAGGTCGGATTCGAACACGTTTCTTCGAGGAAGATTTCTCGTGCTTACTCAAGCGAGCCTGATGTGCCAAAACGACCTGTTGATCCAGCTCTTGCATTTGTCTGAAAAACCCTGGATCGACACCTTTGGCAGCACCCTCTGGCACTTTAAACAAATAGGACAGTGCCTTAGCAACTTTATCGTATGGCCAACTGCGACCTGAGAAGTAGTCACACCATACGGCTCCATCGATCATTAAAGGAACACAAAGAACAGAATCCGAAGCTCTCGTGTACGTTACCATCGTGTGAGGTTGTCCCAAAAAGCCCAAGCTAGTGTACTCCACAAAATCCCGTTTGTCATCGTTAATGAACTCCGTGAACATGATGGATACTTTGTGATCCAATTGATCTTCTTGCCAGGGGGCAAAAATATTGTGCTTGACACGAAGCTTTGCGTCGGCGGCAGTCTTGGCAGATGCCAAATTGCGCATATCGTTATTTCCTAAATGATTGCTCGAGGCCACAACACGAGGCAAGAGCCCCATTGTTCGGATGTATTCAAGTGCAGCGGTTTTGAATTTTGTTTGGCCTGCCTTGAAATCGGTTCCAAGGCAGTATACTCCAAGTTGTTGTGTCGCCAAATCTGCCAAGCCTGGACATGATACCGTGTTTTGACTTCCACCGTTGATAAAGGAACACCCCTCCAGCAGTGCTGCAGTTGCATATAAAATAGAAGGTGGGATTGGGCCGCCGCGTTGGTCTTCGTCGAGTTCGATTGCCTCGAGCAGTTCATTTGCTGTCTTGAGCTCAAGGATAAGACCGCAGTTTGGTTCAACACTGGCGGACCAGATCACCTGACCAAGGTGTAACACGAAGTTAGACCAAGAGAAAGGCAACTGACAAACACCTCAGTAGAATGTTTTACACTCTGAAAACACTTACAGTCGTGTGTCCCACGACACCGTTCCGCCATTTAAAATATCGAATGTCGGCCCGCAAACACTTAAGCTTTTCGGAATCAGTCGAAGCTTCTGATTTTCCCAAAAAGTGTGTTGCTGTTTCATGCTGGGATGCCCCAATGAATCGAGGATCATACACGCCACGAAAGACTTTCACCTTGTTCATTTCATCTCGAACTTGTCGAACCAAATCATAATCAAGAATTTGTTGCTGGAACAAGGCGTCACCGGGCTTTGTCGGACGAATATCCTGTCAATCAATCAAAGAAAGAAAATGAGCAACCCGACACGACCGTGGCAAAAGACAACATTTCGCAACATCGAGTGTCGTTGGCAAAGCGATGAATGACGTACCCATCCACCAATCGCAGCCATGGAAGCATCTGCGAGGCCTTTGACTTTGTCACGATACCCGACTCCTCCATGGTCGCCTTTTTGATCAAGTTGCGTAATACAACCGAAATAATTCGCCGTCATGGATTCTCCCTTGGGCCCATACCACGATAAACCGAGACGATTGGCCAAGACACCGGCGAGCAAGGTCGTTCCATTGGCTCCACCCAAGCCAATCACCAAAACACCAAAGCTTCCTAATGTCTTGGGTTTGTGCTTGACATCCTTCACCAGAACAGGTTGTGGAGCTTGCGGTGTAGGGACCATAAATGGCCCATTGGGTTGGTGTCGATACGATGACGCCATACTGTAGACACTCGTGACATCGGATGACGCATCTGTCATGGACTGTGAGAATCCTGAAGAGGATCCAGTGGATCCAGCCGACGGTGATCGAAAGCCAGGATTTTCCACATTGCCCCTGTCACTTCCCACACCAGTGTCTCGAGGATTTGGTTTCAACCGTGCTGAAGGCTTCGACATTTCGGATGCGAGGTGGAGAGAGATGCTACGAAGAAAGAATGATGGCTCGTCGATTGTGTGTAAAAATGTGGGGTCGAAAAACTACCCGTTCAAAGTGGACAAGTGGACCTCCACCCTCCACACAAGGGGTAGAGCTAGATGCGAGAATTCCCAGCCTTGGACTTTCGCGGTGGAGGCAAAGACAAGATCAAGAAGTGTTCTTGACCCTCTCTTTCGAGTCAAGGTCAAGGGGTGTAGTCTACTCTCGAAGTCATTATTCCCATTCCTACGTCAAGAACATTGTTCATGCTTCGTTCGATAGCTCTCTATGTGCTCGACGAGACACAGACGAAACAATAACCAGAGCACTGCACTTCTGGCTTTGTCCCTTTCATTACTCCTAGGTATTAGGAGCCGATTACCCATGTGTATTATCTCATCACTCGTAGTGTTAGAGGCAGATGATTTCGAGATTCGAGAAGCTAATACTTGATATGAAATAGGCATCGAGTGTCAACGCGCAGGGCGATATCCCGTATTCGATCCTCTGGGAGAGACGGATCTGCTCACATGATCAACTCCAGAACATCAACCTTCAAGTCCATGAAGCGAGCAATTTTGATGTATTTCGTTCTGAATCCTGAGCTGACTCCTGTTAAGAGTAGTCCTTGCTTTTTGAACATGAAAGCCTCACGTTCTAGTCGGTTCTGCGGCAACCTGATGAATGGGCATTGGGCGTCGGGTTCACGTATGATGGGAGGGTTAGGAATGCGGACTACGCACTACGCGCATGCACTGGGTAACCTTACTGCAGCTGGGTACTGGGTCCCCCAATTTGCAATTTGGGTCTGGCGTTGACCTGGGCAATACAATTATTATGGATGGTGCGCATGATGGTGCTTATGCTTATCTCATCTCATCATTTTTTCAAACGAACACCGACCAAATTTTGTGAACGATTTTCACAACATTTTGCTTTCCTTGTGATGACACGAGGCCGCACGAGTCTGCCTCTCACCAATAAATCTTACTACGGATAGTTACCTTTGAACGCAAGCCGACTCTCTACTCCCAAGTGGTTACAATACTATAATATGATCAAATCCAATAACACATTCATATTTTATCCGCGTGGAAGTAGGCCGACATCTGACTGCCAAATGAGAACTCCGAACGAAGCGTGCTCAATTATGTGAGCTCTGGACTCCATTATGGCATCGAATTATTAAGCCACAGAAGCTCTTGGCGGGTGAAAAGTGTCCAGTCAACAGAAGACTTCATTTGTGCTCGCCATCCCGAGGTTATGGCCGTAATACTTCCAATACACTTGCGCTGCTGTGGTATTGCGTGGAGGACTTTGGAGCATTTTGAAGACGAAGAGATAAGGGGTTCGTCAAAGGTCGTCGCTTTCTTTGATTTGCATCCGGCTGACTTGTGGTCAGAAGCTTGCGGGAGGGGCAATGGGGGATGACGATGGGAGTGTCGAAGGCGATGAGTCGGGAGGGCCCACAACGACCAAAAAGTCGGAACGCAAACGTCAGAGAGAGAAGGATCGAAGGAAGGAAATGAAAGAAGGATTTGTGGAATTGGCTCAACTACTAGCACAAATTGAGCCCGATGATGCCGATAGCCAGAGTCGGAAACGGAAGAGGAGAGGGAGTGAAGATGGATCAACAGATCTAGATTCTTCCGGAATGACGCGGATCGACCTCATCAGTCGAGCAATCGACACAATCCGTAAATTACACGCAGAGAATATGGATCTCAAACGTTCGCACGGTGGAGGCGATGGCAAGGTACGTTTAGACTGGTACATATCATCCCTATTTATCCTTGTGTTCTCTCATATTCTTTCCTCCTTTGCATTCTAGGAAGTTCTGGTGATGGTTCCAACCCTTCAGCCATCTGCCGGAGGTGTTCAATCTACAGTGGTTGGCAGTAATACATCATCGCCTCCTGCGCAACCGCCTACAGCAGCGCAATATCAAGCATACTATGCGCAGCAATCAGCGGGGCAGCAGGTCGATCCTCGCGATTCTAGACGAGCCGCTCCTCAGACGGGCCAGCCCCCATTTTATCAGCAAGTTCCGGGAGCTGCAGGAACGCAGGAGCACCCATCTCAGCAAGCTGTAGGACCACCACCAGCTTATGGGTATCCTCCATGGGGTGCTGCACCTCACCAGCAGTACCTGCATGGTCCACCTCAACAGCAGTTCTATGGCGAACATCGTCCGGGTAATCCACCTATGCAGTACCCCTATGGACCACCACTGGCTCCTCCTCAAGCTGCCTCCATGTATTCGCTACCACCACAAGCCGCTGCGGCATACGCTCCTCAAGCAGCAGCACAAACGCAGCCTCCGGCAGCACAGAATCCCCAAAATGGATCTGGCACTGGTACACCACATCGTCCTGGTCCAACCAGAAGTTGAGCAGCCAGGCTTGTATTTTATATTGTCTTTGTCGCCTAGTGAGTGCTTTCAGGAAGAATTGTTGAGGAGATTCTAGAATTTTACAGGCACATTCGTACGTCGATGTTGCACCACAATCTCGTTGAGACTTCAGACCCTCTAAACATCTTCTCCCTGGTCACAAAATGTAATCACCCGAGGACTTCGTCTACTCGAGGTGAACTAGATTGAGTGGGCCATGTGTGTGTCAAACACTAGAGTTTGGCCGGTCTTTGTTTGGATGTTATGTGGACACGGTGAAAAAAGCTTAGCTCGTCTAGTTGGTAAAATCAGATGAATTTTGAGTCCAAACATTTTATACCTGTATTCTATAGGAGTACATTTAACCTTTTCATGCTACGAAAAGTTACGTCTCAGTGTTGGGTAGTCGTAGAACTCGCTCCAGACGCAAGCAAATGTCCTGCAGTGACTCACTGTCCGATGCTTTCTGTTGTTGGTTTTGACGATCTTGTAGAGACCGCGAGCATCGATCATGGTTCATGACAATCCATTGACGATACTTGGATATTTGATCTGCGCGGAGTACTCCCACCAACGTGCGTTCTTCGCGATGAGACGCTTGGCGGCAAACAAAATCCATGGCATCGCGCAAGCTCGAAGCAGCTTTGGTGGCAGCCACACTTTTGCTCCAGGACGTTTGTGCATTCGTCGTCTGCGCGAGCTTTTTGTGTAATGCCAAAAACTTGTCTTCTTGGTCTACGCTGAACTTATGTTCATGACAAAAGAGTGGCCACATTCGAGCTGCATCATCTGCAGGGCATGTTCGAGCTGCCGACGATTCGTCCGATTTTGCCAGTTTGTGGTTTGGGTCGGCGGTGTTCATTAGCTCTTCCCCTACTTGTTTGGAACTGATTTTACCCGACGAGGATCGAACAATCGCCTTGTCAGGATCACGTTTGTTGTATTCCTCCTTGCCCGCAGTAAAGTAGGTATCCTCGTTCAACGTGAGCCACAACCATAGTTTTTGATATCTAGGCAACAGATTGGACTGAAGTGCATTGAACTGGAACTCAATCACTGCCTGGAAGATGGGACTGCTCGGACCCGTGTCACGAACAGCTGTCATGATTGACGCGGCATCGAGTGTTTCTTGGTCCAGGAACTGGGAGATCCGCATACTTCGTTGTCTCCGCAGTCCAGGAACAAGTTTGTCAATTTGATTTTGCCGTTCCTTGGCAATCTTCTGATGGGTTCTCCACACACGGGCTTCGGCGGCCGCCAACCGTTCCTTTTTTCGACGTCGTGAAATACGAGCACTTTCTCGATTTCGTTCCAAACGCTTGGCCCGTTTTTCTTCCGACTCTTCCGGTGCAGGGTTTTTACCCTGTTGGAGAGCAGCAGCAGCCGCTACTGCCGCATGACCATAAAAGGCCATGTGCGGAAAGGCTGTAAACGGAAGACCAAGCTGTGCTACTTGTTGGATTTGCTGCCCTTCTTGAGCAGATGGCTGTGTCGTCGACGACGCTGTTGGCTGTTGCTGTGGTTGTTGCGGCAAGATGGGTTGATGTGGAGGTTGCTGTGTGGATGATGAGGAGGATCCTTGTGCTTTGGCCATGGCGTTGATTCCTCGAATCCATGCCAGGTGTTGTTCATGCGAATTCGGAGTGGAACCCATGCCATTCTCTATCGCACCCGAAGGAGCCAAGGTTGCTGCTGTAGGAGTGTTGGTAAAGGGATGATAGGACGAACCAAGAAGGGCCGGGGAAGGAATGCCATGTGTCGACGGAGGAGGTAGCATGAGATTTTCGGGCGTCCCAATCATGGCGGCCGGTGACACGGGTGAGACTCCTGCTTGACGAGTTTGCTGTTGTTGCTGTAACTGTGATTGGTGCGCCGCAACCATCATGGAGGCAAACATTTGCTGTTGTTGTTGTTGCCTCATTTGTTGCAACACCATGGGTCCACCCGAAACCAAGGTATTGGCCATTGTGGATAAGGACGATGAGGAAGAACTGGCACTGCTAGGTATTGCCGAATGTGGTGGGTGGGATGATGACGATGATCCAAACAAGAGAGGATTCAAATGATGATGATGAGATGACAGTTTGCTGAGATCATTCGCCATGAATCGATCGTCAGTAGTAGTGGTGGAGTAGGATCGCGAACTAAACTGTGGCACTCGAGGTGTGGGAGGAGCCATTGGTTCATCGTCCGCATTATTCACGTTTTCGTCATCCTCTTCATCACTATTTGTTAAACCAAGTCCAACATTTTGTTGTTCCCGAGGAGCCGCTTGGCTATCCGAGGGAGCCTCCAAAAGTTGTGGCACGACAAAGCCAGAACTCATGGGGATATCGGACGAGGATGAGACCGGATCCTCCGATTCCGTTGTGTTGGAGTAATCCGTTTGGCAGAAATCAGGTACAGGAGCCTGTGATTGCGTTTCACTCCCTCCGAGAAAATAAGACAGCATGTGATCTGAACCAAAGAACACACACAAGTTCATGCCGTACATGTTTCTTGAGTTTTTTTACATCTCTGGCTCCGAAAGCATACTGCTGCTCTCATAGACTCACCTGTTTCGCTATCCCAAACATGTTGCCTTTCATTTCGCTCATCACCCAGAACGACATCGGATGCGAAACCAACCTTTTTTCCACGGCCTAGCCCTCCTCTGGAAGATGTCGAATCGGAGCGATTTCGAGACTTTTCCATGGTTCTTCCTTGACAAATGATGTGGATCCACCACTCGACGAATACAGCAGAGAGTCAACAGAGATGGATATAATATTATTAGAAAGAGATAATGCTTTCTACAAATGCAGATGTCACCTCTCTTGAATAAGAAAAGGCGAACCCAATGAATGTCCAGCGAGTCTGTAGACAGGCGCAAGTTGGTCGGTTGGCTGGTTCGTGATTCGTGATTCGATGACAAAATTCTGATTGGAAGGGGACATTTTTCTTTCTGCTGCTTCCAATTGCGGGTTGCGCTTTTTTGCGCTCTGTGTCTGTGGTCAGTGTGGCGTCCCCTTTTGGTCGTGATCTTATTCCCTCCGCCCGTCTTTATTAGCGCAATGTCCCGGTAGTCGGCACCATGTTCGACCCATCGCTCTCGTGGCTCCGACTTTCCTTTGTCGATTCGGTGCGGTTTCCCTTTAATTACACGTTTATAGATAAGGTCGACGACATTCAAGACCATGAGGATGGAGAAGAAGGACGGAGTAAAATTCTCAGCGAAGTTTCGGCCTGTCGATTTGTCAACGACAGTGAGCAAGGCAAGAACCATAACGACAAAGACAACAACAACTCATTGCATTATCGACTGTTGTTGGTCGGTGATTCGGGGGAAGTCTTTACCGCACAAGTGACCTTGTGGAGAATCAATACAGAAGCTGGAAAAGAAACTTTACGCTTCAACATTACTCTTGAAAGGCAACGACCACTCCTTCTTCCTGGATACAACGTCAATCAAGGTGCCACCGACATGGCATCAACAACGCCGGTTTCATCTCGTTCGGTGGATGCTGAAGGATGCGAAGTTTTTGACACATGGCCTCACGCCATGTTGGTGAGTTCGGAACATCCCTTGGCCCTCACATGGTTTGATCCACACACAGGGTGGGCAGCCACTACAAACAACGTGTCTCAGTCTCCGCTGCCTCAGTATAGGATTCCCACACACATTGCCCAGAAAACAAGACCCAACAAGGGTTTCGAGGCGGTCACGGCATGGTCCAGTCCACGAATGCCGACCGTTGTAGAAAAGGAAGAGGAGGAGGGGGTGGACAACCGTTCCTATTTGGCGCCTTCCTATGTGCTGACGACAACCGAGGGACACTTGCGAGATGATCCACCAGGCTTTCATCGATGGCTCTTGTGGAAGACAGACAAAGGAGGGGATCCCATTCTCGAAATGGGACATTGGGCGTCTCGCTGGAAAGGGAAACTTGTAGGAGATAATCATGAGTTCCTCTCGATCACGGACTTGACCTACTGGCCAGAACAAGAGCTTCTCTTGGTCCTCGAACGAGGATATGATGGAGAAACTAACATGATCAGCCTTTCTTCCGTCGACATGACCTTTCCAATGAGTCGCCCTTCCCAGTCACTCTTGAATTGGACACTGGATACCATGTTTTTGGCATCGTCGGCACAAGAATCGATTCAACTCCCCGTGGACAATTACGAATCGCTCTGTCTATTACCCTCGAGTGCGACTCAGAACAACCCCAAGGAACGACTCGTTCTCTTGGTCAATGATGAAAATCACAATCCCCAACAAATTGGCACCCAATTTGTGTTGTTGCGACTCCATGTAGAGGAGGTTGATGATGGTAGTCTGAGCAAACAGCATTGCTTGGCAACACGATCCACCCTCTCCTCCTCGTCTTTGGTTCTCGTTCCGGTCTTGTTGGTACTGGGAGGATTGGTTCTTGTCGCTGTGTTCCAATACTGCCGCAGAATGCGTGATTATGGAAGTAGTTCGCGTGGACAATATAAAGTCACCACCAATGCATCAACCCCGAAACTACCACTGGACCAGTATGATGGAAGCGAGGACAACATTCACAACGATCCAGAAGAAGAAGAAGAAGAAGAAGAAGAAGAAGAAGAAGAGGACAGTGATCAAGAGCACGGTCTTTCATAATCTCCTATCCGCGTTTGTGGAAACGTATACTTCCATCTGCCCGATCGGTGAACCTCATAGTGTAGAAAAAACATAGAATCAACGCATACGTGCAATTTCTTTCTATTATACATCCTAGTTGTACAGTTTGAACACAAAAAATAAGAGGAGCGATCTGCAATAAATCACACACCTTCAGATGCACCTTCTGCAACTTGCAGTTCCAGCTCCATCAACAATTTGTTTGTAACCTTGATCTGAAGCGCACACGCAATCAGAATATCCGGACTCAATAGGGTTGCATCTGGGAAGGTATTCAGATAACTCATCATGCCATCCAGCTCGTGATTCAGAAGGATTGGCTGACTCAAAAACAGGATTGCTGTGGCAACGCGGAAGAATATCTTGAAGCTCCGTTCTACTAGCCAAATGTCCCACATATGGGAAACAGTGGCAGTCGGCATGGACGGAAGGTACAAGAACAGTGTTTGGAACCACCCCAACGCGAAGAGTCCAACATTCAGTTCGTGGTGTTCGAAATGGTCAGCAAGTACCGGCAATTTGATTTGAATCAACTTTTCAAAAACTAAGCAACACGTTTTCAAACACCTGAGCTCTGGCCAGTAAAAGTGACCAAGATTGTACGCAGTGAAAAAAATATCCATCATTCGAAAACAAGATTCCTCAACCACCAGACTTCCGTCGATCTTCGCAAGAATTTCTGCGACCTCATCATCCGATGTTGTAGGCTTTATTTCGACGTCCGGTGCCAACTGAATTACGCCTGGGAGTCTCTTGTAGGCAACTCCCCATCGAACAGTCTCCTGCATCAGTCGCAGCAAATGTGCAACAACGTAGTCCATCCCCTGGCAATAGCCAACTTCAGGATGCGCTGCCGCTAAGGCATGAAGAACGAAGCTCAGTTTTTCTTGTAGAATTGCCTTCGTCGCTTCAGTTAGAGCGTTTCCACTTAGAGCCATCTCGTCATTTACTTTCGCTCCAATGACCACTTCTGGGCCTTTCTTCTCCGCGTCCAACTCAAAAGACATGTTTGCAAACGATCCAACTGGGGTGACACCTCCCCAGTCACTGACAGTATCTGTGGGTGCTAAACTGACGCTGTCACTATCATCATGTTCATCCTGTGAAGGATCTCTTGACGGGGGTGGAGGATTACCGGTGCCTTTGACACCTCGCTTTAGCGTCCGGCTCTTACCCCAAGTGACCAGAGCGCGAACAATTGAATCAGTTCTCAGGCGAGCTCCCGTTTTGTGAGGCGGAAGATTTCCAAACGATCGAGAAACATCACGTTCAATCACCTGGTGCCATTTTCCCGTTCTCCCTTTACGTTCTAGACGTTCCAACTCGGTGCTTTCACCTTCTGCTGCGCATGCCCTGAGGTCACGAGAAGCCTCACTAAACTGTTCCATTGCTACCCATATCCAGAAAGCCGGTCTCATCCTCATACTAATCCCTCCGAGTCTTACAGCTTGCTGTATCAAATCATGCATGTGTTCTTCAACGAAACTACGACATTGTCGATTGACAGCCTTGACCTTGCAAACTGCAGCTGGGTCTCCAAGAAAGCTCAGTATTGTACCAAGGACCCGTGGGGAAACACCGATACATTTTTCAAATGGGCTGGGATGTCCTGGAGGGAAAATAAGAGTTTTCTCTACTCGCGTTTTTGCGCGAGGTGTTTTCTCTTCCTGATGGAAATGTAAATCTTTGCCTTGAACCGAATCTCTTGGCGGCGACTGCGCAGATACTGCCAGAGGAAGCTCTGCTTCTTCTTTCAAGGGAAGAGAGGGAAAAGGACTTCCGTAGAATCTTTCAGCAGCGACGGAAATGGCTTTATCGATCTTCTCGGCCATCTTTTCATCATGAAGAATCTTGGATGTTGACGCTGGAAGATGATCCTCGCCCAAAGGATGGTTCTCTCTCAAGTCCACATGCGCCATCATAGCGGAAGGGCTGGCGGTTTCGTCAGTGGAGACATGACGAGGAGTAAGAGGCTGATCTTCGGACTCAATAAGCACATCACTTGATTTTTTCTTCATGGTGTCATACTCCTCCCGGCAAGAAGAAGAAGGGGTACCAACTGGGGGATCCGGAATCATTGGAAGTGCATTCGTCGGCAACTCCATCTGGTAAGTCCCACCCGAAAGAATATCGTTGACTCTGTCACTTTCATCGTCCACTCCATGAAGCAAAGAACCGTACTTAGCGGACAATTTAGACAAAGCTGCCTGAGATGAAAAAGATTCGCCAATTGCGTTGGCCTCAATTTCGGTGGAGCCTATGGAATGATTCTCCTGGGATGTTTCCGAATTGCAAGTTGCGAGAACAGCTTTGTCGCAAATGGAATTCTTGTATGGATCATTGGTCGAGGGCTCAGTTTGTTCCCCGGGCACGATGTCAACCTCCACTGGACCATATGAATGACTCTCGACGTCGCTTCTCGCGATTGCTTTAGTGGTCGTATCAGAAGTTATTTGGGGACCGCTTTCCTCTTCGTGTACAGATATTGTGGGAACTTGCTGTTCGTCGGTTTCATCTTTGCTTTCTAGTAATTCTCCATGCAACTCACCGCCATCGCCCTTGCTCCTACTTCCACCATAAGTTTCGACATTCGGTTCTTTCTCCAAATGGTTAATCCCTAGATCAATATCACCACTTCCACCTGAGTGGCGAACCCTTAAATTGGTCGAACCTGGCTCATTGTGAAACCCATTCACACCACTGTCATAACTACCAGATGCATTACCCGTGTCGATGTCTCCAATAGCGTCTGCAGCATGCAAACCACTAGATGAAAGAGCAAAAGTGGTTTGTGTTGTATTTGTCTCATGTGGCTGCATGGGCAAATTGTTCTCCTCTTCGACATCGTCCACTTCCGCCATCATTGGTTCAAGCGATTCTTCTGCGTCGGGGTTTGATTGTAAAGACTGAGTTTGTGAGGAACTCTTAACAAGATCGAGACTTGCTTCGTCCACAACTTCTGGCGTAGATTGTTCAAGATTTTCTTCTACGTTAGGATCCGATGGCAAAGACTGAGTTTGTGAGGAACGTTTGACAATAACGATGCTTGAATCTGAGATTGCATCGTCCACAATTTCTGCTGTTGAAGGTTCAAGATATTCTTCTATGTTGGAGTTGGATTCCAAGGGTTGTGTTTGTGAGGAGCTCTTAACAATATCGAGGCATGACTCTGAGATCGCATCGCCCTCTATTTCCACCGTCGATGGATCAAGAGATTCTTCCACGTTGGACCTTGATTCCAAAGGCTGAGTTTGTGTCGAACTCTTTATAATATCGAGACATGAATTTGATTTCCAAGTAGGCGTCGTCTCAATGTGATGATGAGGGTCTTTATCATCTGAGAGTTGGTGGCAGAGATGAGCCCTATGTGCGTCAGATAAGGCGGGTGTTTCTCCCATTGAGCTTTCGACGGCAGTGGCAGAATCAAGGAGTGCATCACCATGTAGCATCGCAACCGAAACCGAGGGTGAATGAGATTCTGTGTCCACGTTCTTCAACATTACTTCACTGTCAGAATTGATTGCGCTTGCTCTGTCATTGTCGTTTTTATCAATGACGGATAGGATTTCTTGTGACCTCAATCCGGTGTCGGAAGTGGATTCGTGCAAACGGTTATCCTCAGGTATATGACCTGGCACGACGTTGCATGTAGCGTCGAAAATCGCGGAAGCCGTGCTCGGAACTTCTGTCGTATCGACACGAGCATCGTGAAAAGGTTCATGTAATAGTGCTGTAGAGCTCGAGGCAGTGTGGTTAGAACTCAAACTTTCCAACTTTTCTGTGCCCGATCCATCTTTACCGACGACATGATGTGCGTTTGACGTGTCACCGAAACCATCGTCGTCTCTGTTATTGATAACCTTTCTTTCTCCAGAGGTGCCATCACTTGAATTTGTCGTTATTGTGTCAAGGAGCTTGTCGACATCTTCGTTTTCAGCTTCTTCACTTAAGATGGTCGGGATAGAGGAAAGAACGCGTTCAATGTCCGATTCTGACGTAACCATCCCAAGATTCACAGTATTCATTGGTGAGCAAGGCGGAGAACTCTTATTTTCTGGCCTTAAGTCTTCGGCACCAATCTCCACGACTGACTCTGACTGGACGCCCGTTTTGTTGACAACAGATTCCACCGAACAAATCATAGTATCTCTCGTTATCCTTGACATAGCACCATCAGGTGAGAGAGGAATGAGTTTGTCCACTGCAGTGTGATCCAATGCATCTTTCTCTGGTTGTGGTTCGCCACAACTGTCAGCACTACTGCGGGCATCGACGAGTGCTGGTGCATCCGCTGTGCAGTATTCTTTTCCCTTCAAAGTTGGGGAATCTTCGTTTCCATTTCGGTCTGTCTCTATCACCGGAAAACATGGTGGTTCCGTGGGCATATATTCCTTCTCTTCGGATTTCGCATCGGCTATATCAACCTCGTCACCAACAGCAGACGGCTTAACTTCACTAGAAAGAGGGGATTCGTCCCCGCACTGCGAAGAATCATATTTCGGTTCAATCTCATCGGGTCGTTCAGACAAATCAACCATTCCACTGGTTTCTTGCGATTCAGCTTGTGCGTCCATGTCATCACTAGTAGCTTCCAGTGGGTTAAGCCCAGAATCTGTTTCCATCTCGACACGGTTGTTTGCCAATGGCTCGTGACTACTTTTCCTAGAAGCACTTTGCTGCTCATCGTTGATATGGACTGCCGTGGAGGATTCAACGGCGAGTTCCTCTCCCTTGAACTCAGAATCACTTGTCGAAGTGATATCGACTTCAAGGCTTACAGTAACATTTCCCTTTTGTTTTGTAGGACCACATGGAAACTTGTGACTGTCATTTTTGTTTGTCTTTTCCATAGTCTCGGACAAGCTAGAATCATGTGGAATCCAAGCTGATGAAAAATGATTTTCTTGAGCATGAGCCAGCGCCGTGGCGGAGCCATCATTATTCTCAACTCCATCCATCTCTTCTCCAGTCAATTCACCTTGCTGTGCTAGAATATTGTCAAAGTACATCGTGTTGTGGAAAGGAGGATTGGATGTAATTGCGTGATAACCCCCGTTAGACTCTGACACAGGTGGGTTAACATTTGAATCGATGTCTGCTTCAAGTTCTCCGGAGTCTCTCTGCGAGAGAACGACATCGTCCTCTCTTCTCGGAACGATGCCACTTTCCGTACTACCAAGGGACATAACATTCAAACCCATGTTTTCAGCTGAAAACAAGTGCCCAGGTAAGGCCTCTGCTGGGCCGCCCATGTCTTTTTCATCCTCGGATTCGTCACTCGAGCTCCAGTAAGATAAATTCTCCGACGCCCCAGTCACTCTTATATGACGTGTTGACACAATGTCATCGGTAATAGTGTAGCTCTCTTGAGTATTTGATGATTCAACAGCAGGATCATGTGCCAGGACCAATTCTTCGGATGGTGTATCGGCCGCCGTACGGTTTGATGATACACTCTGTTGAAGACTGTCCTGATATTGCCCCGTTATCTCTCTTGATAAGCCAGTATCTGATGGGTCAGGCTCACTGCCGTTTGAAACAGTGCAAGCTTCAGCGTCACCCTGACAAATCAGAGTTCCTTTGTCGGGTTCCGCCATTGAGCCCTCTGCGTTGGAAGTCAACTCCTCATAATCGGAAGCATGGTCAGCGTTGACGGGTGAGTTATTGTCATTCACATTAAGAGTTTCCAAAAATGTCGAATCGTTTGCCGAGAGAACATTGATATTGTCGCTTTTAGTTGTGATTTCTGGTGCTGATGAGACATCCGTAGTACTATCCCGGATATGGTATTGCTCTGCATGTACGTCTGCGACGGCACCAGCAGCGACGGATGGGATATCCGTGATGAGTTTATCTGAAGTTATAGAAGTTGGATCATCAACTATGTTTCTCATCGTGCTGTGAGATAACGCGACAGTTGGCACTTGGTGTTCCACCGTCGATGATTCATCGATTTTCCCGAGCAATCGCTCTCCTTTTCCCATTTTGGTATCCCCTCTCTTGTAGTTTGGACCACGAGATGAATGTGAGCGCTGAGAAGACCTTGATTTTTTCTTTTTCTTTTTCATTCCAGCAGGCGGAGGTGGTGGCGGAGGCGGAATATCCGCAGAAACACCTTGGAGTTGCTGTTCCGGAGTCGCCGTATCTGGTGTTTTAGGGGGAATTGTACTATCTCTAATTTTCCCAACCCGCTCCGTCTGTTTATGGGAATTTTGATGTTTCTCCTTCTTCCGTCGACTTCGAGAACGTGATCGGCGTCGTCGAGCTTGTTGCGGAGGCGGTGGAGGAGGAGGCGGAGGCACTGACAACTGATGGTGATAAGATTTCTCCACTGGGATCCCGATTTGAGTAGAGGGTACTCCCGACATAGATCTGCCGACAGCAATCGCGTCAGGATGCCCTTGGTCTTGATCACACGGACTCTCTACTTTTGTGTCAGGTGGCGCCATTTCATCTCGATGAAGCGGAGATCGACTCGAATCGGACCCAGAAGGTGCACTTTCAATTGATAAGAGGGGTTGCGATTGGGGTTGCATCATACTATGACGAGGACTTTGTGCATCAGCATGAGGAAGTGAACTGGGGTGTCCAATGGTTGATACAGTATTAGCGATGGAGGACGCGTCATCAAAGATGCATTTAGCCCTTTCGTAATCGTACGGTTCATCATCAGAATCCGATACACTGATCCCCACCGCAGCATTCGCCGTCCGACGATTTTGTTGGTTTAAGTAGATGTCATCTTCCTCCGAATCATTTTTCACGTCTTTTGGGGTAGCTGGTGCTAAGTGATCCACGGTGATCATTTTTTGCAAGGTACCACTCATTTCGGTTTCGAGTGTGCTATGAGATTCAACGATGTCAAGAGTCGAGATCTCTTCATCTGAGGTGCAATGTAGTTCTGTCTTCAAGGTTGTGTCGTTGACAACAGGACGTTCCTTCGAGGAGCAATTTGACTTGAAACTACTCATTTCATCCTCATGTGAAAAATCGACTGAAAGTTGTTCTTCCAAAGGAGCCGAATCCTTCTGTTCGGCTTCTTGCAATGGATACGGCATGTTGATCGCAAGCTCAGTTTCCACCTGATGAGCTTCTTCTAGGTCATCACTTAGAGATTCAGGAGAGGTGGGCGAAGCGACTTTGTTTGAAGAATCACACAAGGGAATCGTATGCTGTTCAACTTTGTCTTTCTTCGATGCCAGTTGAAGAAATTCCATCTCACTGTCGCAATCTTCGTCGTCATCCTTGGCAACAAGATTTTCTTCCATGGTTGTTTGTTTAGCGGTGGAAATTGATAAAGGGTCATTATCGGTGCGTTCTACAAACTCATCTGTCCTGTTGTCAGACAAGGGGCCGGACATAAAAGTCGAGAAAACAACTGTATCGACTGCGGCCGTCCTTTCTGTCAACACATCATCAACAAGCCAAGTGTCGCTACTCAAGCTGTTCGGTGGTCGTTTCGCTTCTTCGCTTTCTTGATACAGGGACGTGTTGCCTGAAGCTGAATCTGCTCCTTTCGGGTAAACGAAGCCGGCGCTATCATAGGACCAGCTACTTCGACTGAAGTCGACCCAATTTCCGTCTTCTTTAGTTTCGTCGGCAGAGGATCTGGGCATGTTGCTTTCTTGAGAAACATTGGACCATCCAAATGTTTCTACATGGGGCGGTCTAAAAAAGCCATCAGCATCTACACCAAAACCATCAGTTTGCTGGACCTTGTCTGGTTTCAACAATGAACCGGAGTTGGGCGGGGAAGAGCCACGAGACATAGTGTCACTCTCGTCCACTCCGACATCCAGAGGGCTGTCGGGATTTTGACGCTTGCTAGACTCTTCGGTCGAATCTGAGGAAGTGCT
This sequence comes from Epithemia pelagica, assembly GCA_946965045.2. Taxonomy (NCBI): domain Eukaryota; phylum Bacillariophyta; class Bacillariophyceae; order Surirellales; family Surirellaceae; genus Epithemia; species Epithemia pelagica. The sequence continues at coordinate 5,505,492 of OX337228.1, forward strand.
ATCGACTGGTTCATCCAGTTGTGGATCGTCAATTTCACTTCCATTGTCATTTTCTTGAATAGAAGTGGACTGGAGCTGCTCATCATCCTGGACCTCCATGGACGTACTATTCTCTTCAACACTATGATTTGGTATAGGAAGATGCTGCCCGTGTTGCGTAACGTTACCGTCCGATTTCGCATCAGATGATATATTGACAGCACCGAAATTATCAGATGACTCATCTCGAGGTTTAGTGGGGCTGGGCTCCAACCCTTTGGCTCGAAAATCCATGGCCGCCTTCCAATCATGGATTGATCCTAACTTTCTTTGTCGTACAGGAGACGAATTTCTCTTGCTTTCGCTGGCTCCATCAGATGTGGGGTTTTCTTCGGGTTTGACTGCGCGATTCAGACACTCAGCTGCTTCTGGGGTAGCCACTTTGGCAGACGGAGATTCATGACTATGAGAGACTTGGTCAACTTTTGATGGCTTAGCATTTCCGGGTCGTACTCCGGTTCTTCGTGAAGAATCTTGGGGGACCCCATCAAAGGAAAGAAACTCAGATTGGATTGCACCAAGCAATGTTGACGCCCCCGACACGGTAGAACTTGGTGAATGTGGTGTGGGTTGTAGATTCTTTTGAAGATTTTCGTTTCGTGCGGGAGAAGGCGAACGTTGCCTACGAGAAGGCGAACGATCCAATACCTCACTTTTAATCGTAACAGCGGAAGAACGACTCCGTGATTGTCCACTGGTCTCATTGTTCGACAATGATCCGCTGGCACTTCTTGTTCTCCTCGGTGCGATGAGCCGCGAAACCTCCCGTGCGCCTTCATTTCCACCAGCCCCCTCGTCGGTAGAGGCTCTCCCAAGCAACCGCATGCTTCGTGCAGCGTAATCCGTCGAGTCGTTCTTTTTTCTCAGGTTATGAGAAGAGGTTCTGGGGACCTCAGTGGGCCATGAAGAAGACTCGGAAGAAGGGCCATTGGAAACTGAAAGTCTACTTTTGTTTGCCTGATAGCTGTTCATCTTTTTGAAGCGGGTTCGCAATGGTACCACTTCACGATTCATAGAGGGACTAGCAGCTTCGTCTCCATTCTTCTTTGTTTCAAGCACGCTTGTACTTTCTGCATTCTTTTCTTCGATATTTTTCTCTGGTTTTGTTTGGGATGTTCCAGCAGCATTTTGCTCATGAATCCCATGCCGCTTGTGTATTTTTTGCATGAGCACAGCTCTCATCCTCGGAGCCGAAGCAGACCTTGACAATACCTTGGTTCTGGGTGGTGTTTCAACTGATCCACTGTTGTTGGATTTATTTGACACGTCGGAAGGTGCCGGGGATAAAGCACGAGAACTCTGGGGTGAGAAGTACCGCTTGGAGACTAGCAACTCAGAGGTGAACGAGCCTTTTTGAGCGGTTTGTCTTCCGGGTCTGTTTCCAGGTGATTTTGTCAAGTGACCAGGCTCACCGTTATCGTGTTTGCCAGTCTTTTTTGCTTGCTCTGGTGCTTTCTTTTGGCCATGCAGAGGTTTCACACGACCTCCTAGAGGCTTGTAAGGCCTTAATACTCTTTCAGGAGGAGAACGAGGCAGCTGCGCAGACTGCCGTGTACCGACAGGTGTTCTTGGTCTGTTGTCTTGTTCTTTTGAAGTGCCATGGCTGTCGTCACTGTGAAGTCTTTTGGTAGCGCCTAAAAAAGGTTTTGTATACAAAGACGAGGGTTCAGGAGATTTGGCATCAGAGGTACGCTTTTCGACTGGTGTTGTCCGCCGCCCAATGTCAGGCGTCTTAGCTCTCTTGGTGTCATTTTTTACGCCCGCCTTCAGAGTTTGGGATTGAGTTTTGATTGCTTCAGGAGACAGCATTGCAATTCGCCTGTAATCAGAGGTCACCATCCTCTTTGCCTTGTCGGGTGTGGAAACTTTGGTGTTGACTTCCGCACTGCTTTTCGAATTGTTGTCAACATTCGACTTGACTGTTGCGTTCTTCTTTAAAAGCGACCTTCGGCGGAGCGAAGAATAGGACCCGGAAGCATTGGACGTAACAACAGCCTTTTCATCTTCTTCCGATTTCTTCTCATCGACAGTACCTGCATCGTCATCACCCGGAGTGCGCTTTTGTGGAACCGACATTGCACTGCGGTTCCATGCTTTCATCTGCAAACTGGTCTTGCCATCTTTGAATGATGCGGCTTCTTTGCCACTGTCTTTGAGCGGGGCGATTTTCCCCGAATCGGGCGGAGCTGTTATTGAGGAGGAAGGATCCGGAGTTGATCTAGAGAGGCTAAGTCGACGGCGTTGGACTAGTTTCTGCATGCCAGGCGAGGCAATACACGTTTCTCGCCGTTGCGATAAGGTTGTCTGATTTGAATCTTTCTCTTCTTCTTTTTTGACCACTTCGCGTCCAACATCAGCAGCGACGTTACTTCGAGTTTTATAACGTTGAAAAGTAGGCTTGTTTGCATCCGAGGCCTGGACTTTGTCATCATTAGTCTTGTAATCAACTACGCCTGTTTTTGTATCGCTTGCCGGTGAAGCAGGTTGGAACCGTCGATTTGGAAACTGATTTCTTTTGCCATGGGTATCAAGCAACTTTTGAACAGTGGCTCTTGTGCTGGTTCCGCCAGCGGTGTTCGACAAGCTTTTCTGCGCAGCTTCGTCCGGTCCTCCTGAGCTTGCGTCTCCAATCTGTTGAGGCGATGCCCCTACATTTCCCCTTCTTCTTTCGGCAATAGAAAATCTGGACGGAGAGGGACCTGAACTTGACAGCCCCTGTGTCTTTTCATTTGGGGCTTGTGCTGTTGTCGACGACGATGATTGGTCCGTTCCACTATTTCTCTGAACAGAAAGCCGCTGTTGAACGTTGTGCAGATCACCAGATATTCGTCTCCTCCTCGATGAAAGAGATTCCTGAACCATCTTTCCCTTTCATATGGCTAAGAGTCCAGCTTTCGTCGTTTTCAATAGTTCTTCACAAAGCGAGATCTTGCCACTCTAGGATTAGGACCCTCGGGCCTTGGGACATCTTCCTTCTTGATTGATGAATGATTGTCTGCCGCTCGCAAAAAAATTTCGTGAGCGCATCGGCAAAAACAATCGGCACGCTGGAACGAAATGAATGGGCTATAATGATCTTGAGGTATCCGCTTAAGTATGCAACAACTGACAGAGATGCTATTTATGAAACCAATGCAGGCATAAGTTAAGGGCACATAAATCGACAAAATTATAACGATAACTTACCGGCCAGTTCCCAAAAACACTGCCAAAATCACAGACGAACAGATTAAAAAACGAGCTGTTGGGAGCGCGCACGCCAGAGGCCCAAGCGTTGGACGCGTTAACCACGATCCGTGATCCGATCAAGGAGGTGCGAATAGACTATGAGTGGAGAGCTCCTGCTCCTCCTAGCTAGCAACCGGAGGACTCCTAAGTTATTCCTACTCTTACTCCTAGGTAGGAGTAGTAGGAGTAATGGAGAACTCCGGTCTTCGCTATAATACCTTTTGTATAAAGATGCACTGGCTTATTCATAATACTTTATTCATAATACTTTGCTCTTGATGCATTAAGTTCGGCCTTCTTTTTCTCCCAGTCGTCGAAGGCAGAGTAGTCAAATTCTTCGCCTTCTTTATACTGGCTATAAAATGCCTCTCCAGGATTTTCTCGGGTAGCAACACATGACTTCATTGTCTTGATAGCTTCTTGAACCAAATCTCGATAGTTCTGTTTTGGGGCCTTTTCTGGTGTGATTTTCTCTTTTCGAAAGTTTCCATCGAATACTCCATAGAATCTGTTGTTCCTCCGAATCCCACGCATCATCTCATCCAACACAACACGAGGAACGCCATTTTTATCCAAGTATTCAATATCCTCTTCGGTTGTATACTTTTGCCAATTGACCATTTCATCCTCCAGCTCTTCTACGGGGCGCACGGATCTGGTCTCAGGGGCTGTGTCATAGTTAGGAATTACGCGATCTTGACAGAGGAAGAGTTGTGATAATTCATCTCCAATCATCATTTTCCCATCCTGGCAACTATTGAGACAAGCCTCTGCTTCCTCTGGCTCTTCAAACCCAATATAGGCCATTCCAAGAATAGGCTCCCCTGTGAGTTCACACTTCACAAATTCAATCGAGCTCAGGGCTCGTCGGCGCTTTGGAGAATACTTTTGAAAAAATTCAGTGAGGTATTTTTGATACATGACATCTGGATCCAAACCACGAACTTGAAGTGCACTAGCGTGAGAAATGTAGAACTGTTTTGAAGGCATGTGGATACCGTCCACCATCAACTTGTTTGCGTTCACTCGAATTTGTTCCTTCGTATCCTTACGCTCAAAACCCCAGTGCTTCAACGCTCGACGAGCACGAAGAAACTTAACTTGATACGTCCCGATTGCCTTCATTCGATCCTGAAACAGGGACGACTCGAGAATCGACTTGACTTTTTCAGCCGAAGAAAAACGGACTAATGCACTGTTTCGCGAAAGAATGTGCACATCTTCCGCCTTCAGCGTTCCGTAGACTTGTTCGAGTTCCGAGTCCTTTGGAATGATGGATTTGGCCAATGATGAAGATGTGATGCCAAGGGGCAAATTCGTTAAATGGATCATACAGTCTGGCGAGGATCCTTGATCGACAAATTCTTGAAGAGGTGCCTTCATTTCGACAAAAAAGTCAGGGTCGTATTTCTGGAGATGCGGAACCAGCGTTAGAACCTTTTCCTTGGGTCCATCTTTCAGAATATTCGCCAGATGCCGGGGCGCGTGGTAACCGACAAATGCTGACGTTCTGTTTGCTACAAACACTTGCGTGGAATCAACCCCGACCAAGCTAGCAACTGTCTGCTCAAGTACGCTCCGGTCAACGGGGTTTCCAACGTCACCAAGCTTCCCGTCGATGGTTAACGGCGGCAAGCCTGTGACGTACAAGAAACGCTTGTGAGAGTCCAGAAATTCCTTCGGTGGCTGCATGAGCTCCTTGCGATGTTCCTTAAACATTGGAATTGGTTCCCGTTTCGAGTTTGGGTGTTCGAATTTCCACGTAACTGAAGCATAATCAGTTGGGTGCTCATGCATGGCCGAAACAAAATCTTCGACGCCACCTCTTCCTAACGTGGGGGCCAAGGGCAAGACCATCTCTCGGAACTCTTTGTCCTGCAGAGACTCCGTTTTGAACCATGAGTCATCTTTTTTTATGACTTCAAAAATATCGTTTTCTGCGTCAAAGAATCTCTTTTCGGGATCCATTGCCTCCTCTTTTTGGTTTGACTGAGCCATTTTCTCCATGAGTTTTTTCTCTGTATATTTTGCTTGACCCATGAAATCTCCAGTCTGTTCATGATTCGTTTCTTCTGCATTATCGTTAGTGCTATCCACACCATTTCCACCACTTTCATCGCCTGCGGGTTCCCCGTACGCAGCCGGTGAGAAGATTGGCGTTTCATCTTCTCGGCTGACTAACCAGTCTGGCGGCTGCTCCATGAGATCCGCCTCCGTGTATTTGACTGTAAACTTTCCGTCTTTATCGAAAAGTTCAGAAAAGTCGTCTTCTGGTTTGAACCAAACATCGTAATCTTCTTCGTTCCACCAGTACTTTTTGTCGTCCCACAATTCATCCAGAGCGAAGTACTCGTCGTCTTGAGACAAAAATTTGGGACGTCCATCAGGACCCTCCGGAGTAGTGTCAAGAAATATTTGTTTACTAGTGTCTTGTTGTTCTGGTTGATCTCGCCTTCGAGGCCCGCGATATCGTTGACGAGGTTCTGATGAGAATTCGCGATGGCTTTCATCCCAACAACGTAGTGGTCGGCGTGATTGTGATGTAACAGCTACGGAAAACGTCAACCGCATGCTTTTCGGTCTCGTAATCAATCCACTAGACCGACATCGGAGAGGTTGAAAGCGACGAGCCCACATGGTACGATGGTGCTGAACGGCTGCAGGGTGCAGCACCACAGGGATCTTTATTTTTATTTTATGGTTCTATGTAGTGGTTTGTGGTGCTAAGCGGCCGAACCGCATAGTAAGTGGGGCGTTTCTTCTCGGGGGAAGAATGTGGCTATTGGGAATGGAGTGTACAGGGGTGGTTGTGGGGCGAATCCTTGTTGTGTTAACCTTGCCCGCTGGGTTTTCTGGTATCTGCTTTCATATTCTTGGTTGCGTAGCGCCGAAATTTGTTTGTTTAGATGTTTGGCCAAGGACGTTACTAGGGCGTGTCCAAGTGACGCCTTTGCGTAATGTCCTATCGAGTGGATGTGTGCTTCGTCGTATCGAAATCTTGGTGATCGTTTGGTGGCTTTGTTGGCGATGTTGTTTGGAGCGTATTCGATTTCCTGGTAGAGGTCAAAGGCGGCGGTGTGTTGTTTGCTTCTTGAGGGTGACCGTCCGAAGTGTGCATCTGGCCATTGTGGTGGGATGGCCGAGGAGAATTCGTGTGGTAAGTCGTCCTGGTGGAAGAGAAGGCGCTGGGCGAAGGATCCAAGGGATCCGAGATGATCAACGGTAAACGGGATCAAATATACTCCGTTTGCAAGAAGGTGTTTTGCTGTGTTGTCGTCATGGCAGAATTTCGAACGGGCTGCTTCCTGGTGCGGTCTGGAGGCTGCATGGCCAAGGGCACTGTTATCGACCGGGACGGGAAGTGGTGTTCGAGCATGAGGGGGCGGGATGGTGACATCGATGGCCACATAGTTGAAGGGTTCGTTCTTCTGTGGTTGTTTCAACAACAATCCAACGTCGGCTGGTCTCACATTTCTTGTGTGTTGTGGGGCCAAACCGGGAGGTTCAATGTGGACGTCCTTGCAGTCCTCTACGTAGCCGGCCCCGGGTGCCAGGCGGGAGAGGAGGTCGTAGACGGTGTCCCTTACTGCATTGGAGAGGGCCGTCTTCGGAGCCATGCTGCATGAAAAAAGATGATCGCCCTGTGGGTCTAGGGTGGGACAGGAGGGGCATCGGCATTTCCCTCGGAGGTGGTCTGGGAGGACTGGAAGGCGGAGCTTGCGTCGCAGGGCGGTGAGAAACAGGTTGTTGGGGATTCGGAAGTGTTCGGCCGTGCGTGGGAGGTGAAGGGCTAGGCTTGTGAGTGGTGACAGGGCTGAAGGGAGACTGGGGAGCAGTTCTGGTGGTGTGGCAGAGAGGAGGGATGGGACGAGGTGTTCCACCAGAGTGTGGTGGGCCAGTTGGTGGTGTGTGTTCTTGTCGTACAGGTCGGTGTTCGTTAGTGGGGCCGGAGCAAGCTCGTGGGTGTAGAGTGCAAGGGAGCGACGGAAAGCCTGGAACCACGGGAGTTCACTGTGTTGCCAATCGGTGAAAGCAGCCTTGTGTGTGGGGGGTACTGGCCAGTCCTTGGAGGAGGCCAGTTTGATGGATCTCACTGTTTGTGTCAATAGACGTGGTCGAGCGCTGGCTGCCGGGCTGTGGTAACCCAGTCCTCCAAGGCGGTTTGGAAGGGCGGCCATGATTGTGGTCATGGTTGTGATTTGGTGTGCCGGTGTGGACGTGATCTTGGCTAGGAATGCAGCAATCAAACCGTCCGCCTGGGTAGTGGTGGGACTGTCCCAAAGGGTGGTGGTTGCCTCGTTGGAAGGGTGTGCGAGGACCATGTCTGTGGGCAGCAAATGCAGGATCGACGGTACGAGCGAGTACCGGAAAAGGTGACTTTGCGTTTGTAGGTCCGTGAGCTCGGTGAGCAGGTCTACGTTTTGTTGCATTTGGGTGAGTCTCTTTTGGATGTATTGGCGCGCAAAAGCTTGGGAGCCGACCGGTTGGCCAAGGAACCTGGTTCCCGTGGTGATTTCCGCGGCCGTTCGGTTTCCAGGGTTGAGGTGTCGGAGGGCATCGTAGAGGTGTTGTTGCGCCTGTGTTGGTAGGTATCCGTCGGTTGTGGCGGTGATGGCGGTTGTTGTGGTTAGGATTTGTGTTTTTGCTTTGTTCAGTTGGACTCCGAGCGGTGCGCCGAGTTCTTCGAAACGGGCCAGAAACCACGGTAAGTCTTCGTGTGGCAGGCAAATGGATGTGTCGTCCATTATGGAAGCTGTGTGTGCTTGTCCGCCTTTGCCATCGTCATGTGCGTCCCCTGCTTTCTTCCGGCGGAGAGCGCGTTGGAGTTGTTCTTTATTGATCTGTATGGTCACGGTGAGGAGGACCAGGCAGGAGAATAATGGGCTCAGTGGGCATCCTTGTGGGAAGCCTTCGTCTTGGAGGAGTTTGTCGGCCTCTCCCTTGTCGTTGAAGAACCAAGAGGGTGTTTGTGTTTGCGTCAAGAGGTCGTACAGGGGAAGAAGGGGTGTCGTTTCTACGCGAGAGGCCAGTATTCGCCGTGCCTCTGTTCGTGACGTGTTGTTGAACATGTTGTGGAGGTCCAGGCACACCAAAGCTCTTGTTGGTGTTTGGGGTAGCTCAATGTATTTTGCCACTTCGTTGGTTGTTGTTTGCGCCACGAAGTCAATCCCTCCTGGGATTTGGATCCCATACTGGCCGCCGCTGAGCAAGAGCGGCGTGATTTGGTCGGTGATGTGTGTGAGGGCGATTTTGGCGGCGACGCGCCGCAAACCGGTGCCGATGCCGATGGGTCTTAGGCGATGGAGTTTGTTTGGGTCCTTGTGGAGGGCAAGGAAGTAGTTGCTCCCCAGGAGTTGGTGGACGAAAGTCGGAACTTGGGCGGTGAGGATGAGCTGGAACAGGGCTTGGAGGTTGTGTCGGTATGGCCGTGTTGCCGTGGCAGCTCTGGTGGTGCGGTGTAGCGCCATTTCGACAATGGCGTCCGTGCAGGTGGCGAAGGGGCCCGATGCCGTGCCTCGTTTCATTTGTCGCATGGCAAGGTCAAACAGGTCTGGGTCGATGTGGATGTAGTTTTCTTCTGGTGGTGGTCGGTCTGGCTGGTTGCCGCGGTTCCTTGTTGTTGTTGGCGGTGGTTCCCGTCTCGCCGGGAACAGATCTTGTTTTATGGCGGCAATGCGTTCGGGCGTGAGTGTGGCGGTGGGCATGTGGGAGGTGAGCCGGGAGTAGGCGGTGGAGTAGTTGCCGAGGTCCGCGGCTCGTTGCGCGGCTGCCAGGCGGCTGGGATGAATGGGTCCGCCTTGGAGGTGTTGTCTGGTGTGTTGTTGTCGTTGTTTTTTCTTGTTGTTGCCGGTTGTTGTTCGCTTGCTGGTGGAGGTTGCTGGCGGTGGTTGTGACCATACCAAATGGTGCAGTTCTTCGATGCGTCCGGCCTTTAGCAGGGCGTTTCTTGCTCGGAAGGCTTCGGCGTGGGTGGTGTGTCCTGTTGTTTCAGGTGGCGCCAAGAGCATGGGTTCAAGAAGGAGGAGGAGTTTCCAGAAGGGACTTGCTTCCACGAGGGCTGCCGGTGGTTTCGTTTCTCGGATGATGGAGTCTTGGAGTTTCGGTGTGGCCTTGAGGATCCATTGCACGGTGTTGTTGTAGGTGACGTAAAAGGCTTTCTTGGTTGGATGTTTGAGGTTGTGCCATACGCTGCGTCGAAACGGGGGCGGTGTTGGGTCAAGTTGGTGAAGGAAGGCGAGGCCCGTCTTCCACTGCGTTGCTATGTGAGGATCATCGTGTCGGTACGTGTGGAGGACAAGGTCCAAGTTGTTCTCTTTTCTAGTATGTTTATTTTCGTGGTGGTTGTGTAAGTGGCCCTCGGTGGTGAAAATGGCGGTTGGTTTGTTGCAGGTGTGGCAGACATGGAGGCCGTGTTGTTGACAGAAGGAGTGGGATAGATATGTGGACGGTCGTGTTTCTCCGTGTGCTTCGATGAGGTGTTGTTTTAGTTGGAGGGTTTGTGTGTGTTTGTTTTGGTTGCGTGACTGGTGTGTTGGTGGGTCGGGCCGCCATGGACAATGGGGGACGGGGCATGCCCGGAGGGTGGGTCGCCGTAATGTACTCATAGGGCCCCTTGGCCCTTGGAAGCATGCGGGACCACATGGCCGGTGCGGGGGCCGGCGACGGGGGAAGGGGACGACGTGGGGCGTGGCCTCTGCACTAGTCGTTCTGCGTATTCCCATACGTCTTGCGCGTCTGTGTCCGTGCTGAAGGACGTAATCCCGTCCAGATATTGTTCCAGGACGGGCAGTTGTTGCTCATTGTTCGAGGCGACAAAGTCAATGATTTGTCGGAGTTCCTCGGTCGTGTGTTGCGAGTTCCATTGCTGGAATAGCGGGCGTGAACTGTCGGACGGGTCGGAGACGTTGTCCCATTCGTCTGGAACGTCCATGTCCTCCATGTCGACGTCTGTGGGGCGATCGTTGTATCTGTCTCTGTCCTCCTCGTACTCTGCCTCGGGGTTGTCGTCGTATTGCAGGGGCGCGTATTGGTTGGAGGACGTGTTGCTTGTGTCTGATGGTGGCGCTCTCGGTGCTGGGGACGACGTAGCTTCTGCCACTTTCTTCCAGTCCGTGCCGTCGTCGTATGGGTCGTCTTCGGTGTCGTCGGCATTGCTGGCGTCGTTTTGGTTGCTGTGGTGGTTGTCTTGGTTCGGCCGTTTCCTCGGTGGTGGTGCGCCTGGTGATGTGGATCGGGCTCTCGTTTCCCGTGTGTTGTTGTTCTCGTCGTCGTCGACTGTTGTGGGGTGTGCTTTCTTGACGATTCTCCGTGTGAGATCGAGGAGGCGGGACGTGTGGTTGGCTTGGATTGGTTGGTGGTCGTTGGAGGTGTTGTTGCGTGGCGGTGGGGCCGCTGCTGTGACCGAGGCCATGGTTTGTCGTAGTAAGTTTCGTGGGAACCCGGGGTACTGGCGAATGGTTGTCGTGTTGAGATGGAGGGTATCCGGAGTACGGAGGAGGTAAAGTACAAAAGCAATCGGCTGTTGTTCATGGTGGCAAAACTCGGGAAAGGCCGCTTGGTAGTTTTCCATTTGTGTCAGCTGTTCCCACTCTTCGTCGTCAGCGAGGTCGTTGAGGGGGAAGAGGCGAATGCGGACGCTTGCGGAGAAGTATTGGTCCAGTTCACGGAGTGCTTCCAGTGTCGTGGTACGTTGTTGTTGTGTTTTAGGCACTGGGATCAACTGGATGATGTTGTCGCGCCAGCGGAGGTCGTTGTTGGCCGTTGCTTTGTGGAGCTCATTGTATGCACGGAGAATGGTCTCGAACATGCGTTTGGAGGACGCCGAGATGTAGGTGACAGGGACAGTGCCGCGTTGTTTGGATTTGAAGTCGCCGCTGAAATTGCCGTCGCGGCATCCGATGTGTTTGTGAAAGTCGTCCGACATTTGGAGGTGTGTTGGGAGGAAGCCTAGGAGTTGGTCGTGGATGGCGTCCGTGAGGTCGATGTATCCTCTTTTGTGTTTGATCGCGCTGGCCGGGATGCCAACGATGATACCGTGTGTCTCACATGTTCTGTTGTTGCAGGCAGGGGCGTAAATGTCGATGTCCTTGTATCTTGGGTTTACCGTGGGGTTGGACTGCTGCGATCCGTGACGGAGAATCTGTTGCAGGCCGTGGTTGTCGTTGCGGAAATCATCCCGGTGATGTTTATGCCACATTTGCGTGACGAACCGGATGCCTTGCTCCTGAAATACCTCGGTGTCGAAGGCGTCATTGATGGGGGCGGGGCGGAGCGTAAGGTGGAAGGAAGACGTGTATCCGCGCCCTCCTCGTTCGTTATTGTTGTTGTTTCGGTTGTTGCTGTTTCGCGGTGGTTGTTTTGTTTCCAGGAACTCGACCCTGTGCACTTCCAGCATCATTGGTTCTTCCCGGCATCGGTGGTGTTGCAGCACTCGGTGGATGTGTTGCTTTAAGGTGGTTTCCGTGACCCGTGGGAGTCGCGACTCTTCTTGGTGGTTCGCTTTGTGGCGCACCACCAGTGTAAGGTGGATGGTTGCCGGTGGGTCCGTTGTTTTGGGGCGTTTCGGTGTTGCCCTGTATGGGTTGATGGTGGTCTCCGTGGTTGCCTCCATGGTGTCGTTGGTGCCGTCCTGGTTTTCCGCCCTGTCTTGGGTGTTGTCCTGTTCGTCATTTTTGGGCGTGGCATTGTCCTGGTTGTCGCTGTCCCTGTTGTCGTTATCGTTGGGCTCCGTGGGTTGGTTGCCGTCTCGGCCTTCCATGTACGGGACTTGGTTGTCCTCCCTATTGGGAGGGGTGGAGGTGTTGTGGGAGTAACGAAGCATTGCCTCCTGTGTGTTTTCGGTCGCATGGTTGAAGATCCTGGTCGTTGCGGTGGTGGCGGCCAATGTGCTGGAGCGTCGGCCGGACAGGGACGGTGGGGATGAAAGACGTGGCTCCGAGGTCTGGATGGTGTCGTCCTGGGTGGTGGTTTGGTTGGTGTCGTCGAGGGTGGTGTCTGGGCTGTTTTTGTTGTTTTTGGTGGTTTCCGTGGGCGTGTTTTCTTTTTTGTCTTTTTTGTCGGTGTTTTTGTTGTTGTTGTGGTGGTCAGGGGTGATGGGGTTGGACGTGTCCGAGGATTGGGAGCAGGGAGGGTTAAACGACGGCTTGGGTTGGTTGGCTTCCGGGTCGCCGCGGTTACCGAGCATGGTGGCTGCCTTTGCACGGGTGAGAAGGGCGTGGTTGCGTGGAGCAGTGGTGCGTTTGGTGGACGGCGGTGGCTTCGTTGCGTTGGTGGCGGCGAACTTGGAGTGGGCTTGCATGGTCGCTGTTTTGCAGGGGGCTTGGTTGTTGCTGGCGAAGTTTTCGTTCTGGCGGGTACTCAGTGGCGAGGCGAACTTTTCCGACACTGTGAGTGGAGATCGTTGGGCTGCTTCATTTTGTTTGGCGACGGGGTGGTTGTGGCGATGATGACGTGGCTTGGACTCTTCTGTTGCTGAGTGGTGGTGACGGCGCCAATCGACGACGTGTCGGTTTCCGTTTCTGTCGGTCTGTGTCCCGGTTGTCTGGGTGGACGGTGGGGTGGCATGGTGGTGTTCGTGGCGAGTAGTTGTGGTTGGCTGTCCTTCGAAGGAGTTGGCGGTGTCGGTGTCGATGACGACGTGTTTGTGGGGTTGTTGGTGTCGATTCTGCTGGGTGGCGCTTGGTCGGCCATCCGTGTGCTTCCCTTTTGGCGTGGAGGCGGTGTGGGGTGGCTGGTTGGTGGCCATGGCGTGGCGGTGTTGTCCTTGTTGCGGAGGTGTGCCTTTTCTGTTTTTGGTTTTGTTTCGTCGATTTGGGAGTATGTCCATGGTGAAGGTGAGGTTCGCCTGGCTGCGAGCGGGGCGACGGTGTACCAGCGGGGGTGCTGTCACCGAGGCGGGCGAGGTGAATCGTGTCATGGCCGTTGGCAGTTGTTTGCAGGAAAGTGCCGGTGCGTGCCAAGGCGGGTCCGCGTCCGCCGCCATCGTTGCTGGCGCCGTTATGTCACGGGAGTGTTAGGTGTACGACAGAGGAGGCCGGCCGTCCTTTATAGTTTTCTGTCTCTTGTTTCTCCTGTTACAGCTCGGAAACTCAACGGGACAGTGGAATAGAGACGGTTGGTCCAAGAAGACGTGAGGTGATGGGCGATGCCAACAAAAGGTATCTTCAGCGACCGACGGTGGCGCGAAAATCTGGGAAACGCTTCTGGGTCGCTCCAAATGTCACCTTCGAAATAGCTATGACAATAATCATCTCTTCTAAGGATAAAAAATGAATAGGAGTAATGGAGGTCCCCATCTCGTATGTCATCTGTCATCTGTCGTTCCCTGTTGGCCCTACGAGAAAGACACGTCAATTTGCGTTCTTTATCGAATCACAAACTCTGCGAACGGATGGAAAATACGTCATAAGGCAGGCAGCAAGAGGTGTCCGCCTTCCGCCTAGATGTACTTTTCTACAATGCTAGTGCCAAGATAGACGGTGCTTCGGTGTAGAATGGTAAAGGGTATCGAAATGAATGAAAGAAAGACGTACGAGTTCCAATATTTATCAACTTGACACCTAGATCCTAACTCTAGCCGCTTTGCGATTTCAGCCACTTATCGTACTTGCCCTGCTGTGTTTTGAACAACTTTTGAGCCTTCTTCTTTTGGTTTTTGTTGAGTTCTTCATCATTCGAATCGTGGGTTGGAACGCCTTCGTCGTCAAACTTGGTGTACATCGGAGTAGTTTCGTCTTCTAAGGTCAATTGTTTCATGTATTCGGACGGCGACAACTTGTTGAGAGCTTCTTTCTTTGCGGCCTCCGCATCCTTGGCCGCCTTTTCTTCCGCCTTTCGCTCCATTTCGGCCTTACGCTGTTCCATTTCCCTTCGCAAATCATCTGGGTTTGCCAACTTCCAAACTGACCCATCGCTCTTATCTTCTAGACGAACTCCTAGTTGAGGCAGGGCTTCGTCACGGAAACTATCGCAAAGCTCCAAAACGCCTGATAAATCCTTGTTACGCGCCTTCTCTCGGACTGCACTGCGAAAAGACATTAGGGCATCCAGAACAGGAGCCAAATGATCTTCTCTCGAGGTGCCTCCAGACGCAGAATCGTCGTTCGATGAGAAACCAATAGAACCTAGGCCGTTCAATCCAAACAAATCAAGGATTCGGGTAATGTAGGAGGCAACATTCCGAACCACAAGACCAATGGTCTCTCCGCTAGGCGACTCCATGTACACGTTTGTGGCCTTGACAAGATCGTACAGAATATTGATACAAGCCGGTGTATCGAAATCATCCCGAAGAGCTTCGTCTACTTTGTTCTGGCTGTCAATCAGAGCCTTTTGTAGTGCTACTGTTTGTGAAGACCATGCTTGGCTCTCTTTCAATGTCTTGGTTCGAAGAAAAGCCTTGGCGTTATGAAAGAATTCCACAAAGCGTCGTTCCAGGTCCAGTGTAGGTGCCATCGTATCATCCCCATAATCCATGGGAGCATTGTACTTAGTTCGAAGAAAGAGCAATCGAATCTGTCGGGCGGTATTAACTTCCAGCGCTTGTTGAATAGTGATAAAATTCTTGAGCGATTTGGACATTTTTAAGCCACGAATATGCAAATGACCCGAATGGACAAAGTAGTTGACCCACTGTTCATGGCCGCAATGAGCTTCGGCCTGCGCCATTTCATTGTCGTGATGAGGGAATTTCAAATCAATTCCTCCCGAATGAATATCCATTTTGGTGTCACCCGTCAATTTCTGGAAGACATCACTGGCCATGACGGAACATTCGATATGCCACCCAGGACGACCAGGGCCCCAGGGAGACTCCCAGACAGGTTCTCCTGGTTTGGCCTTTTTCCACAGAGCGAAATCGCGCTGCGACTTCTTCTCGTCGGTAAAACCTTGCGTCAACTTTCCTTCTCCCTCGGCCAAGAGAGCAGCATTGTGTATCTGTTCGGGAGCTAGTTTGCAATAGTGCATTTTGGGCGTGTTCTCAAAGGCTTCTACTGCAAAATAGACGGATCCATTGGACTCATAGGCAAGCTTCTTGTCGATGATTGTCTGTATATAAGATACAACTTCATCCATGTATTCCGTGACGCGAGTGACAACCGTTGGGGTTGCTACATAAAGATCGCGCATGTCTTTGTGGAACTCTTCTTCAAAATGGCGAGTGAGTTCCATGTGATGGATCTTCCTCTCGGCACTCCTCTCTACAATTTTGTCGTCAATATCTGTAATGTTCATCACCAATGTGACTTCATAACCAAAATAATTCTCCAAAATCCGACGGATAATGTCAAATCCTAAATAGGTTCGAGCATGGCCCATGTGACTTTCGGCGTAAACAGTTGGACCGCACCTGTCAAGACAAACACGACGAGACTAACAGTCAGATGTTTCATTCTCAATGAAGCAACAACAACGTCGGCCAGACGTACATGTACCAAGTGACCTGACGAGTTCCATCTTGAGGGATGAAGGACTCTTTTTGACGAGTTAAGGAATTCATTATTTTCAAGCCCGTTTCGTGTTGAACCACCGTGGGTGCAGGTTTCTGCCATGGTCGAAGAATCGACTTTTTGTCATTCTCACTTTTGGCTTCAGCTTCGGTCGTCATGGTTGTGGCAGTGCCAGTGTCAATCTTCTCCTTGCTATCAGCGTGGCGTCCGTTGATCAAAGAGCGAGTATCAATATCCACCTTTATGTAACTTAAGGCCATGCGCAACTCGTCCGATGACAGACTAAAGTTGGTTGCCATTCCTCTTCAATGGTGTTTGAGATCTGAGATTCGACCCACAAAAGAGCGAGAGATGGCGGGAACTCCCCACTCTCCACCAGCAGGCTGTCCGGTGCGCGTCTGGCCTCGCCTCACGACCACGAAACGAAAAGGCCTTTTCTCTCGCCGTTCCAGTGCGACCGACCAGCAGATTAACACGCGACTACCCCAACCCAGATTTTTTGCTGCCAACGACCAACAATACACGTCATTTGGGCGCCCTCGTGTTTTCTACCCATCACTTTCGGTCCATGTGAACATAAACGACGTCTTGTTGTTGATTCATCTTTGTCTCTGCCTACTCATTGTTGCTGTATTCGACGTATTCCATGTCTCTCTGGGTCCAGATTTGTAGAGTGGCGGCACTTTGTTTGCTGTGGCTCTCATCCTGCAATGCGTTTGTGGTGTCGAATCCATCCCCATCTCTGTTTCAGACCACGAGATTGCCCTCTCCTCAGCAGGAAAATGGTCTCAAGATGGCTCCAGAAGATCTATGGACATCGTACAACATTGCCTTACAGGAATCACCGCTTTTGGTCAAGAGTTTGACGGCCGGTGTGATTTTGGGAGCGGCAGATGTGGCCGGCCAAGCCATTGAATCAGCCCGTACTGAAGAGAGCGAAGACAAAACCTTGATTCTCGACGACGACGAGTCGACACCATCGTTTGATTTGGCTCGGGCATTACGATTTGCCGTGTTTGGTCTTGTCTTGCAAGCGGTACGTATGTGTGACTCTTAAAAACAATGGTGCGACACTGTGGTCCACACAACTCTGACCTGCATGTGCCTTGTCTATTCCGTAGCCGTGGAATCATTTCTACTATTTGATGCTCGACGGAGCCATTCCTCCGACCGAAGAGCCCTTTACTTCCACCAACTTTGTCAAGGTGGTGATTGATCAATTTGTACAGGCACCCGTTTTCACCGTTCTCATTTTTATTTTTCTAGGTGTCCTCGAAGGAAAACAATTTGAGTCGATTCAAAAACAACTTCAAACGGACTACAAAGACACTATAGTAGCGAACTGGAAGCTGTGGGTGCCCGCAACTGTTGTAAATATTGGCTTCGTCCCTCCTATTCTGAGAGTTTTGTACTTGAACGTGGTTTTCTTCTTTTGGAGCATCTATTTGTCCTTGGTACTCAACAAAAAAGAATAGATATTCGAAATGGTGACTTCTACTACTTCATATCCATGTATACATAATCTTTGTTCAAACTCTACCACGTTTGCTTCTTGTATTCCCGCTCAGAAACAGTCAGCCACCACATAGGGGCTTGAATTGTGGATTTTGGTTGTCGTGAGAGCATTCAACGTAAATTCTGCGAGATCCACATGAGATATCGGAACAGGACCAGGTTGCTATAATATTTAACAAAGAAAGTAGAGTGGGGTGAGATTTCACACTCGTTGCTACGAGACATGTTGCATCAAAGATAAAGACGTACCGATTTGGAGGCGAACAACCTTTTGCACCCAGGCCCATTCTGCAAAAGAATGGTTGGCCGGGTCACAAGAAAAGAAAAATGAGGCGCCTTTGGGTTTTGATTTTCATCGTTGTTGTTGGTACTTGTCCGTAGACCGTGTTCGGTTGCAATTCGTTTCATCACGGCATCCAAGTCGAGCATAAACTGATCTCTTCGGCGAGTAGTAGTCTTGACGACTTTAGAAAACACGGGCGTTCGTCCTGTGATATCCGAAGCAAGAGATGTGGCCTGTAAAAGAAAAACCTGCATCGATTCCTGCCTTCGCATCATGACATAAAGCTTGCATACCAACTTTGATAGGAAAAGGACAGGATACTCCGAGTTTCTACGCGGAAGAAGGTCATTGATCATGACTACCACGTAACTGGCCTCGTTCAATAGAATTTCGAGCTGCTGAGTATCCTCCATTTCGGCCTTCAAAATCTTCCAGGGAGCCTTGCCAGGTGTTTGTCGCGGATCGTCCGATGGTAGGCAGCGTACATTATATCCGGCATCCAACGCCGAGTACAAGAAGCGACTTCCAGTCATACCCGATGCTCCGAGTAGAGCTATCGTTTGTGCATTTGCAAAGCAAACACTTTCCCCCTCTTGATGGGACAGAAGCGATGTTCGCGTGACAGAAGTTCGGACCCCACTGGCTCTGCTGCCCGTTCCTCCACTGGTCCTCGTACGGTACCCTGTACCTCCTGTACCGCTATCACGAGTGGACTTGCTTGTCACTGTTCGATCTTCGGCAGAGCTTCGTCGTGTCCTGTGCTTTGTGGAATTGCGGCTTTCTCCCGACCTTGTACGCTGTGAGTAGGAGTTTCTGCCCTCCTGATCATCCCTGCTTTTGGCGCTCTCCAGATCATGTCGCCAATCATCTTTGAATTCGCTGGAGAGATTCCCATCGGCACTATAGGAGCGAGATTTGGTATCCTTGGCTTTAAAGTCCTGGTCATCTCGTTTATAGGACTGTGACGAAACTCTTTCGCGTTGAGGAGAACGTTGTCTTGATTTAGACCTAGATCTAGTTCCATTTCCGGCAGCTTTGTGCGCTCGTGATCGACCCCTGTCTTCATCCGAGCGATTCTTAGCATTTGAGAGAATGCTACGGTCACTGTGACTCCTCTTGATGGAATTCTCATATCGTTTCTTGTAGTCGCCTACAGAGGAACTGGTCGATGACCCTTGACGTCCAGATGAAGCCATTGAGTATCTTTCACCGTCCACCACATCTGACCTGCTCTTACGAAGAGATCTATCAGAGTCGGCCGATTCCTGGAAGTCATGTGACTCTTTCGCCCGGTCTTCCATTCGAGCATCATTCCGATGACCTCCGGAACGTTGACGGCGTGACACAGGTGCAGGAGCCCCTGGTATAGGCACCATGGGCATGGATCGTTGACTTGTTCGTCCCATCTTCCGTGTCGTCTTGTGGTGAGGTTTGAAATCTGAACACCAGAGAGGATGATGGTTTCTGGAAACAAAGGTGTTGCTGGTTCTTGTTGTACCTTCTGTTGTTCTGTCTTGCATCTAAACCTGATCGCCAACCGAAAAGTGATGCCGACATACTCGTCACGCGCGAAATCTATGGACAGGATCGATGGATTTTTGTAAGCCCTTTTCACAGGGCTTATATTCAAGAGAATGAGCATGCATCTTACCAAGCGCGGCGATACTTACAGATTTGATTCACCAACACCCTCACATTATTTCTCATAATCGATTACTACACAGCACCTCTGGCCATCTGCTGTGAACTTCTGCACTCTGCACAACCTGGACATATCCAATAAACTTCTGCGCAAGAGAATAAGAGTAATTGCTTCCCTGTCTTTATTCTTTTGTCTTTTGAGTAAAATAATGGTTCAAAGCTAGAAAGACAATAATTTACGGTGATATCAATGCTTCGTCTCGTAGCTACGCAAGACGGAGTGTATGAATGAGCTGCCTGGGGACCAGTCAGTCTCACACGACAGTACTAGCTAGTTGTTGATGATCCTCCAAGACCCAATGAACTTTCATAGGAGTACATTTCTCAAGACACGTTACACATAGTCTTTGTCGTTGTGCGAGTCCAGCGGATCACCACCGGATGCCGTGGACATAGAAATCAGGATGAGCAAATTTCCCGACGGAAACAAATAATATATAGTTGTTGGTTGGATTCCCACATGTATTCCTGCAGACAATCATCTGGATTCGTTGGCATTGAGCATAATGCTCAAAATAATGGTCCATATAAAGAATACAACATTCACATACAAGACACGGAGTGCCGGTCTCACAAACGCCATGTTCAACAGAGACGCTGGAATCCATAGTTTCCCTGAACATAACAAAACGCGCGCATGAGAAAAAAAACACGAGGCCTCACGTATGGTTTCTCGACACAAGAGGTGCAATCCACCAAAAGTACGTACAATTGGCCACGAGAGCATCCCAAAAGTTGACCAGGAGATCCTCCTTGACACCCTCGATTCCAGTTCCCTTGAGAATGGCTAGGGCGGCAATAATCAGTGCCAACAAAATGGGTGCTTGCAAGGCTTGATCAATCACCAGTTTGACAACCGTGGTGAGAGTCCAGGGCGATTCCGTGGGTGGCAGGTACAAATCCAAATAATAAAAGTAGACATGGGACCAACTGGCACCAAACAATCCAATCAGGGCAAATCGCAACGTTCGCATCCAATCCATACCCTCCAGTGTATTGGTCCCACGACAATGTTCGACTCCTTGGCCGGCCAGGTCTCCCAACCCAAGAATGAAAAAGGCAGTAATACACTTGACCAAGATGGGATTCCGGTCCAAGTGGTAATTGTAGGATTTCCACCAAGAATGGGTCGACAACTGTTTTTCTCCTTCTTCATTGGATGTCCTGTCTTCTTCGTCCTTATTATTATGGTTCTGGTGCCCACCCACTTGTTCCAGCAATTGGTGATGCAACAAGAGTGGTGATTTTTCGTTTGACCCAGACATGGTGAGCCGCCTATAGAGAGTGATGAAGAAGTAAATCCAGAAGATCCAGAGCAAGGATCTGGTTGCTGTCTTCCAAGCAACTTCGCTGTCGTTTCCAGGATATTGTCTGGTCCCTCGTCGTCGTCGTCTCTCTTCTCTCTTCCCATAAAAGAGCTGCACCTTCGTTCTATCTCTGCGTCTATTCTATGGTAACCTTAGTTGAAATGAGGCGACTCGTGCGACTGCTACACTTTCATTTACTGTGACGTGTACTTTGGAAGAAAGTGAGATTCGACGAGTGGAAGGACCTCCTCCTTCTGTTCTGCGTGTGTCTGCGTGTCTGCCAGGATTCGTTCCATTCCAACCAATGCCGCGGTTCTGGTGATTCTGTTTGCTCCGCATCGCTGGCTGGCTCGCTACCGACTACCGATCACAGAAACAGGACTCTTTGGCAAGACCAAGCGAACCCAAAGTACACGAAAACCTATAGTCAAGGTCGCCTGCTGGCCGCGAAAACAAGCCAGCCAAACACGCGAAAGGTGCGAACGAGGGCATTGGGGATCAAGGTTTCGCCCCATCGCCTTTATCGCCTTCATCGTTGTGGTACGAATGATTTTCTCTGAAACAAGAAAGGTGTTGTTTGTTGTTGTCTTCTGTTTCCCCCATCTGCTGCTGAGTATTGAAAGAAGGACGTTGTCTGCCAACGATCCATCGTCGTCATCACAGTGGTACTTTGAATTCAAGAATACACAACCGAGATTGATTGATCGAGGCCGACCCGTGAGGTGTGGATCGTGAGACTCCTCCTCTTTCGGATTCAGGTTTACCAGCAGGAGTCGGACCATCGTTGGGCGACTCCACCTCCATTGGCGGTGCGGTGGGTTGCGTTTGAAAACGGTGTGACTGTTCACCCAGGCAAAAGAGTGTTTGGATTCCAGGAACAACAAGTGACAACCGTAAAGCTTGAACAATGGAACCGTCCATGGATCTCGAACATGTGGTGGTCCATGGGGAAACCCTCCATTCACAACCACAACAACAACCACAACAACGACAAAGCACACCCACACCTTTGATTGTAAGGCGAACACAATCGTACGATGGGGCGCCCTTGTCGTCCACCATGGTGGATGGCAGTGCTGGAGGAGAAGGCGATGGATTAATGGCCGACTCGGAAAGTCCTTTGCATGCCTCGTTTGATGTCTCGCAGCTCAGTGTGTACCGACAACCACAACAACCACAACAAGCAGCAGAAGGAGGCACGGCCTGTACCAAGGCCGCCGCCACCTTTACTCGAAATTATTTGGATCTCGTATCGGCCGCCTCATCGTCTTCGTCGGCTTCTTCCACGGCCAAGACGCCCTTGCGAATACGATTTCCTCGATCCTCGAGTAGTACCAAATCATCCACTAGTCACAGTAGCAATCATCACCAAAAGGCGAGTGGCAAACAAACTCCGGCGTCGGCTCGACGCAAGCGACTCTTTGCCCGACGATTGTCACCGGCCGCCGTGCATCGACCCATGGTGCAACCGGTCCATGCCTCACAATCCATTTTTTCGTGGCAGCACGACGCCATGGATGCCTCACCCGTCGTTGTCGTGGATGCGTCGGCCGCGACACCGGCACCAAAAAAAGCCGCTCCCAAACGGTCTCTGGGTACCGTCACGACGGTCGCCAATAGTACCATTTTGGAAACCACCACCGAGACCGATGACAGTGCCGAAACCCAACACCCCCACAATACTACCAACAACAACAACCATACAAATAATCACAACAATCATCACCCCCCGTCCTCCAATTCCTTTCGATTTGCCTCCTTTCCGGCATCCTTACCACGCATTCCGACCCACTATGCCCCACAAAAACGAGGCCTTGTCCTCGAACGCGACAATACCGCACAAGCCACGACAGCAGCCCTTCCCGATGCCGTGGACGATTGGAACAATACGTCCAATCACAGCCTTTCTCTTGATGCCGCTGCTGGTGCTGCCTCCGAGCCCTTTCCGCCACCACAAGCAACCGCCCCCTTTTATTCCAGTCTGGAAGATTTGGAGGATAGCATGAGTACATCCCCCATGGGGACACCGGTCGGACGACGACGATTAAATTTCAATTCCGTCCTCTCACCGGGAACCCCCAATGATGTGAAGATGCATTTTCAACAGAGTGGACAATGTTCCCCCATTCGAGGTATCCCTGAAGAAGATGGCGATTTAACCAGCACCACCATTCGATCCAGTACGGAGAAACAACCAGCACAATCACAGCACCAACAACCAGCACAACTCATGAACCAATCCTTGGGGAGTAGCAGCACTACGACAAGTACTAGTAGTAAGGCAGGGTCACGCCCCATGCCGGATATGAATGCTTTTGAAGGAGATGTTTCGCAGGACCATTCGGGAGATCACAAGGGATCCTCCTCAACGACACGATCGCAACCACCTTCTCCCAAATTGCTCTGTCCGCCGACACCGGTGCGCACACCGGCCTGGGTCCATGCCCCCAACGACACGACTTCCAACCACCACCACCCGGCAGCATCCAATACCAGTGCGAGTAGTAGTAGCCAAAAGAAGCTCCTGCATCAAAAATTTGGACGACAAAACTCATTGATTGCGACCAAGGTCTTGGCGACCTGTTCGCAACGTGATTTGGATGGACGATCGTCACTGGAAAGCTCCTTGCTGTTGGAGGAAGACTCGAAACAGCACCACTCGCTCCAAAACGACAGTCGCACTGCCACCAGCAGCAACAACAACAATAATAGTAGCAGTATCCTGACCTTTGCCGAGTCGGCAGCGGCGGCAACCGAACCCGAAACAGATCTAGCCTCGAGTGACCGAGATCAATCCTCGCAACATCACAGCGTTCACCACCTGGACGATGACGACGATGATGAGGAGGATTGGCTTCACGAACAAAAAGGAAAGTGCCGACTTTTTGACGACGAGGAAGAAGAAAAAGACGAACCATTTATTCAGGAAGTTGTGTCCATGTCGGCAAACTTTGATATACTGGGAATGTTGGGACGAGGCACCTTTGCCGACGTGTACAAGGTGAGATCCCGAAAGGATGGGAAACTGTACGCGGTCAAGAAACATCGACGACAATTTCGGGGAAGACGTGATAGAGAATTAACCTTGGCCGAAGTCCGTCACATGCAACGGCTTCAAAGGTCGTCCAACAACAAGAACCTGGCTTCCGCCGCCAAGTCCAGTTACAGTCTCTATCTTTTATTTTTCTATCAGGCATGGCAAGAAGACGGTTACTTTTTCATGCAAACAGAACTCTGTTGCCGTGACACCTGCCGAGAATTCATGGATGCATTACGGGCCAACTGGGTAACCAGTCGGACACGGTATCCCTGTCTCAAACGACTTCCGGCCCCTCTTGGTATTGCTGCTGGGAGCGATCAAGATATTATTGGACGACTCGTTCCGGAACCCACGATATGGAAAATTTGCCACGACATTTGTGCAGGACTTAGCCACATTCACTCACATGGATTGGTTCACCACGATATCAAACCATCCAACATTTTTCTCGTTTCACATCCCCATTTCGGCGCCATGTGCAAAATTGGGGATTTTGGATTGACTGGAGACGTTGGAACTCTTGACGATGGCCAAGAAGGAGATCAGAAATACATGGCTCCCGAACTCTTGTCTTCGGACGTGAAACACCCAAGTTTCGACATTTTCAGTCTTGGGTTGACACTCTATGAGCTGGCATCTTGTCTTAGCTTTGAGGTACCTTCTGAAGGTCAGCTTTGGCATGATTTGAGGAGAGCGAGAAGGACAGCATCCGAGATTCCCTCATCGCGCGATCCAGACTTGGTCCAGTTGATTTGTCAGTTAATGGGTCCAGATCAAAACTCCCGACTCCTTGCCGATTCGGTTCTGCACAATGCAAAGGTTCAACGAGCCGGTACCGTCAAGGATGAGTTCCTCATGGCCTACATAAGCGATGTGGAAGAGTACGAACAAAGACTGAATGACATGGAAATTAAGACGGACGATCAAACTCCTCGTGTTCTTGGACGACCACGGGTATGTGTCAGTCCTTCACTATCCATTCCCAACGCACCCCTGCTGTTCTCGTCTCCCAAACATGCCCCACCCTATGCATAATTCCATTGTTTCTTGAAGATTTTCACAGCAGTTAACCTAACTGCGTGTGCATGGCATCAATAGCTGGCACATTTGATATTATTAATATTCATTCTAGTACATTACGAATGCATGACTCTATCTGGTTTTGTGTTATGAGTTTCCAATTTGGTGTTTGCTGTATGGACATAACGGCACAGTATCGTGAAGAGAAGCAATCACGTGTTCTCCATTTTCGACGTGGACCTTGACATGAAACCGCTTGTCTGTTCGCGAACTTGTTGCATGCCACTCGTTCTCTTCCGGGGGAAACAGGACCTTTGAGATATCCGAAAGGTTCGATTCTGGATCGGGAGGACTCAGATTTGGTTCCGTCCGACCATGCGTCCATTCGTTTTCTGAGAAAGGCGTCGTGTCAGACAAGGGATGGTTTAGATCTCCGTTTGAATCACGGGGTGGACGCTCTATGCTGTGGTCTTGGAAAGTCGTCAAGTCATAGACAAGCTTGTGGGTTGGCTTGCCTCCGTTCCATGCCCCGCACCCAAAAATCTCGCGGGCCCGTGTCCAAAGCGACGAAGCAGGTGGTGGAGGAGGAACAGCAAACGCAGGCGGATTGGCTTCCTCCCATACAAATGCCTCCATTACGCTATGGTTTGTTTCATTTTCCAGATTGCGAGCTCCATAGTTTGACATGGTGTGGCTCATATGCGTCGAGGAACTCTAGGAGAAGTATATCCGTCGCTATCACTTCAAGCAATGAATCATAAGAAGCAAAACCACAACATCCAACGTCAAACGTCGAAACATTTGGAACGGAAATTTTTAACCTCATTTGAATGGACAAAGGAGACAAGCACATGCTGGCGAGCCGTTGGTGGAACTCGTTCCCGAACGGGACTATCCCATGAAATTTTGAAATCCCCGCATGAGTACCAAACTTTGTGGCATGGGTCGATCGCCATGCGTTCGCGACGGCCAGCAAGAGCCCGGGGCGTGCAATGCGTACTCTATTCGTGACCGGACTGATGCGTTTGAGACGGACGGACGAAAAGTTCGACCGCCGTCTGACTGCGCCCCACAAACGTCAAGCTATTCCAATCCAACATCAATCCTTTGCTTCGGAGCTCTTGTTGCGGCCACCGCCTTCATCGAATCCATTTGTGCCGAAGAACACTTTAGGTGAGATTCATTGCTCCAATGTGAGGCAGGATGTGGGACCAAAGTCAATGTTCCAGGGTTGTTTCTCTGTTTCCGAGAGTAGATTATTGGCTGAATCTCACACAATGTTCTGGTAGACATTATGATCTCTTCAGCGTTGCGTTTCACATCCCGCCTTGCCACAAGTCGAAGCTTGGTGGCATCCAGTGCTCTCCGCCAACAACCGACCATTGGCATCACTGCAGTTCGATCCGTGGTTTCGGCCCCGCCAGTAAGTGGAAAGATTGTAGATCCTTATCTTGGTGTTCATTTTGTTCCTCACAGGTGATGGTCATACACATGGTTTAGGTGTTTTTGGATGCGAAGGAAGTGACCGACCGTATTATTGAGGTGGTGAAAAATTTCGATCAAGTTGATGGTTCCAAGGTAACTCCTGAAACAAAATTTATTGACGATCTGGGATTGGATAGCTTGGACCAAGTCGAAGTGGTAATGGCAATTGAAGACGAATTTGCTATTGAAATTCCTGACCCAGAAGCTGATAAGATCGTCAGTATTGCGGATGCTGTTGACTTCATTAGCACACATCCCATGGCCAAATGAACAAATTTATTTACATAATGCTTTCGTACATCCACGGAAGGGTCCGACACTTGACGCAGCTGATACCATGGCAAAATAGGAGAGAGAATTAAACAAGTTTAGCAGAATTTTATTTCACCCAATATTTTGTCCGGATCGACAATCATGGTCTCCTTCTGCGTGTAAAGTCTTGCTAGTACAACTGTTATGCCTACTGAATATCAGAGGTAATGCAGAAAGAAGCGAACAAATGATAGAGCGCTGCGCTGACTAAGAGGCACGGAGATGACGGACATTGAATGAAAAAGGATATATGCCACTCTACTCAAAATCAAGGATTTTTACTCTATTCGTTGATGTAAAACGTACGGGTAAGCCACCGTTCATCGGTTTCTTGCTATCGTTGAGTACGTATGACGCTGGTTGCTTTTCCTCTTATCCAAGAGACTGTCCAAAAATTGCACAATGGTGAACACACCACCAACAGTGGCCATGAGTCGAATCACTAAATGCGTGAAAGGGACAACGTTCCGTTGTACTTCAACAGCAAATGGATAAATTTCATAGATGAAAAACACCCCGGGTAAGATTGAGTTCGTCTTGACATTGTGATGAGAGTGATCAGTATGCTTTCCAGATTGGCCACCCGCCTGTGCAGCAACTCGGGACGCAGAGTCACTAGTCTCTGAGTTCCCATCCTTGTTCTCTTCCTTGGTATCAACGACATGCAGGTCTTCAGTCATGTATTCTTTCATCAGTGGACGGAAACGTTCCGTAAAGAAGAACCCGTTAGTTTCTCGTCGTTGGCTGTCCATCACGTAGGTGATTGGAACAATCTTAATGAAATACTGGAAAAGGCCAGTTGTACCGTGCCTCGCTTGAACGATCTTTATTGCGCCATTAAGTGGAGTCTCTTCCTCACCCATTTTCCCACCCGAGTTGCCGTCGTGGTGTCCTCCAAATGACAGGTGATGAATAATGTGACTTGTATTGAACTTATGAGTTTCATCGGGGTTGAATATATGCACATGCCTGCCATTCCTCTGTATTCCCTCGCCCATGGCAACGTGAAAGTTACCAGCAACTCGATTTAGCTTCATGTGGCCCACCATGTTGCATCCCTCACCAAGCGTCAACGAGGCATGTCGTGGATTAGTTGATGATTTAACCACATTTCGTCCTTCTCGGATACACTGTTCAGCAGTTTTTAATACATCGTCGTATCTCCAGTCTTTCTTCTTGTAACTTTCAATCAGTTCATCGCAAGTGTTGCAGCACTGATCGTCTTTCGCTTGAGCGCCAAAGCATGGACCACAATAGTCTTTGGGTAAAGGTTTGTTTTGTATGTGTTGGACAACATCATCTTGTTGTTTCCGATGTTTATTTGCCACATCGAGTTGTTGGTCTCCAGCCACAGATCCATTGGCAAATAGTCTGGTTTTGGTAATGAATGATTGATCTAGATCAAGTTGCGAATCACCTGCGACGTCCATAATATCCATATGCAGATCAATGCATGCCAGTGCAGGGAACGTTATGTTCAAGTTCACTTGCATTTTTTGACCCAAACTTGTATCCACGACAACATGTTCGACAGTTTTAAAATTGGCCGCTCTCCATGCCAGAGTCTCGGCCGTGCACAGGAGCACAATCACCACACATGCAACGACAAAGGCAATGCCCCCACCATCGGTTTGCACTGTAAGTTCGGTATCAACTTTTGGAAACATGAAATCCAACTTCTTGACGACATTGCGTTGTCGACCGATGCCGTCGCTGGAAAAGTCGTTCGACCCCGTGGACTTTTTGTCGGCGTCTAGATTTCGTCGTCGGAGCATGCTTCCCTGTGAACTTCCATTCTCCGTTCCCAAACCATTGTTGGCATAACCGTATCCGCCACTGTAGCTCGTGGAACTATACGAATTGTACATCATGTGTCCATTCGACATGACGGAACCGATAACAAGTTCCCTCCACAACGTTGCAGTAGATCGAGTGTTGGGTTTGCTACTCATCTAGGAGGACTAAATCTCGAGGAGGTACTTACTATCGCTAGAGGATAGAGGAGGGTCATTTATTTCTCTTGACTACACGTGGAATTGTGCTCAGACACGTCACCTACCCGTAAGTCTGCGGACGCGGACGTATGCGACTGCGATCGAGTGAATCTTCTGCACTCGCACTTCGCCCTACTCAGCCAGTTTACGTCGTGGTCTTCGTAATGTGCAACAACACATCATCGAACCCACAACGACATACAACGAACTACGAACTACAACAAAAAGAATCTTCTCATCAACCAAAACAAAGGCACCCACAAGATGATACCAAGAATACGAGGAGGATACGTCAACTCAATTATAGCTGTGGTGCTCTGCCTATCAGCATGGTGGATAAGTTTCAGTGAGGCATTTGTTTCAGATGTTGGAGGAAAGGGCATGGTCAGGGGGCCCATTTCGCCTCCGTTGGTTGGCGGGGTCGTCGGTCCAGAAAGAAGCACTGTGAAGGAGCCTGTGACAACATCGTTCCCCAGCTCTTCGTGGAGATCACGTGTCAGTTCCCGACTCTACACTGTGGAGTCTACTCGATTCCGAGGTGCGGTACGAAGACAGAGCTCTCTCGTGATCCCGAAACACCAATTTGAACAATGGACCCACAATTTGAACAGCCTTTCTCAGTGGACACAAACGATAAAGTCTATGCAGCCTTTCAGGAGTCGGAAGGTTAGTTTCGGACTGAGACTCATGGTCTTTTTGCTACTGATAACAAGACTATTGCGAGCGGGTGGTCTACGTTCCATCTTGATTGGGGCAGAAGAATCCGTTACTCTCTATTCAACGCTGCTGGAGACATTTCCAGTTGTCACAAAAAGTATAACGGCAGGAGTGATTGGAGGACTGGGTGATTTCTTTGCCCAATGGCTTGAGAATCGAAGGTTATCAAGGCGGGCGTCACATCCAACACTTGGTGTCGCATCATCGCACAAAACAATACCACGGCCACAAATAGATACTGGAAACTACAACATTCGGCGAGGGCTCTCGATTGTAGCCGATGGCCTTTTCCTTTCAGGCCCATTGATGCACTTTGGTTATGAACTGTTCGAGCACATCTGGCCCATCTCTGGGGGTGGCACTCTTGCTGCTATGCTTCATGTCGTAGCAGATACCCTTCTCCTGGATTCCATATTCATTGCCACCACTTTTTGGTTCAGCGGCTGGTTCGAAGGATTTTCTCTGAAACAGATTCGTTCTCAATTTCGTCGTGATTACGTTGCTGCATTCAAGGCTGGGGCATTGACCAGTGTGCTTGTCATGCCAATTGAGCTCGTTTGCTTCCGGTTTCTCCCTCTTTCCTTTCGAGTTTTGGCGGTTAACTTTATTGATATAGTATGGGATGCTGTAATAAGTTACATGGCTCACAGAAGTCGTGGTGGGGAGCACATCGGCGACGACCAAGGAGGACGACATGGTCGTTGACAGTGGCGAAGGGTGGACGGATGGACAACTCCTGTCCACCGCCACCCGCCACCCATCAACTGACTTTGATCGTCCGTGCGTCGACAGTTTTCAGCGGGCTTTGGCATCATAGATTTGATGGCACAACACCTCATAATTTCTTCTTTGATAGCACCAGTTCTTTTTTGTCACTTGCCCCTTTCATCATGACGATAAAGGCCACATCTAGATCCTCGTTGGATTCTGTTAGGGTGTTGTTGTCAGTGATCATATTGCTCTCACTGGTCAGATATGGATCGCCCTTCACAACTTTACGGCACAGACATCGGTTCACGTCGCTTCACTCGACAACCCATGAAAAGCCCGAAGCGTCGACGACACCACCTCTTCAGAAACCGATTCGACAGCACCGACTGAACCAGAAAGAGCCCGTCGTGGCTGTAGTAGGCCGACCGAACGTCGGAAAGTCAGCCTTGGTGAATCGAATTGCTGGAACCCAGTCGGGTGGTGCTATCGTCGCAGATGAGCCTGGTATTACCCGTGATCGAACGTATCGACCGGCCGAGTTCTTGGGAGAAAAGTTTTGGCTGGTCGACACTGGAGGATTGGTTTTTGATGATGATGAGGGCACCGTCTTTGCCAAGGAGATTCGTCAACAAGCGATGATTGCAATGGAAGAAAGCTCTGCCGTAATCTTTGTGGTCGACGGACAACAGGGATTCACTGGCCTCGATTCGCAGATCGCCGATTTTCTACGAAAACAACTGAAACGGATCCCTGTTGTCCTTGCTGTGAACAAATGTGAAAGTGAGAAAACAGGTGCTCTTTCAGCAGCTGACTTTTGGCAACTGGGTCTTGGAAACCCCTACCCTGTTTCTGCACTACATGGAGTTGGAACAGCGGAATTGTTAGAGGACATGTTTCAAGGGATTATTGATAAGCAGTCCGCAGTGCATGGGTTTGGTACAAAGGTCAAACGATTATCAGAAGCCAAGTCGAATTTGAAACATAAAGGCCCTTTGCCTTGGGAAGATGAGACGGACTACAAGATGAGAAAATGGGGGATCGGCGATCCAGCACAACGAGTCATTGACGATTACGAAGCTGCTATTTCGGCGTTTGATGAGACACTCCAGCCAGAACACATCAATGTTGCCATAATCGGTCGACCTAATGTTGGAAAAAGTTCCCTCTTAAATGCCATCTTTGGTGATACGCGAGCCATTGTCTCTGATGTTGCTGGAACCACTCGAGATTCCATTGACGCTCTCATGGAACGTCCACCATTGGTAGAGGGAGAAACACCAACCGTTTATCGTTTTATTGACACAGCAGGAATACGGCGCAAAGGGAAAGTGGATTTTGGACCAGAGTTCTTCATGGTAAACCGTGCTCTTCGGGCGATTCGCCGTGCCGATGTTGTTTTGCTTATCCTTGATGCTACAGCTGGGGTGACAGAGCAAGATAGGGTCTTGGCTCAAAAGGTATCGGATGACGGAAGAGCGTGTGTCATCATTTGTAATAAATGGGATGCTGTGGTGGACAAGGATTCTAATACATACGACAAATCGGTCAAGTATGTACGAGCAGAACTACCGCAGACTCGATGGGCCCCCATCATCTTCTTGTCGGCCGCGACCGGACAGCGTGTGGGAAAAATATATGGCGTCATTGACTCGGCCCTTGCGGCGCATAGGCGGCGTTTTCCCACAGCAATTTTGAACGA
Organism: Epithemia pelagica; assembly: GCA_946965045.2. Classification (NCBI taxonomy): domain Eukaryota; phylum Bacillariophyta; class Bacillariophyceae; order Surirellales; family Surirellaceae; genus Epithemia; species Epithemia pelagica. The sequence continues at coordinate 5,536,992 of OX337228.1, forward strand.
AGTTTTGCGAGATACGATTCTGTGGCAGCCGCCACCTGCAAAGCGAAATGGCTCATCTGCGAAAATCTACTATTGTCACCAAGTCAGCACTAGACCACCGACGATTGTGGTATTCTGTAACGATCCGAGCTTGTTGCCCGATAGTTACCGTCGATATATGGATCGTAAATTTCGCGAATCGCTTGACGGATTCGAGGCAACTCCCATTCGGTGGATTTTCCGTGGACGACGTGAACGCGATGTTACACGAGCAGGCGGGGGCAAAACAATGAACGGAGCACCGGGAGCTGGAGGCAGTGGGAAAAGCTTTCCATTTCCTCACGCTGATTAGGTCAATTCAAGCTGAGAGGAGGTTACTTCATCATATCTCATCATAAATCATGCTGCATTTCTTCATCGGAAAATGGGTTAGGAATCCTTTATAATTAGTCTACTCCAACAGCAAATGGATCCTCTCAAGAGAGATAAGGGCTGGGCTTGTACTAAAGCGTAAAGGAAAGGGTCTCTTCCCAGATTGCTTGAATAGCATAGATGGTACAATAACGTAGGTAGCTACGATAGTTTGTCGGATCCCGTGGGAGCCAGGCGGGAGATTTGGTCCCGCTCGGGAACGTTTGAATCGGGAGTCGCGAACCTATTTTTAACGGATGTCACACAAAAATCGTTAACGAGATATCAAACTTGCTCTCACTCTCTTCTTGACCAAGTCCTTCCCATAAAAGAAATCTCCACTTGCTTCTGTTGCAAGCATCCTTGTCTCTTCGGACTCTTTCTTTCCTACTTACAAATCAACACCAATCGTTTCACACAATGGCAGTAAGTAGATGACATCTCAACATAAACCATACAGCAATGACAACATTTCGTCTCATCCTTTCCTCTCGTTTTGAAACGTGTCACACAGGCAGAAGGATACGACCCGCGCCGTTCCAAGGTCTCGGCCAACCGCATGGATGACTTTCGTACTGGAGAACTGACAGGCGATTTGAAAGAAGTTCCAGGAATTGGTCCTGCGGCGGTCAAACTACTCGCCGAGCAGGATATTACGAACACCTATCATCTCATTGGTGCTTACATGCGAATGGCCAACGTGACCGGGGTAAACGGTGAACAAAGTATCGATACCTATCAGCTGAACCAGGATTTCTGGTATTACCTCAAGAACTTGAAAATCAGTTCACACCGCTCCGCTATCGTTTTGGCAATTTCGGAGAAAGTCGGTAGCTCTTTCCCTGCGTTCCACGACGCCAACATCTACGATGATGAGTAGTTGAGAAGTTGCGATGGGGTCGACGCGCTTGATTTCTTTTTACTAAGATGTAAACTATGTATCCACCGATAGTCACTGGTGGTCCGCTTTCTATCTTGAGATTTTCTCGTAGAACTGTAGGAGTAGGTCAAGTTCCCCAAATGATAGCAACCTTAGAACCATAGCAGTTGGACGGACACATTGTGTACAATGTGGCCTGCACAGCTACTGGAATATTGCCAAAGTAAACAAGGCCACAAATGCCATTGCGACAAACCGTACTGAGAAAGTTGCGACAACGTCTGCCCAGAGCGTCGCTTGTGATTCTTCTTCGATTTCGGACTTGTACAAATCTATATTCGGCCGCAGATAGAAGAATTCAACAAGACAATAAACAAACGAAGCCAGTGCTAGCTTGTCGAGAACATTCGAAAAACTAGACGCCCATTCTGCTTTGGCTAGGAATCCAGGAAGAGACTCTGGAGCCACTGGTATTGCATCGCGACTGATGAAGGAATTGGACGGAGGTACAAAGCCTGGCAAGTAGTCCTGTTCTTTGATACCTGACGCATCAATTACCTTGAGACCTTTGGCAACTAACTCCTGAACAATCTCCGGTACGTTGGGTGCTGCTGAGGGATCCGTGACTGGCTTTAATGGGGCAATCGACCGACCGGCCTCCAAGTACGGATCCGGTGGTCCGAACCAGGGATTGCTGTGTCCATGAGCAACCCCGGAAGAGTAAATTGTTGATATCAGAGCCTCTGCATGTTGCACAGAGTCGATGGCTGAATTTGACAAGTCGACGGGTGTGTGAACAAATGAGCTTGGATCAACTGCTGCCATTGGGAGAGAAGAGGAACGCCTTGGAAGATCTGAAAGTCTTGCGATGGAGAATCCGTTCGATATAACAGCACCTGATATGACGATGAATATCCATATAATGTTTTGGACGGTCATGGTTGTCGAAATTCTCTTGACAGGGACAATTTGGATATGACTGCGCCGCACAACTGCCATGAATAGCTGGCTCTCGTTGACTCCTTTCCAGTGCTTGCCACTGCTTTTGAATCTGCTAGGTAGGTGACAAACGAAAACAGTAGCAGACCCCTTCTCGTCTTCTTCTAACGGCAGAAGTGTTGATTGTTGATGGCAATAGAACAGATCGATGGTTATGATTTATGATGGCTGGATCGATGTGTCACTGTGGCTACACGTGGAACCAATCGGTCGCAGTAGTCAAAATCGATCGCCGAGGATACCATGACCATGATTGGAGTAGGTAGACAAACTTATTTTACAGCTCCATCGGATAATTCTACATACTTTGCCATGGGATGTCGTTCCAAGGGAAGAAACTGGGATTCCGGGGACCCAGCTCAGACAGAAAGTTCAGAGCAGCCACAAATAGGACAAGGTCTATCCAAAACCTCGTATCTGGGGCAAGCTCTGGAAAACGATCGGCAGCACCATCCGGATCAATCGAATCCAACAGAGGATTTGGTATGACAACATCACTAAACATATCATACTCTTCATCGTCTTCGTCATCGTCGTCATGGAAATCACGGTCGTCCAATTCGTCTTCTACATCGTAGTAGGAGCTCTGCTCGTAGTAGGATGATCCTTGCAGTTCTTCTTCTCGATCACCATCGAAGCGATTACGACGTGACGAGCCACGCCGGGGAACAGGTACCTTTTCCCAGTATTCATCGTCATCGTCCTCATCATCGTCATAGTACCGATCATTGTCTCGTTTCATCTGCAGTAGAGGATACCGTCCTGTCATGACAGTGTCAAGGTACTTGAGGTTCGAATGAACATTCCTTCGGGTGATTGCTGCGTTCTCTATGAAGCCATAAGGATGGCGGTGAGCTGATGTGATAGTTGCAACTAGGAGAAACCGTAGCATCCAAAGGTATGGGATTCGTCGACACATTCTGTCAATCATGGCCGAATGCCCCACAGAACATTTTGTACAGAACGGCGGCATTTTCGACGGACGCGAGCGACTTGAGTCGACGGACGGTCAACGGTCAGGCCCTTTTCGTGATTGAGATGAAATGATGGGACTCGTATCTTGGGGGTCGTCTGTCTTTTTGGTTCGACGAGCATCTTCTCCCACCATTGTGAATCCTCAAAAGAGCATTGTGCTCAACAACGATCTATTACACAAGAGCAAGTGTATTACAGCATTCATATGAGTTCAGATGATTTAGAAGGCGATGATATCTGGGGTGATTCGGGTGGATCCGCCGAGCTGGGAGGAGGTGGTGCCGCCGCGGCGGGTGCCAGTGAAGGCGAAAGCAAGCAACCAGACGATGGCGATGATCCATTGGAGGATGAGGAAACGAGGCATATGACGATATCCGAATTACGCCAACGCATTCATTTATTGAACAATGATATTCGTGTCATGAAGTCAGATGTTCAACGCATCACTCATGAAAGTCGAGGGCAACGTGAACGCATCAAGGAAAATCAAGAAAAGGTCAAAGTGAACAAGCAATTGCCATACTTGGTCGCGAACGTGGTCGAAGTGTTGGAACCTGATGCAGAGGATGGTACGTAGTCCCAATGGAGCGTTTGCTTTGAGGTTTTCGAGACAAGTGACTTATTCTGGTTCTATTCCTGGATTTTTGTCTTAAATAGGTTTGGAAGAAGAAGAGGGGGGCGATGCCACGGATGCTGTGGCAAAAACGCGGTCGGCGGTTGTTCGAACTAGTACGCGCCAAACGATTTTCCTTCCAATTCCAGGTTTGGTGGACCCAGATGAGCTGCGTCCGTCAGATCTTGTGGGTACGAACAAGGATTCCTATCTAATCCTCGAAAAGTTGCCAGAAGAATTTGACAGTCGTGTGCAAGCAATGGAAGTAGATGAAAGACCCACGGAAGAATATTCTGACATTGGTGGAGCTGACCAGCAAATCCAAGAATTGATTGAAGCTGTGGTCCTTCCCATGACTCATAAAGATATGTTCGAGACCATCGGAATACGGCCACCCAAAGGTGTTCTGTTGCATGGACCACCAGGAACAGGAAAGACTCTGCTGGCCCGTGCCTGTGCCAATCAAACCAATGCAATCTTTTTGAAGCTGGCTGGGCCTCAGCTAGTCCAAATGTTTATTGGTGATGGAGCGAAACTTATACGCGATGCGTTTGAATTGGCAAAAGCGAAGATCAAGCAAGGCCTGTCAACGGGTGCTATTCTGTTCATTGATGAAATTGACGCTATCGGAACAAAGCGCTTTGGTGGTGATCAATCAGGTGATCGCGAAGTACAACGTACCATGTTGGAGTTACTGAGTCAGCTGGATGGCTTTAGTAGCAATGAAATGATCAAAGTCATTGCTGCTACAAATCGACCAGATGTGTTGGATCCGGCGCTTTTGCGTTCTGGTCGTCTTGATCGAAAAATCGAACTTCCTCATCCAAATGAAGATGCTAGAGCCAAGATTTTACAGATTCATTCACGAAAAATGAACGTGAGCCCTGAGGTTGTCTTTGAGGAACTCGCACGTTCATGCGAAGATTTCAATGGTGCTCAGCTAAAGGCGGTTTGTGTGGAAGCTGGAATGCTTGCCTTGCGGAGAGAATCCTCTACCATTATGCATGAAGATTTTGTAGAAGCCATCACAGTTGTTGCTGCCAAGAAGAAAGGAAGTCTGGATTATTTTGCTTAGCCGAAATAGAAGGAACTCTGTAAGACATCTAATAGAATGCGTCGAAAGAAATACAATGGATGATCACATCCAGCAATTCGGTTCCATGCGTGACATTCAGTGGACCTAGTTTCCCATCGCTTGAAATAAGCATCATCATGACCACTTCATAGTGTAGATATAGGAAACTTTGTATACCTTAAATAAACACCACCTACATTTTTACTCCACCATGCAGATCATTTCGTTGAATCGGTCTACTTCCGTGGAAGATCCGATGCAAAGAGCAGTACGTTGGTCGACGGAGTTGATTTGAACATCCAAAATCGATCCACCAGTCACACCATCAGAAGTCTTGCCTCCTGCCTTTTCAACAAGAAGTCCGAAAGGAGCAGCTTCAAACGCCAGTCGGAGTTTGGCAGGGCTTCCTTCGGAGGTGGGGTTGGAGAAGACACCTTGTTCCTTTGTGAACTGTTGGTACACATCAGGGACAAGACCTCCAGAGTATCGGAGAGTGTAACGGTTCTCCATGAAGTGGTCAATGAGCTTCTTGTATCCAGGCAAGTCTTGGGCGGCACGCAAGTTGGCAGGGGCAAAGATTTTGCAGTCAGGGCTGATGGAAATCTTGTGGCGAGAGCAGATCCAAGGTTCCCAGGTACCATCGGGAAGTTGGCAACCCTCAGGAGTGCAGCCGTAGCTGAATTCGTACGTTCCGTCGTCCAAGGCAACGAGAACAGTTGTACGAGGACCATACAAAGCAACCAAGGAGGTAACTTGGTCACGGCCAGTGGCTCCAATCAAACCAGTGCTCTTGGGCCAAACACCAATCATGGTACCAACAGCCCAGTTATTGTCGACAATGGACGATCCATCCAAAGGATCCCAGCAGATAGTGAACTCTCCGTCACCACCTTCGTCGACGTCACGGACAACAGGGTCTTCTTCGGAGGCTCCCTCGCGAATGACAGAAGACTTCTTCACCGAGTCCCAGATCAAGTTGTCGGCAATCACCTGTATATCGAAAAGAGTAAAATCACTATACAATGAGTCCATGGTCAACATTTCAGTTGTACTGTTCGTCCACTACAGACTTGTTCGCACTCACATCAACAGAAAGCTGGGCATCACCGAAATCGTTCATACTTCCTTCCACAGTGACAAGGGCTGTGCGAAGGGCCTCAGTGATTTCAGCGCACACATCAAGCATGTCCTTGATCACGGCGCGGACCTTGGGGTCGCTGCACTTTTGCTCAAGGACGGCGTCAAGGCTCTCATAGGAATCCTTTTTCTCCGTCTTTGTGTAGAAAGACGTGGACGAGGCACCAAATTCACCAAAAAGCTTGGTGGTGGAGGCCTGGCTTTTCAAGAAAGCAGGAGTGCTGAAAGCAGCAACTGCGTCGGCAAGGAGGAAGAGAGATGTGGCGACCTTCATTGTTGGGGAGAAGAATGAACTGTGTGTCGAATCTGCCAGAGGTGATTCGCAAAAGTTTTCGTCTCGTGGACTCTGGGTAGCACGTCACACATTTGACATACGTATGCACGGGACTGCGTTGAGTAACCTTATTTTTCGGCCGACGTCGATCCGCTCACGATTATGGCACATCGTACGGACCATGACGACGATGTTAACACTCGGACCACAGACGACGATAATCCAAGGGAAAGGTTACAATCGTTTGCAAAAGCTCATACATCATCGATCGACTTAGAATGCTTCAACAACGAAAACAACTCAACGTATAGATAATCTGACCACCCCTAGCTACGGTAGCTAGTGATGATAAAAGTTGTAGATTACGAATGCTATTTCACTGAAAAATACTAGGTAGGTAGGAATCTTAGTTGCCAGCAGCGGCATAAGCGTCAATAACTTCTTGGACATCGTTCTTCGATCCCATGACGACAGGAATCCTTTGGTGAACAATCTTAGGCTTGATTTCCATGACACGTTCGGTACCAGTGGTGGACAAACCGCCAGCTTGTTCCATAATGAAGGACATGGGGGCACCTTCGTACAAAAGACGAAGCTTGCCATTGGGGTTCTTGGTATCACCGGGGTATCCAAAGACACCTCCGTACAACAAGGTACGGTGGACGTCTCCCACCATGGATCCAATGTAGCGACTGGAGAATTTCTTTCCGCTCTTTCCCGTTCCTTCACGCCACTTCATGACGGTATCACGCATTGGTGCGTCCCACATTTCCAAGTTGGCTTCATTGAAGGAGTAGATGCCAGAATTTTCCGGGATTTCCACTCTTGGCTTTGAAAGAACAAACTCACCAATCGATTCATCCAAAGTGAAGATGTACACACCGTTTCCGAGGGTCAAGGCCAAGAATGTGGAGGAGGAATAGAGGCAGTAGGCGGCAGCGACAAGGTTTGTTCCGGGTTGAAGAGTGTTGGCAAGGCACTGGGCTTCTTGTTGAGTGCATTCATCGTCAATGCAATCAGGGTCAACTTCGCATCTTTCGTCGTGTTCATAGACGCCAATAATAGTTCCGGTGGGGATACCGGCATCGACATTGGACGATCCATCCAAGGCTATACAAAAGATGAAACAACCAAAACGTGTGAGGATGTTGCTCACATGCAGCTTACCAAAGTTTTCAGCATGAAACGAGTCGTAAAAGCCAGATCGCTCTATTGGACAATGACAAAGAACAACTTACGCTGCAACACAAGAACACAATGAGTGAGATGTCTGCTGGCAGCAAAGTTGGTCGAGAGAAGTGGAAACACCAGGAAATAAATAAATCAAACGGAAGCAGAGGAAACTTACATCGAATACTGCAACATATTTGCCACTGTCGTCAATGATTACTTCTCGGTCGTCATCCTCCTCCAAAAGTGACACAGGCGCATCTTCTTCTTCGGAGGCCAGTACTCCCAAACGGCCAGTGAAACGAAGGGCACGCTTCAAGAGATCGTTCGTGATGACATCAAGCTTTTTCTGGTCTTCACCTTGGACATTGACCTCGCCTTGGTATCCAAGAGTCTCACTGGAGGGGAGCTGGGAACGCTTGACCAGGTTCGAGATGGCTTTGCAGGCCGTATCAATGGCTCCAAAGAGAGTTGTAAGCTCCTTGAGTTCAGGGTTGAGCATGGTGACTTCATTCATGAAGCGAGTCAATGTAACTCCAGTGGTGTCGCACACTTCGTCAAAGACGGGTGCCTTTGTTTTGGTTTGAATTCCAGAGGGTGGTGCTTCGACCGACGAAAACATGACACTGGATGTGCGAGCCGGTGTCTGGGCTCCTCCACCCACAACGAAAGCATCGGCAACCGTGGACGCAAGGGCGAATACTACGGCAACAGCACTAAACTTCATGGTTTCGGTTTGTCTCACGAACACAAAAGGTTGGAAAAGAGACCTGATATAGTATGACGATGAAAGCAATCGAATGAATACGGATGCAGGCGTTATTTTTTCTGACATGTTACGAGAATCGGTTCAAAAATTTAAATTCAGGGGGCGTGTTAGATCAATGACGTGTGTGCGAAAAGGCACGTTGGTCGGAACCAACATTCTTGCAAAAGAGGTGAAATTTTGTGAATCTGCGCCCCACCGTACGACGATACTCCGCTTTACTTACTGTTACTGCATACATAGGTTAGTGGGGCAGAGCCTTAAATTTTCTTGCATGAGATGACACGACGACGGAGTCTGTCGCACGACAAAATCCGTCGTGCCACACACCAAAGATACAATAGAGCAATTTGCATTCGCAAGTTTGTCTGGTCTATAAGTTGGAAAAAGGTGCAGTTGGAAACAAACAACCATGAAGATTGTGCAACTTCTCTCTCTTGTCGTCGCCCCAGTGGCTGGCTTTTCGCCGCTTACTGGACCTGCCCACCGTACTGCTTCGTCTTTGGGAATTGCCACCAACTCGGCGCCGGTGGAACCCAAGACGAAGGCCCCTGTCTTCGACGAAGTCTGTGAAACCACGGGCGTCACCCTGAAACGCTTCATGACCGAAGTCGCCATGCTCAACCCTGAAATCACAGAATTGACCACCCTCTTTGGTGCGATTGACACTGCCTGCAAGGCCATTGCCAAGTAAGTTCGTCCCTCCCCTGTCGGTTCTCGGTTGCCGGTTGCCGGTTGCCTTGTGCAGTTCATGTCAAAGTCACTCATTAACACAACCATTGCTTTCTTTTTGGAACAGCCTGGTCCGTCGGTCGCAACTTCCATCGAGTGAAACCCTTGGACTCGAAGGAGAAGTGAATATTCAAGGTGAAGACCAAAAGAAGTTGGACGTGATCACCAACGACATTTTGAAGAGAGCCCTTCGCTTCACTGGACGATTGGGAGTGTTGGCCTCTGAGGAAGAGGACACCCCTGTCGATCTCATGGCCAACCAACAACCTTCTGTCATCATTGATGAGGGAGAGAAATATGTCGCTGTCTTTGATGTAAGTCAGTCAAAAGCACGAATGACGTGCTGTCGGTTTGATCACTAACTGTCGTCCTACTTCACTGTTGTTTCTCGACTTCGAATCTTTTGTGTTATTCCTACTTTGGTTTTCCCTGCACTTTTGGAAATAGCGTAAGTTCCCCAAGCAGCTGATTTCTATGAATCGTGGATCGTGTACTCACTAAATTTTTCTGGACGTTTGTCAAACAGCCTTGGACGGATCTTCGAACGTTGACGCTGGTATTCCCACTGGTACCATTGTTGGAATCTATGAACATGACGAAGAATGTGCAGTTGACCCCGACTGTGTTGGAGACGAATGCACCGAACAAGAAGCACAGTGCCTTGCCAACACTCTTCAACCTGGAACCAACTTGGTTGCTGCCGCCTACTGCCTCTATTCCTCTTCCACCTTCCTCGTCCTCACTCTTGGAGCTGGAACATATGGATTCACTTTGGACGACAACCTTGGAGAGTTTGTCTTGAGTCACCCCAATATTCAGATCCCAGAGACTTCCTCCATCATGTCTTTCAACGAGGCCAATACTGGAAACTGGGACGAACCCCTCCAAAAGGTTGTCAGTAACTGGAAGGCAGGAACTGGCGCCAGTGGCAAGAAATTCTCCAGCAGATACATTGGCTCCATGGTTGGAGATGTTCACCGTACCTTGTTGTACGGTGGTGTGTTTGGATACCCTGCCGATACCAAGAACACGAATGGAAAGCTTCGTCTCTTGTACGAGGGTGCACCCATGTCGTACATTGTGGAACAAGCAGGGGGACTGTCAACGACTGGAACAAAGAGAGTAATGGAAATCTCCCCTGAAACCGTCCACCAACGTGTTCCCATTGTTATGGGCTCCAAGAACGATATTCAAGAAGTTATTGATTCTTACGCCGCCAGCAACTAGATATAAAAAAGTGATGATAGTATAAGTGGATAGTATACACGAAATCTAGAGCAAATCTACTTATCTCCAGGGTCGTGAGTGTTTTTTATTTGTCTAACGTTCAAACATATTCAACATGTGACTAATGATCGGCATTTATGGGAGGTTGGTTGATGAACAAAAAGAAGCTCGGAGTGATTTGAAAAAGTCTGCTGAACCCAACCCAATCTTTTGTGATGTGGTGAGATATAAGAGAGTCAATCATACAAGCGATGGAGTCTAACCCGACGCGAAATTGTCGCGTTGAAAGAAATGGTACCGCTTTCTCAGACGAGTACCGTTTCCTTGACTGCTGGTTCGCTGCTTGGAGTGTGTTTGTCCGAGTTTGAGCGTCCTTTTGACCTGGACCGTTTGGCATCATGGCGTGAGCGCGATCGACTGCGTCTTGAAGACTTGGATCTGCTGCTTCTCCTGCTCTTGTTGTCTTCGTCATCCTTCATCAAATCGTAATCTCCCTTGCGTGAACGAGATCGACTTCGACTTCGTTTGACGGACCCTGACCGGCCCTTACTCTCTGACCTCTTCTTCTCTTTTTTGTTGGAAGAAGATGAGTCAGAAGACATCCTTCGCATTATAGCACGAAACATTAAGATGGATAGTCCAAGTGCGACAATTATTGAAACAATTTTGATGGTATTCTTGAAGATTGTGGACTCTGTTGCAAGTCCACCACCACCTCCTCCTCCTCCACCACCATCGCCGCCTCCACCACTTCCTCCGTAGAAGCTTTCGTACGCTCCATCATTGAAATCTCGCATGGCCTCGTCATCGTTAAACCAACCAGCTCGTTGTCGCCAATATTCGACATCTTCGATCCGCCGTAATTGGTTTGTGAATCTCGCGCCTTCCTGCTCTGTCTCCGAGGACTGCCGAAGATACCGTGTCATTGCTCAATATTATTTGCTCACGCTTAGTGTCGAACCGTTTCGACTTTCACGGTGACGTTGGTGCCCTAGTAAGAAAAAGTGGTAATGCGATGATGGAATAAATGGGCGGTTTGTTGCTTGGACGTGGTCAATTCCTCAAATTTAATGACAAAGAAGGACTTGACGAAATGGATATCTTCGATCCTGGAACAACAGACCCCGGAAGCTCCAGCACATATAGAATGAGGTGTCGTTCAACAGTCTCAACCTCTTCTTCCTCTTCCCTTCCAATAGAGTTCAGGAAAAGTCAGACGAGACCACCTCGTGGATTCTTGGTCCTGTGTGGTAGACTACCAAAATTGTTCTTGGCCCCCTCGCAACTCGCAACGTTGACTGTGTTGGCTCTGGCGGCGCCAGCGAGTTGGCGATTGTCGACTGGCGCGGCGTATAAACACTTGCATTACACGAAATCTACTCCAAATTCCATGAGAACGAAGCAAATTCTCTGTATATAGTACAATAGTTAGGGAGACATTTTGATTATATCTCCTCTAAGCCGCAGTATTTTGGGACATTTTGCGCTTATGCCATGGATGGTTTACTTACAACGACACGCTTCCCTCCTCACATCCCACACGACACACGACACAACGGACGGGCAGCGTGCGCGACTCTCTAAAATACAATGACCTGACAAACGCATGAGATGCGCGAACAACAAGACCAAACGCAAGCGTAAGTAGAGGAGCTTCCGATTACACTCCTTATTCGATAATCGTACACGTGCCAACAAACGAAGACGCAGTCTGTCTGTCATCTCATGGGCGTGATTGATTCATTCCTGTTAGTGACGCATTTCGGGGTCCAGTTTTCCTGAACACTTCCAAATTTTCAGTTCGTGTCTGGAAGTCTCGACCATGATGTTGAAATCGCCTTCAGCCTCATGTTTGCTCGTCAGTTGCAGTCTTTGTATCACAGTGATACACATACCTTTTACCCATGGATTTTCGGTGATCCAAGAAACACGAACGCCGTTGACGCGTTTGGCTTCATCCATCGGTGGAGACGGTGGAGGTCCTGCATCCAACGATGATGGCAGCGGAAGCAACTGGGACGATTTCTTTCGAGGAGAGGAATCTGAAAGTATGCTTCGTGCTAGAGAATATTTTAGCGAAAATTCTCTCCCAATCAACTTTGATGCAAGCACGAAAGAGGATGATACAGGTGAAACAAATACGGATTCGAATGAATTGGATCGAGCAAACGAACAAACAAAGCCTCAGGGTAACAACTCACCTTTTACGGATGACCAAGATTCTTTTGCGCTCGTACGATCTGGGACCGATGATAATTCGTTTGGAAGCTTCGCGCAAGATGAAGACGTTCTGGCATCCAATCCATACATGGCTGCTGTATCAAAGGTCTCGCCCTCGGATCTGATTTCGAAATTCACCAGCACCGCCCACCCTCGTGTCCAAAATGCGGTTCGAAGTACAGTGTTGTCATTGATTGGGGGTTTACCGAAAATGGCATTTGAAACAACAACAATCACGACAGGTCAAAGACTGGCTTCTCTCATGTTTCAGTTGCAGATGACAGGATATATGTTCAAGAATGCCGAGTATAGGCTTTCGCTGCAACAGTCCATTGGTTCGGATAGCATTCTCGATGGAAACCCTCTATTGCTTGAAGGAAGTGCAGGGACGTCATCGGACAACAAACCTTCTGTAGACTCCAAAGTTAAGGGCAAGTTAAGGGTCAAATACGGCACGAAAAAAGATGGGGAACTGGCGGATAAGGAAGCTTCTTCCAGTTCGATGGAGGTAGAAGTCGATGCAGCTGCTTATATGTCAGAACTGCGATCCGAGGTAATGCAGCTCCGCGATGAGCTCATGATCACACGGAAAGAGAAGGAAGATGCATTACGGAAAGATTTACTGGTCTACATTCGCACATTACCCGAACAAGAACTTAGAAGCTTGACGAATACAATATCACAAGATGTCTTGGTGTCCATGAAAGGCTTGGTGAATGCGGTAATGTCGGGTATTGGTGATGGACAAATTGGCCCAAACACAACAACGGAAATGTCAGCGGAAGCAATGGCTCAGCTTTGCATGTGGCAACTCTGTATAGGATACAACCTGCGAACCCTGGAGGTTAGAGAAGAAATGAAGAAATCTCTGAGTGGAAACACCTCTGCATCAGGTACCATTTCCGGCATCAAACCTCCAAACGAAAGGGGAGATTCCCCCGGTGCATTTGAGTAGAATCAAATGACTGTAGTACATGGTGACGATGGTTCGTGAATACCCCAATCCAACATGAATTGCGCTCTTGTGATGAGTATCAGAAAATCCTTAGTTAAAAATACACTGGAACAGGACGCTTCGAATGGCTGTGGTGTGGGTTGACGTTTGAGTCTGGGAGCTGGTGAAGAGCGGAGACGCCGTCGAACCTGATATAAGATCCCTAAGATGTAGTAAGAGCGCAGATAGTGGAGAGTTCTTTGCATTTTAGATTTAAAGGTTTTATTCCTTCACTTCTTCATACGCCCATTTGAGCCATGGCATCAGGGTTTCCACGTCGGCCTTTTCGACTGTCGAGCCGCACCAGATTCTAATCGACGGAGGGGCATCACGATAGCCTCCAATATCGTAGGCGACGCCTTCGTTTTCCAAAAGCTTGACAAATGTCTTGATCTGGTCTGCAGATAAATCCAAGGTGAGGCATACCGATGTGGAAGATCGAGTGGCTGGGTCTTTCGCGAGAAAATCAATCCAGTCGTTTTCCTTGACAAAGTCTTCTACAACAGAAAGGTTGTCTAAGCTCAACTGCTTCAATGCTGATACACCACCAATTGAGTCAGCCCATTGCAAAGCATCGATGTAGTCTTCAACTGCCAAGAGACTCGGCGTATTGATCGTTGCACCCTTGAAAATGCCTGCTTCAAGCTTTCCTTTCTTTGTCAAACGAAAGACTTTGGGCAAAGGGCGATTCTCGGGTGTGTAAGATTCCAAACGCTCGACTGCCTTGGGAGAAAGAATCAAAATCCCATGACCACCTTCTCCCCCAAGAACTTTTTGCCAAGAGTAGGTTGTGACGTCCAACTTCGACCAAGGCATGTCCATGGCAAAGCAAGCAGACGTTGCATCACAGAGCGTAAGTCCTGTGCGAGAATCACTGATGAACTCACAACCATCCGGGACACGGACGCCAGACGTGGTTCCATTAAAGGTAAAGCAAATATCGTGTTCAGGGTTCGTCTTGCCCAAGTCTGGGAGCTCGCCGTAATCTGCAGTATACTCATTGACTTCAACAGTATCGCGAAGCTTTAAATGAGAAATAGCATCGGCGAACCAGCCTTTTCCGAAGGATTCCCAGTGGCAAACATCGACATTTCGCTCCCCAAGCATATTCCACATGGCCATCTCGTACGCTCCCGTGTCTGATCCAGGTACAATTCCCACTTGATAATCTTCGGGAATTTGCAGAATTCGCTTTGTTTCTGAAATCGCCAAGCCTAAACGTTCTTTTCCAATCTTGCTACGGTGCGAGCGCCCTGCTGTCCGACTGTCAAGCTTAGCAACGTCATATCCAGGGCGCTTTTTGCAGGGACCCGACGAGAATTCTGGATTCAATGGCTGTTTTGGCACATCAAAGTCACTTGTAAGAAACCCATCAAACAATACCCTCAAGTTCAGCGGGGGCACGTACCTTCACTGCAGGAGTGGCGATGCTCATCATACGAAGAGCGGAAAAGCCTGCCACATTTCCTGGTAGTATTTTCCTTGGAGCAAAAGAAAGCATTCTGGCCGCTGATGGAAGTCGCATCATTGTCGACAAACGTACAGATAGAAAGATTCGTGGCCAACATCCAATTTGTGCGTCTTCGGAGGGAGGAGCATGAC
This sequence comes from Epithemia pelagica, assembly GCA_946965045.2. NCBI lineage: Eukaryota > Bacillariophyta > Bacillariophyceae > Surirellales > Surirellaceae > Epithemia > Epithemia pelagica. Next base: position 5,552,046 of record OX337228.1, read on the forward strand.
GCGAAGACGCAAATTCTCGTTGTGTCTGTGCGACGTCGACCATCGACCTACACGTGTGTGTAAGCTAGGATTACTATGTACGAAGAAAAAGGGATTTCTCCTCTATCTGGAGGAAAGAACGCAATTACTCCTCCAACCTAGAGAAACGTCCACTCAAGATCATGGACGCAACACAGAAAAAACTGGTCGATCTGGTGTTTTCATCTGGCCAGATCCCTGAAGTAGATAAGATTCCGATCCTCAGCATCCTAGCCGTCACTTTTCATCCCTGTCAGCTTCAGCGTCTTGTGTTTCGTCAGCCTCGTCCTCCTCCTCGTCGTCTGATACATCATGTTCATACCAAACCCCTCCACCTCCATCAATGAGTTCAGCTTTCGCATTATCGTCCTTCGAGTAAATGCCAACACTCTGCATAGTGTGACTTCCTTTCTTTTTCCTCTTCTGCGATCGTTCAGCTAACCTAGACTTACTTTCAGGTTCCGTTGCTTCTCCACCTTCTTTTCTTACATCAATCACCAAGGCGGAAGACGGTGTGAGTCCCAATTCTTCGAGCGTCTTTTCTTCTATCATACTTCTGTCAGTAGACTTGACGACAAGCTTCTTGGCCACGCACGTGATTTGGAATTCCCCACTAGGGTCTGGAAGTTGATCAATAGCATTGGACAAATGATCTGTCGCAGCAAGCGAGATCTGATACACCTTTTTCTTTCCTGCGAATCGAATTCTCAAAACACATGTATCTAGATTCTCAGTCACGTCAGCCTCCGTTTCCTCTTCATCCTCGTCACTTTTGTCAAACCGTCCTTCTGCGTGAAACTGAGCACGTTGGACTTCATCTTGGTGTTTGCGCAGAGCTTTTGCGGCTTCGCGCTTCGTCCTTTCAATCCATGCTTCAATGCAATCCCTTGCCACAACAAGAGGAGCGACATTGACAAACGCCCGGTCGGAACCCAGCGTCATCTCTTCGCTATTGTCGGTCGAGGTGGTCTTCGTAAAGCCGACACTTTTTAACAAGCCCAATGCAGCTGGATAAGGAGCAATCTTGCCAGCAAGGACAGCATTTGACAGCTTGGCGGTTCTGTACTTCATCTCTGTTGGGTTTTGAATGATATTGGAGAACAGCGACCGTACGATTTTTGCGGACGCATGTACCATGGAAGCGTCATCTCCAGTTTGCACGACGAGGGTATCTAACAACAATTGCACCCGGTCTTTCAATCGTTCACGGGCAGAAAAAGGAAAACTGGACGACCCTGCCACTTTGACTAACTTTGTGGTCAGCTCTTCGTACTTTCGCTTCTGCTCGGTGGTCAGTGGTGGGTCGAAGCTGCTTTCTCCCAGAAACAGACCCTCCATGAAGTTTTTCATCGCATTTTCTGATCGTGGCATTCCTTGGAACATGTGAATGATCCGGCCTTTGCTAATGCCAAAGACAGTCGGTAGTGCTGTGACTTCTAAGGCTGTGGAGATGGACTTCTCTTGGTCGGTATTCACTTTGACTAAACGAAACAAGCCACCGCTTTTCTGCGCCATCTCTTCCAGGGCAGGAGTCAATACTTTGCATGGCCCACACCTGAACGACATAGAGACAAAATAAGGAACCATGTCGGTGGTCGAAAGAAAAAAGCTTGTCTCGCTGCTACTCACCAATCAGCATACACATCCAATAGAACAGGTACGGGGGATTCCAAAACAAGCTCTTGTATTTCCTCTGACTTGGATTCAAACACAACGTCTGCCTTCTTTGCTGGAGATGGCATGTCATCTTTAGGACTAGTCGTCTCAGCCGAGCTGGTGTCGTCGAGCGGCAGAAGAGTAGGGTCAATATTCGTGTCAACTGTGACGGTAGGGAAAACATTCTGTTCTGGTTCTTCCTCTACGGAACCTGGGAGTTCTGGTTGTGGGAAATCATCACTTTCTTGCTGCTCTTCGTCCTCTTTATCTGCCAACAAGATCGCACGTGCATCATCCATGTTCCCCTCTGCAAATGCGAGAGCACGTCGGCTCAAAAATTTGTCGTATCCTTCGGCAACAAGTTCCTCGACCAGAGGCGAATCGGCTGGAATTTGATCAATCACATCTAGCTCCTGCTGAACCATCGAGCGTGCAGCCTCTACATTGAAGACTCTTCCGCCTTCCCCTTCAGTAGAAGTTGCACTAAGAGCAGCCAACGCCAATGTGTAATCTACGTTCATGCTTTCTGCAAGAGAAGTCGCCGCATCGACGACCTTGTCCTCACCAACGAGATGCGGCGGCGGCGGTGGTGGTGGAGGAGATGTTCCCAAGCTTTCGTCAACAGAATCTTGCATGGAATCCACTCCTTGTGGAGGAGGGGGAGGTGGTATCGGACATGCACCCCCTGGGCAAGATTCTTCACTTGCTGGGGAAGGGGGTTTCAGACCCAGTTTTTCCATGGCTGTCTGGATCTTTTCGTCCAGCGAGGCTTCCTGGCTTCCCCCTCTAAAGGAAAATGGAACGAGTAGTCGTTGCGAGTCCTGAACAAGCTGTCGTCGTGTTGTGGGGCAGTCATGGTGAAGAATCGACGAGAAAGGTAGCTTGATAGGTTTTCCAAACAGTCCAACTTTGAATCTTCTGAGACAATGTATTGTCCTGCAAATAATTGACAGAAGAAACAATTTTGTTGCAAGTATTCGATTCAGTTTCATTGTCGACGCAAAAGCAGATGAAGATACGACTATGGCATTGACACTTATCTTGCCCTTGATGTGCCATCCACATTTCATTCCACGTGGAAATTGTGGGAGAGCTTTGCTTGCGCATTGAGAAGCATGACCCCACCAATGCTCCAATCACTGGTCCTCTCCAGTGATCATTGATTACTACTCCTACATTCTTTGGGGCCGTCGCGGATCTTTTATTTCCTACCAATATGGTAACCGGCTTCGAATACTTCATGACATGCGGTTGATCCAGGGAAGATCATTTTTATGTTCTCTTTTAGTCATTGGTTTAAGCCTTGACTTGCGACCGTGTTTGTCTCTCGTTGTTCGATGTTTTGCATGTTGCCGTCCTCCTCTTGTCCAACGACAAAGTGCGACGAGCGACATCATTAAACCTTGGATAGGCCGTGATCTGAGTCGGCATGGGGCTTTCCAGGAATTGAGGTCGCACCAAGCATCGTCCTCGGATGATTTCGAGCAACGTCGAGATGAGGATACGCAGAGACCATTGGCAAACAGCATCATATTTCATACAATCCCGGCGACTCTCCCCGTGGATCCAAGCAAAGATGCCACTGATGTTTCCTGGCCTCCAGCATGGTTGGAGAGTCTTCCCAATGGAGTCTATACAGTTCTTCGTATTGAGATGGATTCCGAGAACGAAACACTTATTTGGGGCCTCGATTATCATCTTGAACGCCTGGACACCTCCTTTAGTATCTGGTGGAAGCATGGAAATGGCAACAAAAATGAATTTGGTCACAATATGGAGTCTATCCTTGCCCTGGCTCGAAGAGAGACTTCGCACGTTCTTAACGAGTTGTTGCATGAAGCCCTTAGATATACCATGCTCAGAGAACACATATTAATGGCTACAATCTTGTGGTATCCAGACAACCAACAGATTCAAGTGCATGGCCACATCAAGGCCGTCACAGTACTACCGCCTACACCCATATCGGCAACCCTTGCCGTTTTGGCTACGAACAAGAGCATCACAAACGAAGGTCTCCCGAATCGGCAAAGACTGGCCGAAAGCAAGTTCTCCTCGTGGTGCGAGGAACGCAGGCCATTAGAAACGCAGTTTCATTCAGAAGTGGCAACTCAAACAGGTCATGAAGTTATATTGACTAATGTGTCAAGTTGGGGCTTGAAAGACGGCGCGACACAAGTTCAGCTGAACTTGCTAGAAGGATTGACGAGCAATTTGTTTCTCGTGTTTCCCGATAGAGTGGTTCGTACGGCCTCAACACCCCATGTCCTCGCGGGATTTGTTCGATCTATGGCCCTGGAATGCCTGATTGATATGGGTTACACAATCAATCATGACACCTCCATGTCTGTATCGTCAACAAAGGACATTGTGACGGCGTTATCACAGTGTGAAGAAATCTTCGTGACATCAGCGATAAAGTTGGTTGTTCCGGTGAAATCCGTGTATGTCAATCGTACTATGGTGTGGTCGTATGATTGGGATCATGTCAAAGCCGCAGGTCACTTTCCCCTTGCCCTGCACCTTCGTTCTGAGATTTTGAGGCAAAGAGATCGCTTCGTTGTCCCTGCCCCCACTTCCGAATTCGGCACGCGAGTCACAAGGTGAAGTTGTAAATGCGACCGCCACAGAAAGATACGCACCAGCTTCTCGCCCTCTCGCCTCTACCCTCTACAAAAAACAACGAGAAATCAACACGACGACGATGATGTGGAAAGTTTGTCTTTTGTGCCTCTCTTTGACAGTTTCAAGCGTTCAGGCTTGGCAGGTAAATCAGATTGACTCTACATACATTCGGAAGAGAGTCGCTGAACCAGCCTCGAAAGCGTTTATGAGTGCCGTTCTTTCTACAGCCTTGGTTCTACTGCCACCATCTCAAGCCATGGCTAGCAGTGATACTGCTGCTCAAGTTACATTGCAAAGTCTGCCTCCGAAAAGTATAAACGTTCAAATCAAAGACCTGCCTGTAGTGGGCAAGTTGTTGTCAGGAACATACTCAAAGGTACCCGACAATGTTGAAATTGCGAAACCATCAATTGTGATCAAATCGCCGACAGACAAAACGAAGGCAATTCAAAATCTCGTCAAGAACGGACATTTGGAGTTTGACGTTTCAGGTACTGTAAATACACATTTGGATATTGACGTTGCAGCAGACAAAGCCAAAGTGATGTCTGTCCGAGTTGCCTCGGACTTGATTCCAAAACTTCCTTTCAAGAACCTAGCCTCATCGTCACAATCCAGTCCAACTGGAGGAAAAGAAAGTGCTTGGAATATGGTCACAAACATGGGATCTGGGGAGACATACTACTACAACGAAAAGACTGGGTTGACGCAATACGAACGTCCTGCAAAGTTTTAGGTCGCTCTGGATATGGAAACAAAATATACATGACGAGTCCTTACGTTATAGCGGTGTGTCCGTGAGATAGAAGACTCTCAAAATTGATGTAATGCTTCGCCGAACTTCGACTGCGGTTTCTGCTCCTACTTAATTAGTGCTTCCCCCTCCAAATCCAGGGCAAGGCTTTCATACCAAAGCTGTTCCCGTTCTTTTCTGCTCTGTCTGTCATTCAAGGCAACAAATGGCTCCACTAATCTCCCCTCGGCGTCGACATGTAGTTGATCAATCATGTTTTCATACTGTTGCATAGTGATGAACTTTTGCTTGTTGGTGTACATCAGCTTTTCTAGCATGTCTTCCATCTTGTTGATTAGAAGCATGTTGCTATACTCATGCTTTTTCATCTTTTGTTGGATCTGCCACCAAAGCTGTCTTGTTTCCATTACCTTGGACGAGGTGGTTTCATCTGTGGTATGATCCATATCCCACCCAAGGCTCTTTCCTACGTTCCGGAGGATAATGCGCTGCCACTCCCGCATACTGGCATCACGTTTCTTTTGAATGTCTTGCAGACGTTCTAGATCGCCCAGGTACACTCCGTGGAACCCATGAGCTCGCGAAGTTGCCCATGTGTAGCTGCGTTACGCCCAGAATAAAAGGAACGAGGCCATGAGTTTTAATGAAAGACATTTCAAGCAGATACGAGAGACACCTACCCTTTTGGCTCCACCATATACTGGAATTCCAGCTCAATCTCTGGATCGACGGGACGCATATTCCGATCAAGTCGGTATAGAAGAGGGATTCCTGTAGGAATTGTCATTCCTTTGATATCTTCATCGGTGATCTTTAAAAAATACAAATCCATTAGAAACCAAGATCAATACAGCAACCACAGAGAAAGCAACACAGACGAACTTACTCGGTCAATATGCTTTACCAAGGTTCGAATGGTGTTAGCATGAGAGACGATCAAGCATTTCATTCCAGCACGCATGGCTGGAACGACCATGCTCTCAAAGAAGGGTACGATACGCGCTGCGGAATCTTTCAAAGATTCTGCCCGCGAAGCCTCCAACTCTTCTTGTGATAAGGTTTTGTACCTGGATCGAACGAAAAGACACCTGTTAGGACTGAAATGTAAGCAGATCGGTCAAGTTTGAAAATGCAAAGTACCTTCTATCATTTCCATGCCAGTACGGATGGTCATTGTCCATTACTGGAGGACGGACATGATAGGACCGTCTCATTTGCATGACTAGTTCTTGGTCAAGGTCGAGTTGTTGCCATGCAGTGTCCTTATGATAGCCCTGTAGGGATCCATAATGACGCTCATTCAACCGCCAAGTTTTTGTGACAGGAACCCAATGCTGCTGCGCCATGTTGAGGCACATATTGCAAGAGAAACTTGCTCTTTTCAAAACTGAAGTAAAAGCATGGTCAATCTCGATACCATTCTCATACAAAAGTCTCCCAGCAGTACGAGCTTCTTTTTCACCTGTTCTTGTTAAGTTGACATCACACCATCCCGTAAACCGATTTTCTCTGTTCCATTCCGACTCCCCATGACGGAGAAGAACCAATGTGTAAAGCGATTCCTCACCATAGCTAGCGAGTTGGAACTTGTTTTCTTCAAGAGCGACATGTGGCAGCATCAATTCTGCGTACGCTTTGCTAGAATCGGAAATTTCACCCATTCCCTGAAAAGGTCGATTTGCCGTTGTGTCACTGGCTCTCTTGCTCATTCTCATCTTTGCAGCGGCAGCACTCCGTGGCGTACTTTTGATTCGAATGGGCCCCGACCGTTCCGATTGGGTGGAGGGAGTTTTTGCGTCTCTGGTCAAAGCCTTGTCAGGACCCGAATCATTCGTCGTGAGATACCGAGACGACACGACGCTGCCTCGAGGGACAGACAAACATCCTCTGAGAATCTCGGGCAAACCATGGCGACGATTTAGGGTAGCAACGGACCATTGCAAGGGGTTCGATCTTCTCATTGTTGGTTTGACATGGAACTTTGAGCCACTGACGACGACATCATGTCAACCGCAGACGACGCTTTCCCAGGCGATTCGAAAGCGACTGAATATATTCCCGGACCGGTAATCGCGACAGTCGCAAGTGAAGAAAAATTGTCATACGTGTACGTACCAAAGAGACGTTACGTACTCTCCTATTACAAGACCTACACTAAGCTATGACGTATTCTCGATTGGGTACGTTTGTCTCTTGCGCGACGGCTTGCTTTTCATTGGTTGACGTATAGGGATTCCGGATTACAACGGAACAAAGTGAAGATTGGATACCTTTGGATACCCACCCCACCCCCACGGACCCCAACGACATCAGGGACCAGACACCACATCTCACACAAATCTTGTTTGAAGATCGTTGATCTGTTGTCCAAAGATCCATTGATTCGAAAGAAAGATTATCTTGTATAAACGGCAATCTCTTCAAACAATCTGTGCTTGGACATTGGACATTTCCAAATTTAGACAAAAGGTATGTTTTAACCATGGATTCTCAGTCATTTCTCGGACGCAATGGTCACGGTATGGGTGATGCCGCTTGCCACCCGGTGTTTTCATGAGATGCAACAAAATGGACGCCAGTTTCTGCGAGGACGAATCATGATGGACCATTATCGCTTTATCTTGATCTTGTCTTCGTTATGTCTTGCTGAACGAACGACGATGGCGAGTGGCCATGGACCATGCTGGTGATGGTCGACGACACATCCCTGCTCGGGGGCATTTTTCGAATCCGAGGAACGTAGACAGTCGCGGAACGAAGGATCCAACATTTCAAGTGCGACAGCTTGATGACGTTACGTCACAACGTACTTCTTGTCTGCCACCGCGGAGAATTTCTTCAACGTCTGGACGAGGATCTGAGACGGATCTTGGAGCAGTGCTGGACCAGGACTGATTCAAGTCCACGTAGTTTGTCTTTCCCCGCTGAAGTGTACTCGTCGGACATGTCTTGATTCCAATATTGTTGTCGCCAATCTCTTACACTTATCATTTCCCGCCATTTGGCTAACTTCTTATGTCGCAGTCCGTCGCAGAAAGAACCGAACATATTGCGAATTAATATCAAGTTCGTGGAACAGCTTGTTCGCAACCAATCCCAATATCAAACACCATTGGCAGCAAAAGTGGCACTGCAAGCGCATCGCGTCTACCCAGACAGCCCAAAGACTTGAATCCAACACATCAATATCTCCGTCGGCCAAAGAACCAGCCTCCAGCAGCAGTAACCAAAGCCAACGAAATCAATACCAGACTGCATCATTGAATCTGGAATCCATTAAAGAATCAAGATACCATGGCGCTTTCGGCGATCCAAGAAGATGTACCGGAGATTCACTGTGAGATTGTTTCACATTCGATTCAGAAGAATGCAACTTCTTCTATGACTCGAAACCGGTCTGTTGCACAATCCAAGGATGAGTTTTTCGTGAAATCCTTGTCTATTCAACGTCCTGATGAGGACGAGCCAGAAGTAGATGCTCGCAGTGATCTCAAGATGCACGGTCCCATTCATGCGCAACACAGTGCCCTGTCATCGTCAAAGATGCCTCCCCTCTTTCAATCCGAATCTTCAATCACCACCATGCTCAAACCTCGGCTTACACTTTCCGCCTTCCGGGGACCATCTGCAAATATAACACAGACGGACCCCTCGAGGCGGTTACAAGATTTCTATGATCTTGACCGGCCGGGCTTTACTGGTGTTTTGGGACATGGTGCCTTCAGCACAGTGCGATTGGCACTACGGAAATGCGACTCAACACCTGTGGCGGTGAAGAGCATTGCCAAACATGAAGCCCTTCGATCAAGGCGGCTTCGGCCAGGAAAATACTTAGAAGAATGGGAAATTCTCAGGAGAATGAGAGGGCATCAGTATATTATCCAGCTATTGGATGTATTCGAAACAGACGAAGAGATTCAACTTGTGCTTGAATACTGTGAGGGTGGAGAACTTTTCAACGCAATTCAGAGAAAGCGCAATCGGAGCTACGCAATGCGCCGAGGACAGTATAGCGAACAACAAGCAGCATGCATCGCAAACCAAATCCTGCGGGCGCTCTGTGATATTCACGCTGCTGGAATCGTGCATCGAGACCTGAAACCAGAGAACATTTTACTGTGGTCCGATAATGAAAACAGCGTACGCGTGAAGCTGTGTGACTTTGGAATGGCACGATCGGTCCTTCAGAAAGGGAAGGATGATGAGCGGCGACAAGGCGATACCTCGCCACTTTCGCCTGACGTGTCAGGAACATGTGCGGCTATTGGAGGAAGCTACTACATGGCTCCGGAGCTTCAGTATGGCCCTTCTTACGACACCTCCGTTGATATCTACTCGTTGGGAGTGACGCTCTACATTGTGCTTTGCGGGTTTCCTCCTGTTTTTTCAGGTCCGGACGCAGATCAAGTCATGTTTCCGCTTTCATACTGGAAAGACATATCCGAGGACGCCAAGAACTTGGTCCGAAGGATGCTCAGCGCGGATCCTTCATTGCGTATTACAGCTGCTGAAGCGCTTCGGGATCGATGGATATGGAATCACCGCTTTTCCATTTCCCACGCTCTTTCACCACGAACCTCTCGTGGCAGATTCGTTCAAAACAAGTCTGAGGACGTGATTACTGTGGCAGTCCGACGATTGAGCAAGAACAAGCACAAGCACATGAAAGTACGGAAACGAAGATCTTCTCGAAAGAGCCAGCTCCTATCTCCAAAGAGACAAAGGCTGGGTGCTGTAAACAACAGCGCATCCACCGCCTTGATGGCCTTGGCCGATTTATATCGTGATGTTGCGCAGTCACCCTCGGCGAAGGTTATCTCATCTGTTGTGAATCATAATGCCATGGAGAGTGGAGCGGCTTTCAAGAGATCACCGCTTCCCACTCTATCAGTTTAATAATTCGGAGTGCAATATTGATTTAGCGATTTATGTTATTTTGAATCTCTCCAGCTGTAGCGATAGGGACTGTATTAGATGACACGAACTGCAGACAATTTCAAAATGCAATAGTGTTATACATTAGTTTGTCAGACGCTTGTCATAGAAGTCACGCAAGACCTGGATCGCTACAAACATGGCAACGGTGTGTCCTCCGCAACGAATGTAGTAAGGCCAGAATCCATTGTAAAGAGCAAAGAAACCTTCGTCTGCAGTAACTTTCTGTAGCGTTTGGAGAATACCTTTGTAAGGCATCTCTTTGGTAACTGGATCTGGCTTCTGGCTTGCCATTCTGTTTTTGGATGCTTCTAGGGGCATGGTGGCCACTGAATAAATGAGCCCAGTTGTCATCGCACTCATAAAAACATTAGGAATCGAATTCTTCTTCAGCGACCAATATTTGTCATAAATATCTTTGAATTGGTCAAGTGTTGCTACTTGAAAGATTCCGACCATCATAGCTCGAAAGACAAAAGGGTTGCTTCCTCGCCAAAAGGCAGTGGCACCTTCTTCTCGAATAATTCTGGACGTGGCGTCAATAACCCCTCGGTAGTTGCGTCTCTCAGCAGCTGGAAGCTGAGAATCATTGGCAATACGAACTACCACAACTTCCATTGGACAAGCAATGTAAGCTGCGATACCACCAGACAACACTCCGACCCCCATACGACCAGGAAGGTCCGTCTTTCCGCGTATCTGATGGAGGTAATCTCGAAATACTTCAAACAAGCCAAATCGACTGGAAGCGTAAAATACTTGGCGCAGCACTCCCGCATATAATCCGTCGTACAAACCAACGACCCAATTTGGTTGTTTCATCATCTCTTTAAATGAAAACGTTTTGCCTTGCATCGACGCCAAATTCATGCGAACCGCCAGAGTGCTCGCAGGGTGAATGCATACCCATCCAATCATTCCACCCATTCCAGCAGTGGCGAATTTCAAAAGGGGCCCGTGCGTTGGAGAAGTTGCCACTGTGGTATTCGACATGGTTCACTGTCGTCAAGGACGGGATGATTGGTAATACAACTTTCAGGACGGAGCAGTAGCATTGGCGGCAAAGGCGCACATATGTCGAGCATAGATTGATGGTCGATAGCGATACCCGAAGTGCGTCATATAGGGATCGTCTGTCCATCTGTCGGTGACGGAGCTACCCTCCAAAAATAGCCCATACGGATAGTCAACAGAAATGTTTCGCACAATGATGGCGGTAACCAAATCACTATGGCTCTCCTTCAATTATCCTCTACTCTAGAAAAAGTACATGATACTATCTACGATTGGTCTACTTCGCTCAAGCCTCAACCACCAACGGCAAACACTCGCATGAACCTCAAAGCTCGTAGGGTAGGCAACAGAGCTCCACAATGGCGACCTTCATCCATACATCCGCGTTGTCCGAAACGTGTCTATGTAAGCCATTGATCTCATTTATTCAAAGCACCCATCCATTCGATAATAATCTAGTTGATTGTGCGAAGCAAAATATCCTTCGCTGGCTTCCATTTCATCCGCCAACAGTTCCGTCTCTTCCCAACATTGCTCCAAAATCCTCCTCTCAGGAGACGTGTCTTGATCTTGAGACTGTCGCAAAAGTTTTAGGGTCATTTCAGAGGATGGGCGACCGAAGAATACCTGGTGTCCCAAAGGTAGCCATGCAAAGCTAAAATACGATGTTCCAACCAGAATCAGCTGCCCCTCCATCCATTGAGCATTGCGGAAACCGGATGATGCCACTTGACCGAAACCATGAAAACGGGAGAGAAATCGGCTTCCCCATTGTTCTGCAGCTTCGTTGTTCAGCTCAATGGGTTCTAGCGGCAAGGAAGAATGAGTTGATCTCTCGATTCGCTCGAGTCCGGGTAGATCGATGAAGGGCTCCTCCACAGTATTGTCACGAAAGGGGCTCAGATCAACTTGAAATGAGACTTCACCCTTTGGAACATTTCCACCTCCAGTGACTTTTGTGGCAACAAGCGTATCTCCATGGTACGTGCAATTGAGCATTTCAAATCCATGATCTCCGTACTTTCCTACCCACAAACCATCGAGATTGAACTGGGGTAAAGCGGACCGCGCATGTTGCGCTTCTTGTCGGTACCTCGAAGCCTCATCATGATATCCAGCCTGTTCAGCAGCCTGGGCACGTTTCAGTGCAACTTGATACATAAATTCCGCATCCATTTGTTGAGCACGTAATATAGTTTGCTCCAGTTCTCGTTTGCGAGACATGGGAGCCGTTTGTAATTCAGCACGGAGATCCAACACCTGTTGCCGCAACTCCTGCAATTCGTCTCCCGTCAAAAAGCGTGTTTCGCGATCACGCTCCCGTTCGAGACGTCGTCTACGACGACGACTCAGTGGGTTGTGCTCCATACGACGCCTACGGCTCCCGTTTAGCCAGTCGTTCATTCCACCATCCCCAAAATTTTCGGAGGCATGGTGGGACGAATCTTCATTTGAAGATATTCTCTTTCCCCACAGACGCAATAGCAATCCATTGCGGTTTCGAGATGAGCCAAATCTCGTCGGAGACGGAGAGAGAAATGAGGCCACCGAGACTATCAGCGTAAACAAAATCGGAGATCTCATTGCGCACACCCGACAGCCAACAGTGGGAGGAGTATTATACGAGCAAAGGGCAACTTTGGATCAAATGCAAAGTGAATTGCGAGATTGAGGCGCTACGTGGTTCTATTTCACAGCATCCCATTCACGTGATAGTATTGCTTTCGGTACATACAATCCGATGCGGATTGTTTGAGACCGATGAAGTTCAAATTCTTTGTATAAACAAGACCCACTTCTTGGTGAAGCTTTGGTGAGTGAGGTGTTGAGGTTGTCTGGTGTTGCTGGATGGCGTGGAACGTGGAGTGAATATGGGCTCTCGCCGTTGGTCCAATACCGCCATGGATGACGCGAGACAGCCCCATACCGACACTGACAGACGTGGCTTTAAAATTTCAAAAGAACCAAATCAGTTCGCATTTTGAGTTGGCCACTTGCCACGCGAGCAACGCCAAATCTGATGTTGTGATTGGTCCGACGGAAAGACATTCTCACTCGCGATACAAGGGACCATTCACAAAATGAGAATAACTTCGCAAAAGTGCTTGTTCCGTAGGGTTTAGTCATGGTTGACGACTAGATAGAGAGATTTTGTCACGCGCATTGTGCTACTTAGACTAAAAATCTACTCGCCAAAAAAGAGACGGAGATGAAAGATCTTAGATCTACCTCATTTTTCGGATCCTCCCTTTGAACATTCCGAAGACACGGACTACAATCAATCATGACCATAAACCTTTTGATAGTGTACTTAGGTGGAAGGAGCATCTGCTTCCCCTGAGCGAATCGCAGCTGAAGTCATCGAAATCATCCTGATGTCATAAAAAGCGGTACCCCTGTTCTTCTGGTCTTCTTCTTTGTCCAAAACGTCATTCATCACGCCACTTCACCTTCATGCAATTCAATGTTCTAACATCCTCATCTCTTCCCACGCAATACGACGAGAGCCCACGTTTTCTTGTCGATTTGACACATTCCAATCTACCTACCTAGGAGTACCACCATTGATCAAAATCTCATCGGAACCATATCATATTTCATTCCTTTGGACGACAAAGTTCAAGTGCTCGTTCTACTCGCATCGACGATTACCTTCTCCTCGTTGCCTCATCTGGATTCAACCAGAATAACCACAACTCGGAACCTTTCAAGTCTGCTTCAAAATGATGTCTCCTTCATTACGGTCATCTACCTTCACCACTGTCTGTCTAACGCTTCTCGTTACGTCTTTCTGGATACCATCGAGTGTACTGAGAGTCAGTGCATTTACTTCTACGAGCAAGACCGCATGGGGGACAAGCCAAGTGAGACTGTTCTCTTCATCGCTGGCAGACGGTGATGATATGCGATCATCCTCCGACAGAACTATGGATGAACGTCGAATGAGAGAGTTTGTGAACTTGGAACCTTTGGATCAACCGGATGTTCGTAAACGTCGGCTTGAACAAAATGACCGAGTGCGATCGCAGTTTGTGTCGTTCGGGGACCCTCTGTGGGATTTGCGAGTCGAGATGGACGAACTTTGCGTCAAGTTGTTCAACGCAATTTCCAACGGACATGAGATGAAAGAAGAAGAGGCGAGAGAAGAGCTGCGACAAGTTGAACGGAAAGACCCTGAGCTTGTGTACATGCTTGAACTTGCAAGTGTTGACACAGCCATTCGGGAAGGACGACACGAAGATGCCCGGAAACACAGCGACCGAGCCGCCGAAGCTCGTTCATGCCTACCACAGTTCAACCTGGAAGGACTTTGGGTAGGAAAGTATGGACCTCATGGATACGAACTCATCAACGTTACGTACGTTGGTGATACGATGATCGCAACAAAGGTCACCGGAGACCAAAATGTACCCCGAGGAGAAATCACCTTCCAGGCAAACCTCAACCCGTTGCAGTATCTCAATCGAGCGTCCCAAACCAGCATCTCAAGTGATGCCCGGACAAAGACCCAGATGCAGTCTTTGCAGCCAATTGAGCTTACAGACAAGGCGGCTCAAAAGTGGGGAACTCGTCAGCTCCCACGATACGTTGGTCTTGGCCAAGTGGCCGAAGAAGGCTTTGTCAACAACCAATGGATGGACGGCCAACTAATTATCATCGGAGAAGATTACTTCAGCTTCGCCTGGACGCCCATTCAACAACAAATATTCTTTGGCAGGCCGTCGCCTGAACTTGCTCTCCGAATGCTGCGTGAAAGTGGTGTTTCGCCCTTGAGATCCGCCAAAGCCTGGTCTGCGCCGCCTTCGGTGGACGACGATATCCAGACACAAATGGATTTTGTAACCAGATGCTTTGAAAGAACAGACGAGGTTCTGGAGGACCGAAATGAAGAATCTGGTTCGAAGCACGACGGATATGGTTGTATCTTTATGGACGATTCAGAAGAATGCTACTTTGAATAGGCGCCATACACCACACGACTGTGAGATGGACTCACATCTTCGTGTGGATCAAGTTTCATGCATAGACCCTGGGATGAAGGAAGACACCATTCTATCCTGGATGACCCTGAATAGAACCGAAATGACGGAGATTTGACTCGTTAACTTCAAAATAATGTGACTTTAATGCTAAATGGCGCCTTGTTTTATTGCCAGAGATGAAGGAATGATAACGTTGTGCTATGTCCCTAGGAGACAACGGCGCTGTCATTGTTTCTTACTAGCTTCGAGGCGCTTCCCGTGACTCTCTCTCTTCTTGAGGAGTTTCTTTGTTTGATTCTTGGATAATTCTGTTCCGTCTGCATCATGTGTGGGGAAGCCGTCGTCTGAGAAGGCCGAAAACATTCCCTCATAATGACCTACGCGAAAGTAATCTTGCAATGATGGCATTTCAGATCTCGTCTTTACTGTACGTGACGAGGGAGGTTCCGACCCATCTTCTACAGCGTCTTGTGTGTTGGATACTGGTATGCAATAATTCCAAAATGACGACAAACTGTTATCGGTATCAGCGGTCCCGGTCGATGTATGTGCATGTTTCCCGTCGTGAAGCTGAACACCCATCGCAGGAAACGTTGATTCGCGAGCTTCATCGCACAAACGAAGTATCTCTGCTTTAAGGGATCGAATATCATCCTCGCCTTTGGTTGAAAGTGCCGCATCTCGAACTGACTTCCTAAAACGAACAATCTCATTCAAAAGACCCCTTTCTCCCCCAACAACTTTGCTTGATGCATCCGAAGCTTTGTTTTGCGCATCAGAATCTAGTCCGGTGCGACAAGTTACTTCCGAGAATCCAACCAAATCTAAGAGGTATCGCACATTCTGTAAAACATGAATAAGAACTTCATCAGGAACTGCCTGATCTCGTGTATTCCGTATATACGAGAAAGCATGGTCGGTCAACTGAAAAAGTTCCTTGACAAAGAGAGCCCCATCCAAATCATCATACAATGCCCGAAGACAAGCTTGTCTACGTTGGGCAGTGAACCTGAAAATGTCCATATCACTTTCATTCCAAGTTTTGCAAGCAGCTCTCGTATTACCCTTTGATTCATTTCTTGAAGAGTTCCTAGCATGTCGAAGTCTCTCTTCTCCCTCCTCCAAAAGTTTGCATATCTTTTCACCTCGCAGTTTTCTCGCTTCGGCAATGTCAGTCTTTGAGTATGTGGTCGGTCCACGATAAGACCCTGACATTAAACACCAAAGCCGAAAATCATCGGCAGGGCAAGACCATGGACCAGCACTGCAGTCTCCGGAGGAGGAGTTACTCCTATCTTGTGCTAATAGCTCAGAAAGAGAAATAAAATTCTTGAGAGACTTGGACATTTTCATTCCATCAATGTGCAAATGACCAGTGTGAATCCAGTGGGGTATCCATTCTCGTTGTTTCGTTTTATCCTCTTCTCGGTCTTGATGTTGTAATGCATATGCCTCCGCCTGAGCGATTTCATTAGTATGATGAGGAAACTGGAGATCGATACCACCAGCATGAACCAAAAATTTGTATTGATCGTGGAACATGTCTTGCACTGATTGGATCATAGCGGAACACTCTATGTGCCATCCAGGACGGCCGTCGCCCCATGGACTTGACCAGTACATTGTTTCCCCATCTTTCCTCAATTTCCATAGGCAGAAATCTCTTGGATCTTTCTTGCGAGTGACGTCCTTACTGTCGCTTGAAGCGTCCAAGCTTTGAGGATGATTGTCAAATAAGTCCGTGGCTTGCGACGATGGCGCCAGTTTTCCGTAACGAAGTCGAAGAACTTGGCCGACATGTTCAAATGCACGTACATCAAAGTAGAGACCGTCTCCTTCTATAAAATAGGAAACACCGTTGTCGTGTATTCTCTGAATGTAGGGCACAATTGCCGATTGGACATGTTCCGTGACTCTCGTGACCACGTGAGGACGTAAACAGTTCAGTTCGTCCCACTGGCTAAAGAATTCCGCTTCAAAGCCACGAGCAAGCTCGAGGGCAGGCTCTTGACGATCTGATGCAGCTGCTAGAATCTTGTCGTCCACATCTGTTATGTTAAGGACAAACAACGGAGGAGGGATAAACTCACGACCACCTTCTGTAGTCTCCAGACGGCGATACTCATGTTCCACAACGCGGCGCAAGATATCCATCCAAACATAGGTTCGAGCGTGTCCCAAATGAGCAGGTGCATACACAGTAGGTCCACAGGTATACCATGCTAAACCCTTTCTGGTTGTGCTTGCGACGTCATCTCCGCTGAACAGTTGAAGGGGCTCGACTCGTTGCGTCAGTGAATTGAACAGTTGCAAACCGAGGCCTTTTCTCGGTGCGCTTGACGAGTTGCTCTCTGTGAGACTCGAATTTGGTGCAGCTACGGATTCTGGATTGGACGACGCAACTGACGAGGTTCTCCTCAATAGACACAGTAGACTTCCATTCTGAAAGGACAAGGCCTTGGAGGAACTTATTCGTCGCATCAAGACCATGGGAATAGCCTTATGGCATTTGGGATGCGCGACATTGTGCAGTCTGAACCCCAGTACCAGTCCACATGCAAATCCAGGAGTAAAAGATACGACATGCGCGAACTACCTCTCTAGGTTGACCCAAACAATTTTCTTCTGTCCTCAACACCCTGCCTCAATAATGATGGTGTACACATGAAAAGGCCGTCTAACTCCGAGACGAAAGATTGGTATCTCGTTTGGTTGTTGATAAATGAAACATACTATAGACAAGTAAACGTTTAGAAGCGCAGCTCATAGGCGCAGTCCTCTGCGTAAGAAAATCATTGTCGGTCGCTGAAACGCTGTCACTTCATCGCTAGGCATCTATCAAATCCCTTTCCCTTCCCATCATCGCGATTCTTTTTATGTGATCATGATTCATGTAGTCATCGTCATCATCGACGTACGTACCCGCTTTCTGCGACGTCTCTTTTCGGCTGTAAAGGCCTTGAATGTATTTTCGCTTGACATACCAGTATCCGCTAACAGCCATGACAATGAGACACAACAAAACACCCAAGGTGATGATGAATGTGTGGACCGTGGTCGAGACAGACCGTCGGAATCTGCTAGACCAACTTGTCAAAGAACCATTTTCACAACTGTTTGTGTTTGCTCCACCGAGATTGTAATTATACGACCCTTGTCGATTCGCTAGACCAACAACCATGTGGGGTCGAAACGTGTAGGTATATTCATCATTTTTTTCTCCCCAATCGAACTTCTGACTCACTTGATATCGTCCTGGCTCTGGACAGTCTACGCCATCTACGGACCATAGACCATCCAAGCTACAAAGGTTTTCGCTATCCAAAGCTCGTACATCCTCGACGGTACCGTATCCTTCCACGTCAACCGTAATGTATGGGACAGTACCATCTGGTAGCTCGTCGGGGATGTACACTTCTATCTCGTAGGTTGCTCGGTCTCCAGCCTGGCAGGTGACGGCATTTCGGTAAGAACTGCTTCCGTAGTAGTATTGACCAGGCGTGCTGCAAACGATCTTCATTTCATTTACTTCAATTTTCGCATTCACGCACGATGAAAACTGTTTGTAGTAGCCGTCGCTGTCACTGCCACCGCTGTCTTCGCTCAGAACCAACTTGGTTGAGAGCAGACACAGAAGAAAAGTCCTTGTCGTAAATCTCAAGGCACCATAGGGACCAAACATGGTATCCGAAGAAAGGTTTCGTTCTGGCACGGCCATTGTTTGTTCAAGCACGTTGAGATGTTCTTTAGATGCCCTGTGCGAGACACTAAAAATGGAGATTTGTGAGGGACTTTTTAGCGAGCGACGACTGGCGATCTTCTACTCCGTAGATAGAGAGGGCTGTCGAGGGAAAATGCTGGCTCGCTTTGGCAAGCTTTCACACAATAATTAAATGACAGTTCATCGGAACAGATCCAAGATCCAAAATGGACAGAGGGATTAAGTAGACACGTGCTATCATCTCCAATGATGAACGAGAGACAGAAAGTGCGACAGAAATCAGATTTCATGATTTTGTCGCTGATGTTGTTAACCAAAAGGATCTCGGATGTCCTATCCATGTCTTTCCACACGCACGTAAGATCTTTCCTTTATATGTCCGGAATACGATCGGCCGGCGATTTGTTCGTCTCCGCGTTCCGCTTCTTTGCTCGTTATGCCGTCCCATCTTTTCTGGAAGCGCAATATTGTAGCATCAGATCGAAGAGAAGTGGTGTCAGTCTCAAGGATAGGACTGTCTGTACTCCTTGAAGAAGTCCTTGAGATCAAACAACATAGCCCAAATCATATCAGTTTTGGTCTCATCTCTCAAGCAATTGATAGGCACCCGAAGACCTTCCACTGCTGAGATACATCATCTCGCAGACGTCTCTGTGGTGTCTTCTCATTCTGAACGGCGCCAAGTCCTTCTACATCGTGGAGGAGACGTTGGTGTGGTATTCTGCACTGCTTGGGAACGCTCGGAGCTGCGGTATCCGAGTGAAATAACTCTTTTCTCCCTTCAGAAAATTCAGCAATACGCATGATGGTCTCCGATGTACTGAGAAGAATAAAACGAGCATATCTCTTCATTGCAACATTTTTGTTATTTGCACGAGCAAGTGTTCATAGAACCGTTGCAACGAACGATTACAACGGAAACAATGATGGATATCAAAGCTGCCCATCACCAATATCATCGTGTTCCAGCTCAGTGGTTCAAGTCTACGACATTAGCTGGGTTTGTAACAGTCGCTACACCTATCGTTGGGGAAATGGAGCACATGTCAACTCGATTTTATGTGCAAACCAGGATTATGCTACGTTCTCGGTGAGCTTTTATGTGGTGGACACAATCACAGAAGTTAGTGATATATATGTTTCAATGGCTATCCAGGACTACAAAACTCGCAACATAATACAGTCGAGAGCACCTTGTTATTTGTGCAATATGGTTGGAACTTCTTGCACTGGAAAGGGGGACTACACGTTTTCCATGGACTTCAGAATCGTAAACAATGGCGACTCTTCAAGCTCAGACGATTTTTGTCCAGTTCTTATCATGGCATTCTCTACGGAGGAAGATTCTGGGTACAATCTCGGTGCGGTTAATATGGAGTGCGAAGAGTGGGATAATGCCCTGGCAACCTGGACTGAAACGCACACAGTAACTCCACGTGATTGGCTGCGCAACTACGGCATGATTTTGGCTACGGGTATTTGCCTCATTATATTTTCAGGATTTGTGTGGCAACAAGCTCGAAGAGCTGCAACCTTCAGATCCTGTGTCGATCCATGTATAATGGAACTGGATGACTATTATAGTTACCGGTATCCTCCACAACGAGCGCCATCTGCTCCGACAACAATATCAACTCAAGAACGAGTCAGTTCCAACGGCCTCCCTCTTCATCAACCTGCGCCAGGCTCACAAGTACTTCAAAAATACAGTGCACCAGTTCGCCCCGCATGAACGGTTTTTGCTTGTTATTGTGAATTGTGAGTCCAACAGAAGTATCGCTCCCCTCTTGTTGAGTCTCTGAGTCCTTTTGTTAAAAGTGAGATCACTCAAATGTATATTTGGCAGCAGCTGTATTACTAGTTCACATTAGTCTTGAAGAACTTGACTATTCCTAGGTGAGAAATGTAGGTTGTAACTTCCTTTCTACCTTTGTAAACCATGGACGCCGAAATGTCAGAGTCTGACAAGATGTCGGGTTAGGCAAGTCCCTTTGATATTTTATATTGAAATCAACTTAATCTTATCATCAGTGGAACATTTGATCAGAGAAGTAAATTTCAAGACACAGATTGCTCGTATGTCGGGACAAATTACAATACGACGTTCGACAACTGAATCTTCTATCATCTAGTTTGTGAGAGAACGGTTACAGTGACCAGACACGATCGACTGGCACGTTGTCTACCGCTGCTGTGGGGATCCACAGCTTTGTGTATCATTATTCATCTTTCATATTCGACGTTTGAAGTACTCGTGTTCCATCTGAGCGGTGGATATTGTTTGACCAACTCTTGTGTGAATATGGCTAGTTCTGAATGCAGAGTATGATGGTCTTTTGTCCTTGATCCTCCTCCGTCCTGGTCATTTCGATTTCAGTGGCTTGTGTGGTGGAGAGAGTGACTATCTACCTAGTTATTTAAGCGACTGGACGTGTCCGAAGATGTCCGGAGACTAGAACATAAAAGAAAGACTGTCACCAAGTCTGATGGGTGTAACTTCTTCCATCAAATACGGATTTGTCGCCTTCTTTCTGCAATCGAAGTATTCATGCAATTGCTTTGACTTTCGTCCTTGTTTGTGTTGACTTTGTTCGCCGTCAATCTTGATAGTCGGTCCATGTCCGCTTGTTTTGGTCTTTTTCTTATGAGAGGGACAGGGTCGTTTGCCATTCACTGGCTATGTGTGATGGATTGCCACTCATCGGCCATGTGTGATGTGTGATGGATTCCCAAATCGGAACAAGATGTGGGAGGGTGGAGTCTTCGACAGAATCGACCTTTTGTTAGCGAATCGAGATGACCCTACCTCTACCCAGTAGGCACTAAGGATAGCGGTTCGAACTTTGTAGAGGGATTCGAGGTTTCCATATGCGTTTGAGTTCAACAACGTTGTGGATTGAATCCCCCCAGGTCGGATCGAGTTTCTTGATGGGAGATGGGAGTGAATCTCAATCAACTTTTTCGTCTCCACGGAACTATTTCGCATGTAGATGTCTTGGTTTCATAATGTTTCTTCGTTCTGATTACTGATGATTATTTTACTTTCATCGCAATCCCAAAGATCGAGAAGAGAGGGGACAAGGGACAACACAAGGACAACAGAAACAAAAGAAAAAGATATGGCCAGTGCCTCCGAGACAAAATTCGTTTGTTCCGACCCGCGCGGAATCTAACGGCTGATGGAGCAGTCATTCCGTTGCGCGCAAGCAGGCGTTCTTGAAGGTCGCTGCCACACAAAATACCAGACGCGACATTTTCCATTTGCTTTTTTGGCGTGTCTCTCCAAAACGTGTTTCTGAAGAAATCCAAAACTGGACACACTCCCCTTGACCTTGACAGAATCTGGAGAGGGGAAATCGAACAAGCCCCAGCACTAAAATAATATCGAACAAGCACATACTCTGAAATGGACGACTATTATCATCCAAGTGATCCCTATGATGACGATATTGTGTACGGGGGGCAATCAGATGAGCAAGACGATGAAGAGGATGTATATTACATTTCTCAGAACAAAGATGAGTTGGACGGAGACGAGGCACTTGAAGCACCTTCACCGCCAGTCGATTTCAACGACCCCGATATTGCGGCATTACCAAGGATTTTGCTAATGGGACCTCGTCGAGGTGGGAAAAGCAGTATACAGGTATGTGGTCGATCATAGCTTGTTCCTTTGGTTGGAGGAGAACTTCCCCCAGAAGCACTTTGACGAACCCTTGTGCCACTCCAACCTCAGACCCACTTATATTTGCTGTTCTACAAGGCATTATTCTCACTGGCTAGTCTGCTGTTGTTCCTGCTTGCAATCGTTGAATGTGTGTCGCATTCATTCCCCTTTCGCGCACTCCATAGAAGTGTGTATTTGAGAAAATGTCTCCTCATGAAACACTGTTTCGTTTGGAACCGACTCATACTCTAGAGCGTGCATTGATAGACCATACTCCACTTTGTCGGTTCACCATTCAAGACTTTCCAGGCGACTTCTACGGTGACGACATGAACGACGATGAGGCAATGGCATTATTTGGAAACAAGAGCACCTCTCTTATTTTTGTTGTGGACGCCCAAGACGAGCCCTATGATCATGTACTGCAAAGTTTCACCACTGTCGTTACCCGGGCACTAAATGTCAATCCCAATGGTATCACTGTGGAAGTTTTTATCAATAAGGTTGATGGCGAGTTGTTTTTGTCTGACGAATCCAAGTACGACTGTCGACGCGATATCATGACACAGGTCACCGATGAGTTGACCGACGTTGGTATCCCAGATGGGAGTTTGGCAATACGATATCACCTCACATCAATCTACGACCATTCCATATTCGAAGCAATGTCTAGGGTTTCCCAACGTCTGATACCCCAGTTACCTGTTCTCGAAAATTTACTCAATGTTTTAACAGCTACATGTAGCATGGTGAGTGGTTTTACTCTTGAGACAGCGTACACTTTGTCCCGAGCTTGTTGCTGATACTGGCTTGTGTGCAGGAAAAGGCGTATCTTTTTGACGTGGTTAGCAAATTGTATATAAGCACTGACTCGGGACCAGTCGATACGCAATCCGTAGAGCTCTGCAGTGACATGATCGATTTGTTCTTGGATGTTTCTGGGATATACGGGTTGTCTGGAACAGTGTCCACTGAGGCAGCAACCGATATACCCTCGAAATTGGTTAGCCAAGCCGCTGCCGGCGAATTGGAGGAAGACTTCATTGGAGTGGGTGACAACGGCGAGTCGTCTACTTCGGCTTACGACCAAGATTCAGCGTCCGTCATTCGCTTATCAAATGGAATTGTCCTTTACCTCAAGGAAGTTGACACAATGTTGGCCTTGGTTTGCATCACACGCGCGGAAAACTTTTCTCGTCGATCGTTGATCAACTACAACATTGCTAGTCTGAAACGGGCACTTCGATCAATCGTACAACCAGCGGAGGCGGCTCGACAGAACGGCAGCGGTGGTTCACCTACGGTCACGGTAGAATAGACTGGTTTTCGTAGGACTCCAAAGGGAAATCATCTTGAACTGTGGAGCGTCACAAATCAGAAATGCCTCAAGATGGCCTGGTGCCAATGTCAAGTATGTCGACATAGGATAAGCCTTTAGTAGGACGAGTCCGTAAGACTTGCAATGCATGCATCAAATTTCTTGGCTTCAGAAGTCATCTTTCTGTTCTCATCCTCCAGCCATGGTGTGCTCCTAGCTACTCCCATTTCCCATTACCCAATGCCTAACTCGCTCATTTGGGAAATTGGAAATTCCCAGAATCTCCTTTTTCCTTTTACAAGCTGAGTTCAGACAGAATGTTCCTGACGTAGCGCTCCAGTAGGAAATCTACGTAATCCGCGCGAGCCATCCCCTTAATATAGCCCTTCTATTTATGCCTCTACCGTTCTACCAAAAATTGACCATGGTGAACGGTCCTTTTGACCGATCTCTTGCCAAATAGGAGACGGCTCCATGATCCCATGCTCTGAACCTCTTCTCCATTCATGGGTTGAGCATGGAGAACGATGTCGGCGCTGCATTCGTTTTGTAGGTGTCGTTTTATCTAGTTGAAGGTGGTCGCCGCGCGATTTACTACGGCGACTCACGGCAAAACTTGGTGCAACCAATGCACCTCTATTGTAGAATCGAATGATAGAAGATAGAACAAAGACTATGAACACTTGTAGCGTTGTTCACGTCAAAAATTGATATTCTTCTCGTTAGATATATGGAACTTAGACTAGAAGTTGCGTCGTTCACAACAAAGATTGATGTTCTTTTCTTTGTTGTGACTCACACAGCCGTACCTGAACGCAATGTATTGTACGGTAAACGTAACACAACTATAGAATTAGATCGTATTCATAGAGAATGAAGATCCTACTCAAATGATAATCATAAAACGCTGCTACATTGTTCACTATCTAGGCTTGTTGATGATTAAAGAAGAGATTTTGAAGCGGGTGCTTGAGCATCATCGCACCAAGCGAAATGTTGAAGCGATCCATATCCTTGCTGCCCATGTAGATTGTAACGACCTGGGGTTCCATGCAGGCTTTAGGGTTGATGGAGCAGCGTGTGTAGAGGCGGATGCGTCCCATGGGAGGTCCGTTCTTGCTCGTCTTTCCAGAGACCTGGTCCAGGTGCGACAGAGCAATGAACCCAACTGGAACAACCAACGCTGGTTCCTCATGCTCGCTTGTTGCATCCCGGTCAAAGACTGCAATCCGTAGGTAGTCGGTCGCAAGCTCCCGCTGCACAAGCAGATGGCCACGGTCGACGATGTTGTGGCCAGTGTCCTTGTTTCTCGACATGGGCCCGATGAGCGCGCAAACATCGCTGGCATAAAAGCACGACTTGAACGGGAGACCAGCACCACCCTCACGGCCATCCTCTTTGTTGAACTCGAACTTTGTCCTCATGTTGGTCATCTTGTTTCTTCTTCCTTGCCTCTTCCTGTCGTCTCTGTTTGATTGTTCCATTGCACGGCGGGTCATTCGGAAGTTGCTTCATGCTGCAAGTTGATTTTGTGGCGCGCGCCGATATTGTTCACGAATGAGCGCGGGGGGATTCCCTAGATGACACAAGAACGGAGAGCGGGCAACAATCAAACAAACAAACACAACAATCAAACGAACGAATCCCTATTATGTTCTCACTTTCCAACGATGCGCCAGACGCGTAGTGCTACCAAACGAGCTGAGTCTGCGAAGAAGGAGCAGGAGGACTCCGCCGCAGCTCCCTCCACAACCGCATTTCCCTCCGACAAGGGAAACAAGGGAAACAAGGCAAACAAGAAAATGAAGACAAAGACGGCCGTGGACAACAAAACGTCGAAGAAGAAGAAGACGACGACGACGAAGTCTCCCGCTTCGACAAAGAAGCATGTGACCTTCAACCTTGAGGGTCCTTCGTCGTGGCACGAGCGCGCAAAACAGTGGCAACTCACCATTGGGGATGAAGATGGTATCCCAGTGTTCTTCGTCAGCAACAAGGACGTCGAATGCGCTAACCTGTCGGATATCGCGGCAGAGCTCCTTGCGATCGAGGCTGTCGGCAAAGAAGGTAAGTTTGATTGTTCATTGTTGGTTTTGAGTCTCCCTTTCTCACGACGCGCCCTCTGCTGCCACAGACACCAAACCCAACAGCAAGCCCGACAACAAGCCCGACAGCAAGCCCGAGAAGGAGATCAAGAAGGAGGACGACGTCGAGAACAAGACTCCAGAGTCTTATGTGACCCCGAAGAAAGTAACTTCTTCCCCGAAAGTGGCGTCTCGAGCTTTCGCACTGACCCCCTCCCAGAAGCATGCTTTCCAGCGTCGGATTGCTGAGGAACAGGTGAAGGAAAGTGGAGCGACAGACCCTCGCCAGACTTTGAATGAGTCGCTGGCATTGGGAGAAAACATCCCGTCGTCTCCTCCTTTGTTCTTTAGCAATCCTTCCCGTGCATACCGGACATCCATTGATTCGTATGCCGATGATGGATTTCTCGAGACCCAAGAAGACTTCATCGGTACGCAGCAAAACGGGCTTTTTGGTCCCGATTACTTGGATCATGAGGACGAGGCGTACTAGATATCTACTGATGGACGTTTTAGGTATCCTTAATCACTAAATATGAATCGATTTGTCATCATGGTAGTGCTTCTACAGTCATTCTTGTTGTGATTATCATCATTGTCGTCGTCCAAGTCCTCGTCATTGTCGTGGCTATCATTGTCGTCGTTGTATTGTAGTCGTCCTTGTTGTAGCTATCATCGCTCATCTTGTTTGTCCTCTTCATCATCATCGTCATCGTCGTTATCCAGCTTGCCAGTGTCGGTAGTTGGGTCCCGGTTTGCGGGCACGCCTCGTATGGATGTACGAGGGAGTTTTAGTAGAACTCTCACCGAAAATCATCGGTTAGGTTCGGCACCTCATCGGTTAGTCGAGTCCCGTGGCTTCAAACATCACCTACATCACCTACATCCACACTACATACCTAGCTTCGCGCTAGCTCAACCTATATTTCGGTCGCATATACCAAAAAGTGAGAACAGATTGACGAACGTGCTATCACGAATCAACTTTGGTCTTGATATCCCATCAACGGATGATCATCCGTTGAACATCCAAGCCTGACCTATGCCCTAAGCGTGCGCGCCCAAATTCGTCAAGATGCGCGCAAGAACTATCCGAGCGTGGCGATCATGTATCCGACCCAACGGTCTAAGTACACAAGGCACGAATCACGATCACGCGAGACCATATCATCGTTCCCACTATTTCAAGATTGCAAACAAGGACGCGCCAACAAAACTACAAATACCAACTTTAGCCAAGAATCGTTGAGGCTGTATATGATATACAAGCACATATACATGTTATATACCTCACATACATCAACTCCAACCATTCCAGACCTATCACCGCCAAGAACCTATTTCACACGATCGACAACAAGAATGGAAATCTCACACACCAAACCTAGTAGTAAGCTCACAATCATTAACATTACCATATCATCACGTCTTCAGTGTCCTGACTATCCCTACGATAGAACCCTTGGGTTTCCTTTGTTCTCTGACCCGTGGAGAACCTTGGTATCAGTTGGTAATCGATTGTGGCTCTTCTAGAGCGTGTACTGACGGAATTCTACTAGATTAACAGTCTCACCTGTCTCATTTCCCCAAAGTTTACATGTCCAGTGACTCCAATACTCCTGTCCGTCGGATCTACAACGCTTTCCAGCAGAGTGGTGACCCAACACAGCAGATTGCCGTCCACCCTGGCGAATTCCTCATCGAGACGCCCTCTAACTCCCCGGAGAAGGCTAGCGCGCCTAATCCGTTCCAGACTCCCGATCAAGTCGTCCCTCCGCCGTCCGACCCGAATCGCCCGCCGAACACCCTTGCACGCCGACCGAGTACACCTCGTCGCCCGAACCCAACTCGCACCCGACGTACGAGCCGTCTCATCAACGCGCACCTCCGTTACTTCCGCGAGCCATCCGAGTATCAGAGCGACCCGGACCACATCCGTTCGACGCTCGAACACGAGGTCTCGTTCGAGTCCGTCCAACCCGTCGTCGACCTAGAGGATATCCAACGACTCCTAGACTTGCTATGCCAATCTCCAAGCTACCGATACATAGCGACGACCCTATCGACCACCCCATCAGGCTGCCTTCGGGTACGCTTCCTTACTTTCCAGCGTCCGGTCAATTACTTCCATACCATTTGGGTCGTGAACAAGACTAACCAACCTCTTCCTACCTTGACTACCCGTCTCGACGACTACGTTGGTTTCATCCACGTTATCAAGTTGCACCAGGACTTCCGTGCCACTATCTTCCCTCTACTCACCCAACCAGTGAACCACCTAGTTGAGGACCACAACGGCAACGAAGAAGCTACCTCTGTTACTGAGTCTCCGATTCAACTTGATTACCACAACGAGCCCAGAAGTGACCACGTTTAACGCCATTCGTAAGCGAGTAGCGTATAGCTGTCTCCCATATAAGCGAGACAGCTATACGCTACTCGCTTAACTTCGACTTTCATTAACTTCATCAAAAACCAAAGTCTGTCAAATCTGACTTCTTCGTTGGAAAGATCTTGAAATTCTGAATAACTTCATATATGATAGTATACAGTAAATACACAGTCATTAGCGTGATATTTCGCTTTGAAAAATTGACGATTTTCCTCAATTTTGTTCATTTCGATCATCCTTCGCCCATGGCCCAACTTTGTACTCTTATACATATCTACCATTTGGGCCGATCGTTGCAGGATTCTCCATTCCGACGGTCCTTATAGTGAAGAAGACGTCCACGAAAGGCAATGTCGTCTGCAGTTGTACCTACGGAGAACGACGATCACGAGTCCTCACAGCCGAATTCGTCACAGTCACTCCTCGATGAAGATACTGATCAACCCGTCGCACCTCAAGCCCATACCTATCCAGATTCTGACCAACCTATTGGTAGAGATCATCACCAACCTCATGTTGACAATGATCAAGATGATGCTGTCGCTATTTCTGCATCACCACAACCAATAGCGAATGCGGATGGCGAGCCACCCGTCGATGCTGAGCGACCTGTTCCACCTCCACCTCCACACCCTGTCGGAAATATTGCACAAGGACAAGAAACAAATACCGAGACACAAGAACTATTACCCGAAGGGGAAAGTCTTCCGGCCCATTTGCCCGGACGAGGTCAATCCACTAAGCCACGTTCCCGATTTAGCTACTCGAAACGGTATCTCGTCTCACCTGACGATTTTTGGATTCATCCAAACTTCCACGAGGAATTTTGTCGTCGCTTTCGTCGCAACCCTACAAACCGTCCTATCAATCTCGTTGGGAAAATTGCAGAGTGTCCTACGAAGAAGAATGGAAATGTATATTCCATTGTATGGGACAATTCAACACTCTCATCTCTCGAGGTTCCACAGAATTGGATCAAATCTCAATTCACCTCCAACTCTACAGTAAAAGACAAACTTCGTCAATGTATTCAAGAGTACAACCCAAGTCAACATGGCCGGGGAAACCAACCATCTCAAACACAACAATCGCAACAAACAAGCCAGTTGCAAACGCACCAACCAAACCAAACTTCTGTGGTGGAGAATCAACAAAACAATTACATGAACAACAACAATGCACAACCTCCTGTTGTTCAGCGTCGCGGATCAACACAACAGCCTCCACCTCCTTCCACAGCAGAGCGCGCACGACACCGAGCCGCAATCAGGAATGTTCCGGAATCTTCTCTTAGACGCTCTCCTCGCCGTCATTCTCGTCGCAGCTCAACATCCAACCCGCCATCCACTCAAGAAAGAGCCCAAGGACGGGCAGCTCTAATGACTGCTCCTAACGGCGGCCCTTCTCCGTCAGAAAATGGGAACGATGAAAACAACGATACCCCAACCACCCAAGTTCCAACCCGTCTTTTCGGCAGTACAAGTACTTCTGTATCTACAAGAGCTTCGGCAGCTGCACGGCGACAGCGTCGACAGGAAGAAAACACAGAAGACGATGCATCAGAGAATGGGGAAGATTCTTCGTCTGACGAGGACGACAATGGTGGGTATGAACTGGATTTCAATGCCACAGTTCATAGGAATGTCGATCCCTTAGATGACTATGACGACAATGATGACAATAATGAAGACGAAGAAAATGTTGTCCAAAGCGACGACTCGGAATCAACAGACGACGACGACGATCCCAACAATTCAACAAATCTGAAAGTGCTCATAGACAATCTACAATGGCACTACCGGACCGTTGATCAGTCAGACAGTGTTTTCGACTGGGTGGGACAAGAACGACACCATCGATCAATGTTTCGAGGAAGTGACGGGTTGAAGGCCGGCGTTGCAAATTCATTCAATACTCCCTTTGATTGTTTGCGCAATGTTGGTGGACTTTCGAAGTCTCTGATTTCGGACATGGCAGCAGCAACCAATCGTTACTTCCATCAAAAAATCCGTCCTAAGCTCATGGGTCGGCGTGGTTATTTTCACTCACAGAAGTGGAAGGATGTTACTATCCAAGAAATGACAAGGTTTCTTGGTATCATCTTGATGATGTCGTTGAGACCACTCGACAGTGGTGGTTATGCATCCTATTTCAACACCTCCAATCGAATGTACAGTCTTGGCACTGCTATACCATCGGTAGAAATTCTTGACAGTACCGGCTGGGCGTCGAAGTACACGCGTTTGGCTCGGTTTCGACAAATAAGGGGAGCCTTCCATCCCGAATCAAAAGGCGCCGCACGTGGGGGGGACAAATGCTACCAGTTGCGTAAACTTATACAGGCAGTCAATGCAGCTTCGAAGAGGTCTTTTATCATTCCTCAAGATCTTTCGTTTGATGAAGGTGGAATTGGTTGTCGGTCTAGATACTGTCCAGTGCGTCAGTACAACAAGGACAAACCTGCCAAATTCCGAGTTGATTTCTTTATTTTGGCGTCGTCTACAAGTTACGCCATTTTACACATGGATGTGTATCAAGGAAAAAATGCCACGAACTCCTACATCAGGCATGAAGCACGGCGCCTTCCTACTACAATGAAGGCTGTTGTTAACGCTTGCTACGCGTTGGAGCTAAACAAGGAGACCAATGGCTTCAGGCATTTGTCTATGGATAATAGATATGCGGCACCACAACTTCTTGTGATTCTACGAGATCGCCTCAAAGTTCTTGGCACCGGAACAGTACGAGTCAACAGGGTCGGTTGGAGCAAATCACTGATGAATCTGAAAAAAACAAAAACCAACCGAGGCACAATGAAGCTTGCACATGACAAAGTAAATGGTGTTATCATTGGACAATGGGTTGACTCCAAAGTTGTTAACTTTGTGTCGACATACGAGAACATTGGTACCGGTCAAGTGCGACGTCAAGTGGGCCCAAACAAGGAAAGCTTCAACTGCCCACAAATGCTGATTCGATACCAGACTAACATGGGTGGAATCGACAATGGTGACCAAATGAGGTGCCATATGGGCGGTTTTGCCACCCATGTCCACTTCAAGAAATGGTATAAGAAAGCCGGTCTGGGGATCATGGATATCATGCTACTGAATTCGTTCATTGCATGGAACATGTCCGCTGGTGACAGGGTACGGTCCAGACGCACGAAGCTATCAAGGCACGAGTTCTACACAGTCGTCGCTCAGGAGATGTGCAGTTATGTGCATGCAGACGAAGTTGATGCATTGGCTCGACGGACTGGAGTACAGAGAAACACCGCATGCGAGGATGGTCACTACCCGGTTCCCATTGATACTTCGAAACGGATGGGGTGTGCGGTTTGTTTGTTGGAGCATCGGTGGAAACGTAAGGAGATTGGAATGAAAGGTCTGTTTTCCAATGTAGGCCAATGTGCCAAGTGCGGAATTGTGGCACACCTGGTGTCATGTAAGGACGACCGGGAGGATGGATGGAAAATTCATAAGCTACCACAATTCGCGAACCAGACTTGCTTTGAAATCCTCCATTCGACACATGGCAAGGAAATGTTTATGTGTCGTTCAACAAGTGGCGAGGATGGCAGATACAAGTACACAACAAAAAAAAACCACCCTTTTATAATGGCCTTGCGAGAAAAGCATGGTTTGTCCCCAGAATACACAAGGAAAAGACGACGCAGTACTGGCAGTGAAAACATGCAAGAGGACAATGAGGAAGCCAATGACAACAACGGAAACGAGAACGACAACAACGACGACACTGAAAGCAATGATGACGAAACCACTGATATCCATGAACTGTAAAGACAATACTAATCTAAGTAAAGAAGAGAGCATTTCGTAGTTCTCAGTACATGTTTAGTAGGCTATTTAGGCATCGCCATCAGTGGGAGCAGGTCGGAAGCCCACATACTGTTCTGCCGTGTTTACATTTGGAAAGTTTTCACGGACGAAATCTACCAAACAATCCGGCAGTGGAACTCGGTTGCCACGTCCAAGGGGACCGTGAAGCTTATTCGACAAGCGCCGATATAGCTGGTATCGAATTGCACGGTTCGACTCACCTTTGTTTCTGAGATGCATGGCGATTTCATGAATGTAGCTAAGGTGTTCGACAACAACGCAAGGGTTTTGCTGGCAGATAGAGCACACGTTTTCCCAGTACATGTATCCATGCGATTTCGTGCGCGGCATGTTGTTGTTTAGTTCGTAGAGAATCTTCTCGATGCTTTCGGGGCAAGCATATTCAATGGGAATGTACCTTGTTTCGGTAGCTTCGGAAGTCTCGTCGATGACTATTCCCTGTTCCCCAGTTACCAACACTTGCGATTTCTTAAGGGTAAAGGGAACCATCACGCCACTGCGTGGTACACTGTTGTCGTCGAGGGTCGACTCTGCGATTTCGACGGAATCAATGAGATCTGCGAAACAAGGTGAGGTGAGAATGAAGAAAAAGGACTTCATGGACTGAATTCTTGAAAGAAAAGAACTCACCGTCCATGATCTTCTGATAGGAGGTTGTAGATTGATCGTAGCCTTCAATGAATGAGGGATGAATGAGGGGAAAAAAAGATACTGTGGTCATTGCTTAACACGGTTCTGTTAGTGTTTTAAGGAGCGAGACAACTAAGCGAGTAGCACGTTGTCTCCCATAAACTTTATGGGAGACAACTATATGCTACTCGCATAAGCTTAACACCCGTTCTTTACGAATGGCGTTAAGTAATTTTAAGTAGTTTTCACACCAAACCAGAGACAAAACCGAGTTCCTCACATCCGGGTTACCTTTCGGACATCACATCACACGTGGACATACGTGGCACATCCGGGTTCACAAGGCACACCACACATCCGGGTTACAAGTTACAACTAAAGTTTTCGACTAAGACATCACAGGACACATATCAACATATCTTATCACCAAGTCAAGCAATCATGGAACCAACTACACCGACCACACCAGAGTTCAACACCAATCAAAGTATATCTGATCAAGAAGTCTTTGATCATATTACTCAGGTGTTGTTCAACTTTTCCAAGGAAAGGGTCGATGTACTCGTGAAATGGATGCACCATCATGCTTTTGATGATATCCTTAGTATCATTGAACATATGGCAATTGACCCTGAGAAGAACATGGATAGTATGACAAAATACAAGTCAGGAAAACAAATGCACGACCTACATGTCAATGCAAGCCAGCAGATCAAGTTGCTTGCCCATTGGTTCCGACAAACGAGTATCGACATTCAGGGTATACCTTCCAAGGCAACCTGGATGAATCTGACCAAGGCAGAATTTGATCTATGGAGGATAAACACTGACTTTCGCTCCGGAAGCCCTATCAATGACCCAGTATCACCTATGAAATCTCCATCCCATTCGACGTCACCCAAATCGTTTAGTACTACTTCTGCTGCATCACAGTCCCAACTGGACCTAACCGCATTCAAGAAGGGAACCAAGCGTGACGCTATGGCATATGAAACATTCAAGGATGAACGATACTACAACACGTTCTGGAGGACTTTCAAGACCACAGCAAAAGCCCAAGGTTTATCTAATGTTCTTGACTTCCGATACAAGCCGCCAACGAATGATATGTATGCAACAGAACTTTTCCAAGAGCAACAAATCTTCCTATACTCCGTCCTTGTGCGCATCATCCAGACTGATCAAGGAAGAGCTTATGTTCGCGAACATGAACATGATGAAGACGCACGAGCAGTGTTACAGAAGCTTCACACATTGCATACGAAGTCAGACTTAGCGAAACGAGAGGTCTTACGATTAAGCAATTACATCTCCAACCTTCGCCTCGATGATACATGGCGTGGATCATCACGTCAATTTTTGCTTCATTTCCAAGACAAACTACGTTTACTCGATAACCTTGTTGATCTCTCTGATCGCATACCTGATCACACCAGGATGACGTTTCTTATGCAAGCTGTCGAGAAGGTACCTGACCTTCGCAGAGTTAAAATCTTGGACAACGTCGTCAACACAAAGTCTGGAGCAAAGTCTTTATGTTATCAGTCGTACTTCTCCATTTTGATGGACGCAGCATATGACCATGATCAAGTCACGCAATCTTCTGCAACTGGTCGTCGTCGTAGTGTCAAGCAACACGAGCAACACGAAACACAACATGATATTGAGGGATCCCTTCAGGAAGACGATGCATATCAGATAAACAATACCAATGTCCAAGATGATAACACGGCATCTCCAAAAGCCAGTCTTCCTCGTGACCTATGGTTTAAACTTCCTGAGGATGCTCGCAAGATGATTGTTGAGTATAACAAGAACGTGCAAGCTTCTACTCCGAGTCCAAGAAAAGTACAGCAACACTCCCTTGACATTGATCCTGAACCTGATCCTGACCCTGGTCAAGATGTTTTCGATGACCTGGACAACCCCACATATCCGTAGGATGATTCCGATCCAGCCACCCATCTCATCCATCAAGCAATGACGTCAACCGACCTCAATCACCCAGCTTCTGATTTGTCTAATGTTCTATCCAATGCCGCATCTAAGACGAGTAAGAAAGTTAGTTTCAAACAGAATGAGCACAAGCAGAAGGTCCACATGACTCAATATATGTTCTCTCGAAAGTCGACTTATACTGGGAATCAACTCATTGATCGTGGTGCCAATGGTGGTTTAGCCGGAGCTGATATGCGTATCCTTTCCAAGACAGGTCGTAACATCACGATTGTGGGAATCGACAACCATGAACTTACTGGTCTCCCCATTGTCACTTGTGCTGCCAAGTTTGAAACTAATGATGGACCAATCGTTGGTATCTTCAACGAATATGCATACTATGGAAAAGGACAGTCTATACATGCGCCTTGTCAATTGGAACATTATGGGCTATCTGTGGATGAACGTTCTGTCAAGGTGGATGGAAAGCAACGTATCACTACCCTTGATGGACGTGCTTTACCTCTGTGTATCAAGGATGGACTTGCCTTTATCCACTCATTAGGTATCCCTTCTGATGATGACATGGACCGATTGCCGCAAATCATCTTTACTTCGCCATCTACTTGGGACCCCTCTGTTCTTGACCATACTCATTCAGATCCACAGCATGATGCTTCTACTACATGGCATCAGGTTGCGACCGACGGCAGTATGGCGCGTTATCCATATGACACGTATGGGGAGTACACTGATCGTGTTGTCTGCAATCTCAATCTTCTCCTTGACCTTCCTTATGACCACGGACCCGACAACACCACATATTTCTCTATCTATGCTGATGCTAATGGTGAAGACCCAACCCTTCAACATGCATCTGTCCATCGTCGTTATGTGGAAGAACATGATTGGAAACAATTTCGTCCCTTCTTTGGTTGGCAATCCGAGGAAGTTATTGCCGATACTTTCAAGCATACTACACGACATGCTAATGTGATTTTTGACTGTGACACTCTCAAGAAACATTTCAAGGCACGCAACCCTATCCTGAATCTACCACGTCGTCATGAACCCGTTGCTACCGATTCGATCTTTTCTGATACACCTGCTGTTGATCATGGTGGAAAGGTGGCTCAAATTTTTGTTGGCCGCGATACTCTTGTCACTGATATTTACGGTATCAAGTCTACCAAGCAATTTGTGAACACTCTTCAAGACAATATACGCATGCGAGGTGTTATGGAGACACTCATTAGTGATGGGGGTTCATCTCTCATTTCCCATAAGGTTAAGGATATCCTTCGCACCTTGCTCATCGGGGAGTATCGCTCTGAACCATACCACCAGCATCAGAACAAAGCCGAGAATCGTTATCAGACCGTTAAACGAATGACGAACGCTATCATGAATGCAACTGGATGCCCAGCCAATGTTTGGTTACTTTGCCTTGAATATGTCTGTGACTTATTGAATCATTCTTCTTCACATGCACACTCTGGACGTACTCCTATTGAGGCTCTCACCGGTCACCCTCCCGACATTTCGCACCTCCTGTTCTTTCCCTTCTGGGATGAAGTCTACTATCGTGTTGACCCCTCCGAACCGTCGTCTGGTCCCTACCCTTCTTCGACCGATGAGAAACTTGGCCATTGGGTTGGTTTTGCTCACAACGTTGGTGATGCTTTTACATGGAAGATTTTGTCTGCTGACAACCATATCCTCTACCGTTCCGCTGTTCGCCGTGTCGCTTCCACTACACCCAACCTTCGTGTGGATCGACCTTCAGGGGAGACGTCTCCAAAAGATGACACTGATAAGCAGGCTGACACTGTCTTCATTCGCAGTAAAAGTGAAGATCCATCCAAACCAATGCCTACAATCGATTACGAAGACATGATAGGACGCACTTTCCTATGCGACACTGAAGAAAATGGGGAGCGTCATCGAGCACGCGTTGTCAAACGAGTTGTAGATCTTAATGAAGAATCACTCAAGCAAGAAGAACGCATCAAGTACATCTACCGCAAGACAAATTCTGACGTTGATGAAATGATCTCTTATAACCAGTTGATGGAGTATATTGAGAGGGACAATCAAGCGCAGACCTCGGGAGATAATTTGTTCCGTTTCAGGGATGTTATTGCACATCAAGGCCCACTGTCTTCAACCGACCCGGATTATAAGGGGAGTAAGTATAACTTGCTTGTGGATTGGGAAACTGGGGAGACAACCTATGAACCACTCTCCCTTATTGCCAACGACGACCCAATCACCGTTGCCATATATGGAAAGAAGCATGGGCTCCTCAACGAACCAGGATGGAAACACCTGAAACGCTACGTCAAGACGAGTAAACGCCTGATACGTGCTGCAAAACAATCAAGGATCAAACAAGTACGTCGATCAGTCAAGTATAAGTTTGGATTCCAAGTCCCTCGAGATTACGCCGAGGCTGTCAATCTTGACAAACAAAATGGTACCACAAGGTGGCAAGACGCAACTGAATTGGAACTGTCTCAGATACAATCATATGAGACATTCAAGGACCATGGGAAGGCCATCTTCACAAATGGCAAGGTATCAAATGCACCTGAGGGATATCAAAAGATTCAAGTGCATCTCGTTTTTGATGTGAAACATGATGGTAGGCACAAGGCACGACTTGTTGCAGATGGACACTTGACGAAGGAACCTGTGGAAACGATCTACTCTGGAGTTGTTTCTATTCGCAACCTACGAATTGCTTTATTCCTTGGATCTCTGAACGATCTAGAAGTATGGGGAGCAGACATTGGGAATGCGTATCTTGAAGCATTGACTGGGAAGAAGTTATATATTGTGGCAGGACCCGAGTTCAAGGAGCTAGAAGGTCACATCCTCATCATCTACAAGGCCCTCTATGGTCTCAAATCTTCAGGCACACGATGGCATGATGTCCTTTTTGACGTCCTCACCGATATGGGTTTCTCACCAAGCAAGGCAGATCCTGACATTTGGATGAGAAAAGCACCTGGGGAGGATTGCTACGAATACATCGCCGTATATGTGGATGACTTAGCCATCATAGCTACTGACCCTGGAAACATTTGCAAAGTCTTCAAGGAAAAGTACAACTTCAAGCTTAAGGGAGATGGACCTATTGACTATCACCTGGGATGCCGGTACACCAAGGACCCTGACGGAACCCTAGTCTCTGATCCACGCCAATACATTAGCAAAATGATGGACACCTTCGAACGTATCTTCAAAGAGAAACCCAAGAAGGCTAAAACCCCTCTCATTGCTGGTGATCACCCGGAATTGGACGACACCGAACTCCTTGATGAAGAAGGTACACAGCACTTCCAGACCTTGATTGGACAGCTTCAATGGGTGATTACAATTGGTCGCTTTGATGTTTTTACTGCTACGATGACCCTTTCCAGGTTCCGCGCAGCTCCAAGACAGGGACATCTCAACAGAGCTAAACGCATCTATGGATACCTTTTCAATCTTTCTGATGGTGCAATCAGATTCCGAATCGGAAAGCCCGATTTCTCAAGCATTCCAAGTCAAGACTTTGATTGGAGTCGTACGGTCTATTCAGATGCCAAGGAATACATCCCTCATGATTGCCCAGAACCACTTGGACGATATGTGACGACAACGCACTATGTTGATGCTAACCTTATGCACGACATGATCACAGGAAAGTCTGTAACAGCCATCCTGCATCTCTTGAATGGGACACCAATTGATTGGTACAGCAAACGACAGAGCACTGTGGAAACGGCAACATATGGATCAGAATTTGTGGCAGCAAGGACAGCAGTCGACCAAATCACTGAATTACGGCATTCACTTCGTTACCTTGAAGTACCAATCAGGGATCGCAGTTATCTGTTTGGAGACAATCGATCTGTGGTTGTTAACGCAACAATGCCTCATTCTATCTTGTCCAAGAGACATCATCTCCTTTCATATCACCGGGTACGAGAAGCGATAGCAGCGCAATACGTTGCATTCTATTGGAAGGATGGGAAGACCAACCCTGCCGACATCCTCAGCAAGCATTGGGAATTTGCAACTATTTGGCCTCTACTCAAGCCCCTATTGTTTTGGAGAGGAGAAGTTCAAGATCTCTACGAATCCAGCGATGACAAGGCTGAACCAACGAGCTGTGGGGAGTAGTAGAACTCTCACCGAAAATCATCGGTTAGGTTCGGCACCTCATCGGTTAGTCGAGTCCCGTGGCTTCAAACATCACCTACATCACCTACATCCACACTACATACCTAGCTTTGCGCTAGCTCAACCTATATTTCGGTCGCATATACCAAAAAGTGAGAACAGATTGACGAACGTGCTATCACGAATCAACTTTGGTCTTGATATCCCATCAACGGATGATCATCCGTTGAACATCCAAGCCTGACCTATGCCCTAAGCGTGCGCGCCCAAATTCGTCAAGATGCGCGCAAGAACTATCCGAGCGTGGCGATCATGTATCCGACCCAACGGTCTAAGTACACAAGGCACGAATCACGATCACGCGAGACCATATCATCGTTCCCACTATTTCAAGATTGCAAACAAGGACGCGCCAACAAAACTACAAATACCAACTTTAGCCAAGAATCGTTGAGGCTGTATATGATATACAAGCACATATACATGTTATATACCTCACATACATCAACTCCAACCATTCCAGACCTATCACCGCCAAGAACCTATTTCACACGATTGACAACAAGAATGGAAATCTCACACACCAAACCTAGTAGTAAGCTCACAATCATTAACATTACCATATCATCACGTCTTCAGTGTCCTGACTATCCCTACGATAGAACCCTTGGGTTTCCTTTGTTCTCTGACCCGTGGAGAACCTTGGTATCAGTTGGTAATCGATTGTGGCTCTTCTAGAGCGTGTACTGACGGAATTCTACTAAGTTTGTGATTGGTCCCAGACGAGCTATGATTCTTATCTCATATTTTGCGTTTTCGACACAACACGACAATGTACTAAAGTATAATATGAAGGAATAAACTAGTAAATCTTAATGTCATACTGCAACTCAACGTACCATGGTATTCTTTTTCAACAATAACACACTTTCACCACAAGGAAAGATCTAAGTTTGATCGGCTTCTTTGTTCGCGATCTAAATACCAGGTTTTTTCGTAGCCAGAAGCACTCTACGATAATCACCCTGGACGGCAACGCGATGGCCATCGAGCGTAAGGTTAACCCGAATGATCCCACTTGGGCGATCACCAGGAATGTCCTTTTGATGGAAGTAGCACTCTGAAAGCCTTTGTCCAGAAGGTAGATTGTAGCTGTTCTTTGGCATGGGATCGTGGATGGTCCCATCTTTTCCTTGGTACACGTAAAAATGTGCACGTGGATTTCCCAGCTCTCCAGTCTTAAAGCCACCAGCATGGACAGTATCTCCTCGAACGAGGAGAAACTTGCCGTACGGGATTTGTACCACGTTACCCAACTCATGCGTATAGTTCTCGTGCTTCTCAGCACGGTAGCTCCACAATTCAATGGACATACCCTCCTCCGTCAGGGGCATAAAAACAATGAAGGGGATGCGTTCCCGGAGTGGCAGATCTGAGAACGATCGCCGAGTCATCCTTTTGCTTTTTTGTTGCTTCCCGGATGGCGTTTTTGGACTCTCGGACATGTTTCCTGTTACGGCCGGGAACAAGAAGTCGATGTGAGGTTCTTGCACTTCTTCCCGAGTGGATTTCATAAGCGAAAGGTGAATGCTCATTTGGTCTGCAAATGATTCATCTTTTGCGTACTTCATTCCATGGAGAGCTGAGGCAAGAAACTGCTTGAAATCTGTCGTGACTTTTTGGACATGTTCTGGGTCGCAGTCGTTGAAGTACCGAGTGTTGGCCACCATGCCCTCATGTTCCATCATCGCCATCAACAAATTTGGGGTGTAGTCTTGAACAGATTTGAAAAAGGTGCCCTTTCCTTTACTGTTCAGGTGTTTGCCTTTCCACACTTGCTCCAGCAACTGGAGGAGGTCTGGCGGCGTTGTAAAAAAACAGCCTCGATAGATTTTGTTTTCACTATCGTATAGCGATTTGAAATACTTCTTGCGCAATTCTCTATTTTGCAACATCTGTTGCTTTTGCCATTCACCCTCCTGCATTAACTCGTCGATCGCATTCATCTCCGGAGCAAAAGAATTGTCATCCGACATCTCCTGATCAAAAGAATTGTCATCCGTGGTGTCACTTTCTGAAAATTCTGGCAAGGCAATTACTCGTACTAACATTCCAGAAAGGGAGCGATCGGGTCGAGTGGCGGGTTGAGCTTGTGCTGCAGGTGGGACGGGATTGCTCGGACGCTCCGGTGAGCCTACGACCGGCTGGGTCGTGCGTTGTTGTTGCTGCGATAAAGGCAGAGCCCCCTGGTAACCTCCTCCATAATGGGGTTGATTATAGGACGGGGGATGCCCATGGTAATGCGGCTGAGGATGATGCGGCGGCGGAGGATGATGCGGCGGAGGATGATACGAAGGAGGATGATGATGATACGAAGGAGGATGATGATGATGATGCGGCGGAGGATGATACGAAGGAGTATGATGACGATGCGGTGGATCATAATATGGCGGAGGATGAGGATGATGCGGTGGATCATAATACGGCGGAGGATGAGGATGATACGGCGGAGGATGATGTGGTGGCAGCTGAGGGGGCGAATTGTAGTGCCCAGAAACGTCTTGCAGAGGAGGCGGAGAAGGAAGAGCAGGAGGACGAGCAACAGCAGCAACTGGGCGGAAAACAGTAGTAGAAGAGGTAGCGAAAGCCTTCTTTGTTTTTTTCCCGTCGTCTTCATTTTCATCACTGGGTCGACCGCGTTTCTTTCCCTCGTCTTCGTCGTCGTCACCTTTCGTCGACGGTCGGATAACCTGTTCGGAGGACGTCGGCGATTCGTCCGAAAGGTTATAAAACAAAGACAGCTCGTCGCCCTTTTCGATCGGCTTGATTGCCTTGACTAGAAGATTCGGCATGATTCTCACGTTGTAATGATCATCCGATTCATCCGGTGGATTGTCTGTACCGTACCGATGGTGTAGGTGGTCGTTGATTAAGTGCAGCCCCATGCCGAAGTGATCGTCGTTATCTGCTTGAAGCCTTCGATTGTCACGTCCGAACTGAATCGCGTACTCGTTGGGTACAACTGTCCGAGACGTGACGTCGTTTCCCGTGTACACACCAATCACTTCACCATCTTTGATTGTCCGAACTGCAAAAACGCCAAACCCGCGCCTGGGAGTTTTGACTCCTTCACCTCAAACAGAAGCACTTTTCCAAGGTAGATCTTGACTACCGGATTGTTCGCAAATGTGTAACCGACATGCTTGCCGATCGGGAAGGTATGTTTTCTGTTCTTCTTGACAGGGAGACCCATTCCACTCGAAAGTGGCACAATCTTCCCCTTTTGCAAGCCAGAACCGGGCTTCCGAATTGGAGCTTCTTGGACCGAAAAAGTGGCCAAAATCTTCCGTGAGACATACTCTCCCATAGCACAGGCAAGTACAGCACTGTCTTTGATCTTGGAGAGCGTCTTGAGGCCTTCGGTGAAAGTCCTGATTGGATCCCGTCCAGAACGAGAAGGGAGTTTCTCCACTTCCTCGATGCCTTTCTTGTAGTCCGCTGTGCGCGTATCGATGAGGAGCTGCCGCATTTGAGTTTCCGAATACTGTTTGCTGTGGTCCTTCTCTGGATGGCCACGCCGAACATCTGCAAGCTTTTTATCCTTCACTTCGGCAAAGTCTTGATCCGAAAGAAACCGATGGTGCTTTGTTGTTGTCGCTTCGTCTGTTGCTGCTGCTTCGGGTGCTGCGGCTGCTGCTGCTTCGGGCGCCGCTGCTGCTTTGGCTGACTGCTCTTCCGCTGCATCTATTGCAAGTATAAGAGCGTCAAGATTTCCTTTGTCACTCATGCTGTCTCGTTTTTGAGCGCCTGCTTTTGAATACTGTTTCTTAGGGCTTGGTTTCCCCATGGTCGAAACGCAAAAACTCGAAACACGAAACACAAGAAACACGAAACGCAGCATTCTCCTCAGCCCTCAGCTCACATTCCAAAAAAAAAATCTTGAGCTCACATACTAAAAAACGGTGAAGTTTTGGTATGTGGGCTGAGTTACTTAAGGATTTGCGTGCCAGTTTTGCGATGCGTGCGCGTTTTCGGAGAGGGAGGCGTGTTTCGCGCGAGGTCTGCTCCGAAAATCGTCCATTTTCTCGCTCTCTCACATTTTCGAGGTACTTACAAACTGATAATCCAACACGCAACACGAGCACGCAACACGGAAGTGATCATTGATACCAATAACTGACAAGAAATACATTCAATAAAATGGATTGCTGTTATAAATAGTTAAGTTACATGCATTTTGATGATAAATGGAGATTAGATCAGGTTTCTACT
Organism: Epithemia pelagica; assembly: GCA_946965045.2. Lineage (NCBI taxonomy): Eukaryota > Bacillariophyta > Bacillariophyceae > Surirellales > Surirellaceae > Epithemia > Epithemia pelagica. Next base: position 5,595,086 of record OX337228.1, read on the forward strand.
GCACCAGATCCTTGCGTTTCTCTCCAGAGACGTGAGATGAAGCCATGATCTTGGTCGAAGGCGGATCGGTGACACTTGATTGCTTTTGACATCTTTTCAATTTCGGCATACGAGAGGCCCGCAGCTGCATAGTCTCTGTTGTTGGAATTTTGATCGTATAACAAGTACGCGAGCATATAGCGACGTGCCTTTGCTGACATTTTCCGCATGATTTCGGGTGTTGTTTTCTTCAGGCTCGCTGTCAAACATCGTAAAAAGGCAGCTTTGTCTTTCTTCTCATTCAGTGAGAAAGCACGAAAGACTTTTTTTGAGTAACCCCAGCCATACTCGATCCCCTCACCGGCCATTTCACAGTGATACTTGGTCGATACGAGAATCTCGATCCTGCAACGATGTCGTTCAGACAAGTCTTCCGCCAGCTTCTCCATTGCAGATTTTTCGTTCTTGAAATTGGAGCATTCGCTCATCAGATGAACCATAGAGTACTTTTTGTAGTCCGCCTGATAGGCTTCTTTCACAGTCTTCTTATCCGCTTCCAACCATGCATCTCTGGTTGTCTTGACGTACTTGATCATGTTGTTAGGGTCTATCCACCCCCGCTCCCATAACACTTGAAAGAGCCCTTTTGCAGCATTCATCCAGCCTTCCTCGATCACATCATCTTCAATCACCGTTGCAATGTTGGAGCGTTTACAAAGGTCCTGTAGTTCACCAGCATTTTCGATTGAAATGAACGTTGCATTCCAGGTCCCATGACCCGGACAAGTTTTGCCATGAGCTCCTTCTTTGTGAGGTTGCGCTTTTTCTTTCTACCAGTTCGGTGTGTATTCTTCGATGCGACACGCTGCGCGTCATTGAGACGATGGCCTTTTTTAGCAACTGGACCACGATCGTTCTCCTGATAGACGAGGTGTTGTACGTCACCAACTCGTAGTTTGTCGTCATGGTTGTACGGGCCAAGGCAAGCTTGATCAATAATTTGTGTGTCCCGCATGCTGGGAACAGCTCCTCCCCAGTCGTTATTCATGTTCAGAGCATTTAACCCATCGGATTGTTGTTTTCCATGACCACTGCTTTGGTCGAACAAAAAGACAAAGTCATGGGCGGGGAACATGACCACGAGGCAATCAACAATATCCTCCAACTGCAAGGCCATGTATTCATAATTCCAATATCCCTCTTTATCTGCTCCGTATTCAAAAAAGCGAGTGAACGGTTGGGCATTGGTAATTGGAGTCTTGGCAGTGTGACCATTGAGGTTCACTGCAGCCTCGGTAGAGACGTATTTGTTGTGTGTCGCATGTAGACGGAGTTCATTAATCCGAAATAGACTCGCAGCAAGCAACGGGTTTCCGTTCATAAGGAAGCCCCATGATCGGCTTACAAAAGCGCTGATCATCATCCCATGTCCATCATCCTTTGGCAGCATTTTAGTTGCGCCATCTTTAGTGTACCATGCCTTAGACGAGAAGGAAAACTGCTTGTAGATTGATTCGTCCTGGCCGATGAGGATGACAGGTTTGCGGTCGGAGGGAAACCTGTGTGACAAGTTTCCATTGTGAATTGTGTTTTCTGGTTTGATGTACCGTTCAAATTCGCTTGGGAAGGCATCAACATGGTACTCCCGCATCTGCTTGCCTGTTGTTACATCAGTGTACTCAAATACAAAGCTGTTTGGCAAGAGCTTCTCCTTGCCCGCATTCCCTTCGTTTTCAAGTTTGATTGCATCCTCGGTAGGGAGCTGCACCCACCGATACGACAGCTCTTCCCACTTAAAGTACTTCTTGACAAAAGCAGCTCTGTGGGCAACATTCTCAGCATTTTCGTGTCCATCAGTGAAGTATGTTTTCGTGTGTTCCTTGAACACGAACCCTGCAGCAGCAATACATCGCCACGCTGTGCTTTGCGAAATGGTGGAAAGCTTCATCGATGCCAAGAAGGCCTCGTACGATACTGGCGTTGCATTCGTATCCATGCACTCTTGTACGATCATGGTATGCATATCCGGAAGCAATGTTGTCCTCAGGTACATTAGAGCAGACTCTGTTGTAAGAGTGCTCAGGTTTTCCTTTGCCCAGCATTCAAACTTTACCTTTGCTTCAGGTATGTGAACGAATAAGACGGGCGATGGCTCTTTCCCAATATGAACGTGGTAGTTGGGATGAGGGAAACTGTCGTTTTCCCGAAAGTACCTGTGAAAACGAGCAATGGTCTTGGGATGTTTTTTTACTTTTTCACCATAAATCTGTTCCATTTTGCTAATGGCTTCGCTTATGCAGTTCAGCCATGTTCGACCGTGTGGCATATCAAGCAACGCTATCTTATAAGAAAGTTGTAAATACGTTGCCTTGAGCAGTACCCTCTGTTGCTGTTCCTGGTTGAGGGGGAAGATGTCTCCCTTGTTAACCACATTCGGAAGTGCCTCCACGTTGGAAATGGCCCTTTTAAGGGTTTCTATCCATCGCTCAAGATTTCGTTTTGACGATCCTGGAGAATCGCATTTGCCGGCAAAGAGCCTACGGTTCCTTGGCTCATCAAAACAGGCGCTTTCCATTTGTTGCGATAGACCTTGGATCATCTCACTCTCGAAAACTGAAAAACCAATCGGCAAACTCTGTGGATGGTCATGGCTGATTTCGTTTGTGGCCAATTCAGGATGTTGGATTGCTCCAACAAGCACCTGATTTGTGTTGTCGTGAGGTGGTGACGTTTGCATTTCGGTAGGGCTGTCTCCAATTTGTGGCGGTTGACCATGTTGCTGCGTTGCAGTGCTCTTGATTGCTGGTGGAGTTGAAGTGTTTCTTGCTTGCTTGGATGTATTTAGCGTGCCTTCACGCAACCCTGGTGACTCTTCGTTCCTTCGCTTCGTTGGCTTCGCTCGTCCCGACCGCCGAATCACATTCTCGGCTGCAGCCTCCAGCCATTCTTGATGATCGTCCAACATCACTGGCCCTGTTGTTGTGTCGGAGCTTACATAAAAGAATGTGTATCTTTTATTGTGGATTGTGACTTTGTGGCGGTACCAGCCAAACTTGTTTGATTCCGACACCTTAGTTTCGAAACAGAGTTTAAGAACAACATCTTTAGTCAAAACAAGATTCAGTCTGAATGGCGACAGTCCTGGCAGCCAAGTGTGCATGAAGTTCACAATCTGGGTGTCTTGGATCCACTTGTTGCAGAACCCAAACGAGGATGGGGAGCATTGCGTCTTAAAGACGTCAAGAATCTCTTGTGCCGATAAACTTCGTTCCATCCGAGACTGTGTTGCGTGGGATGAGTCGGATGATCGCGTCATTGAGTATGATGCCAACCCCGTACCTTGTAGCGCCATTGGGGGTGGTTCAAGTAAACCCTAAAGCATCCGGATGCAGCTCGGCTACAAGGTAGGCGGTTGGGATGGCCCTCCACCATGGTCGTTAGACAACAACCGTTTTTTCATCATTTTCGACAGAATTCTAGCGTTCGGAAGCTGTCACACATCACGGTACGAATAAAAAATTTATTATTCAGACACTGGGTTGTCACGAGTCGGACACTTTCATTCACTAGTCAGGCCAAACGCTATTGAGGATTATATTTTATGGTACTAAATCTACGAGGGGTCTACGTCAGGAACATACTCCCTGAACTCAGCTTGTATGCAGAAAATTTACATGGCGTCAGTCTGTCGTCCGCTCCATTTTTGTGATGATCGCATCTTGCGGGAAGATACTGAAAGATACACAATCATCAACTCTCAACACCATGGGCTTGATCGCATCTTGCGGGAAGATACTGAAAGATACACAATCATCAACTCTCAACACCATGGGCTTCACGAAGCAAATTCTTAAGGCAGGCAACGGGCTTAAGCCTCAACGAGGACAAAGAGTTACCGTTCATTGCACAGGATTCGGCAAAAACAATGATTTGTCGCAAAAGTTCTGGTCCACCAAAGACCCTGGTCAAGAACCGTTCACCTTTGCCGTTGGTTTGGGACAAGGTACGATCGTGCTTGTTGCCACATGTTCTTGTCATATCTGTGGTATTCATTTGGTGGCTTGCCATACCTTTTCTATTCTGACTTGTTGGGTTCATTGACGTTTGCGGTCTGACCATCATCTGATAATACAATCGTTCTCATGTCAGTGATCAAGGGATGGGATGAAAGTGTGATCGACATGTCTATCGGGGAAATCGCAAAGATTCATTGCTCGCCTGATTATGCCTATGGATCAGGAGGCTTTCCTGCATGGGGAATCATGCCAAACTCAGAACTGGTCTTTGAGATCGAAATCCTAAAGTACGCTTAGAACATCTAAACGTCTGCCACTAGTTCTCATTCTATTGACTGAATTGGGTTTACGAAATTAGGTCAGTTCATGCAATCCAGTGCGACGATGTCCCATTCGCCTTTACCAGGAAGAACCATCATTTCTACGTTGCCCATTTGAGCAAACTATTTGTTGATCGGGTTCTTCAAAATAAAAAGGCATCTCATATCGGTGTGTGACTATTTCTGCTTGGCTTTAAGCAGAAAATGCCACCCCTTGCACGTTGTCCCATCGAACAAAACTGTGTTGTTGCCCGGTATCCCTTTCCCAGATATGGCTTTGATGATTTCGTTTCCAACCATTCCTCCAATGACAGAGCATACCGGGACGATTTCGCAAAGAGCCTGTTTAGCCATCTTCCGAAGTTCCGCCTCGGCACACAGATCATTGTCCAACAACGACGGTGAAAATTCCGCCAACCAATCTTCCCGAATGTACTTGACAAATTCATCAGCGTCAATTCCCAGCTTTTGGACTGAGGGCCACCGTCGCTTGTGTTCAAGATATACCAAGAGTAGTTTATGGTACAGAAAAGACGGTGGAGGCGTCGACTTGTGAAAACGATTGACTGCCAAATGAAGCGGAACTGCCCACATATCAGCCAATGGAACGTACGGTTCTAGCGTCTTTGCATCCATCAACTCTTTTCCCTTTTCTGGTCTGTACACATGTGATTTACCCAAGTCCACCCAACAAGACCCATGCCATCCAAAGCTATCCACCCAAAAAAACTTTTGCCCTGGTATCAGCTTGGAGGAAATTGCTAGGGCTTCACTCGGAGTCAAACGTGAGGCCACCACGACTGTGAAGGATCGCAGGATCTCTTCGTTGGCCACTAGATCCGATACTGAGTGATTCACGAGTTCGCAGGCCCCCAGTAGGGGATTCAAATCTTCAATGGCAGGTTGAACCAGTTCCCCAATGGTCCCATACTTGGTTCGTTTGTTGCTGCTATCCGAATCGCTATTTTCTTCAAAAGTTTGGCCCGCCCAAAAAAAGCTTGGTGTTTGACTCAAAAACTCTTTGGATTCGTCCACCTTTCGTACATCACAGACGGCAGGACGTATTCCAGCCAAAACTAAGTTTTTGATAATTTCGCTCGATACACCCGTAATGTGAATGTAGAGAACTTTTGCTTGGCTCATTTTTGCCTGATACGAAGAGTTGACGTTGCGAAACCAGGGTGTCGATATGGCGTAAGAAAGGTCGGTACGGGCACTCCGAAACGGGTTCGTCACCTCTTGAACCCCAACATTCTTCTTACCTGAGCATCGGCACCCCACAGACGAATCTGACGGTCGTAGACATCAGATTCGGAGCGTTTCGTCGAACTCTCATCACTGGCTGGTACATCCCTGTTTGTGGTTGTCTTGTCCAAAGTCGCCATTCTTGTGTGGCAAACGAATCAATAATAAGAATGTGGAACGACGCTTCACTCAACTGAATCAAGCCAATGCAGAATCCCTATGGTTATTGGCTGAGTATGATCGAAAAGACAACAATGGAGATGATGGTTCTGCTGGTCAGGACCGACCAAATGAGAGATTGAATATACGAAATGGATGAAGGGGGGGCAAAGATATCCGGGGGGGTGAATGAGCATGACCACGACCATGAAAGGGATGCAGGGCTTAAGTGCAAAGTAGATCCACTTTCTAGCGCTGACCGACATATACATATCATTCAATATAGCGGAATGTAATGGGCATGAACGCTACAAGTACATCCAATCGTCAAAGGATCGCAATCGCACTTGCCCCTTTTTTTTTGTTGCAACGCGCACAACACCAACAATTGCTCCTTCCTCATCGGCATCTCGGTCTCCATTCTCTCTATTCATTAGAGGCTCAAAATTGGAAGAGGGCAGCAAGATGATGTTTCCTGCACTTCGCATTAATTCGCGAAATTGCCGATCGCATTCTATGGCAATGCACGTCGTTCGGCGATCATTGACCCAATCACATCGACGTGCTGTTACAAGAGTTTTTGTTGCCCACAAACCCGTTGGCCACCGATCGAATGTTTTGAGATCTCAATGTTTGACGTCTCGCCCACTGTCTCAGCCGCTCCTTCATTGTCGTGCCTACCACGGATCGACATATACAATGGACGAATATCCTCCGCATGTCCTATTCCCCATGCCTGCCTTGAGTCCAACCATGGAACTTGGAACCATTACATCGTGGGCTTTGAAAGAGGGTGATTCCTTCTCGGCAGGCGATGTCTTGTGTTCGATTGAGACAGATAAGGCCAGTGTTGATTTTGAAGCTCAAGATGATGGAATTCTTGCCAAAATTTTGAGAGAAGGTTCTAACGCAGTCGACTTAAAGATTGGGACACCCATTTGTGTAATTGCCGAAGAAGCCGAGGATGTACCCGCCTTTGCCAATTTTACGCTCCCCGCCGATAGTGCCAGCTCCGAAGCAGCAACTCCTCCTCCTGCTGTAGGTGTCACTGCTGGTGAATCGACTCCTCCCTCTCCCGTTGCTCCAGCAGCGGATTCGCCCTTGGGAGCCTTTGTCCTCATGCCGTCCGCGCGTCATTTGGCCGAGTCCAAAGGCCTCGATGCCACAGTTCTGGCTCCTGGGTCGGGCAAAGATGGACGGGTTACGAAAGGAGATGTTTTGCAAGCTATTTCCAAGAACACACTTCCACCTTTGATGACAGCATCGGACCAAACTCTTTCTTCCAGCAATGACGCTGCACCGACCCCCACAGCAGCTTCTTCCGGTGTTGGAACAACACCGGCGGTTGCTCCAGTTTCTCTAGGAGACCTGATTGTACCCGAGATAATGACGGATGGACCTACAGAGGACGTCCCCAACTCCAAAATGCGCAAAATCATTGCCCAGCGTTTGACGGCCTCGAAAAAGGAAGTTCCCCACTTTTATACATCGTTCAATGTGGCCTTGGACAATGTGTTGAGACTTCGCAAATCATTGGCCAAAGATCACGAGATCAAAATATCAGTAAACGACTTTGTGATTCGATGTTGCGCATTGGCGCTCCGAGATGTTCCAGAAGTCAATGGTACATTGTCCTCGGACGGTCTTTTGCAAACTTCGGATTCGGTCGATATCAGTGTTGCCGTGGCAACTCCTACAGGTTTGATTACACCCATTCTGTTTGATGCTAATCAAAAAGGATTGGCGGAAATTGCGGACACCATCAAGGATTTGGCCACTCGAGCGCGCGATGGCAAATTGGCACCTCATGAGTATCAAGGAGGAACCTTTTCTGTGAGCAACCTTGGAATGTTTGGCATTTCCGAGTTTTCTGCCGTCATTAATCCACCACAGGCGGCCATCTTGGCAGTTGGAGGAGGTACTCGTACCTTTGTGCCGACACCCTACAAAGAGGACGGTGAAGGCAACCAGTCGCCATCGATTGCGACGCTGCTGACAGCACGACTGTCGGCCGATCGAAGAGTGGTAGACGAAGCAACGGCAGCATTGTTTGGACAATCATTTACGCACTACATGAATCAACCGCAACTATTGCTTCTGTAGAGCAGTGGTAGCATGAAAAACATACCTAGTTTCTTACTCTGGAGTGTGTTTGATTGATTTTATTTACTCCAATTTAGGATGGATCTGAGCATGAAGCTCAGGCAAGCTGAGCATCGCTTGTTTCGTCATCCGGTGGGTTTCTTGCAGCTTCTTGTTCCTCAAGTTCTGGAACTCGTAATCCAATTCCGACATCTGTAAGAACGTTCCGATCGAACGAAACACGGGCTTTTTTGAAATCTTTGTACTTGAAATAAATGATCCCACGCTCTGTTATCAGTCGTTTGCGTTTCCCGAGATAATTACATGTGCGAACCTTTGTGACGGGAAGTTTATAAATCTTGGTCAAGTATTCTTTGATTTCATGCTTTGTCATTCGAGGCATGACACGAAAGATCGCAAAGGCTTCCTTGTTGGGCGTCGCATTTCGTGCCGCAACCAGTGTCATGGGCATGACTGGCATCCACATACGGAATTGCTTCCCGGTGAATACATGTTTGAATACCATGGCCAATCCAGAAAAGAAACCACAACGAAAGAAACACCAGAAGGATTTTAGTGGCTACGCTGGCCCATCACAACCCGAAAAAGATACTTTTCGTTTAGTGATCGCGGATCGGTCGCCCGTGATTGATGATGGACTTCTTTCGGTCCATTTTGCTTTCGGCGTGTCTTCGTGAGTGAAGAGGCTTTATCATGGTTGCATTTGCCCGCCCGTTCTTAGGAGCGCTCTTATCCCCTTCCTCAAAACATCCTGGAAGCTTTCTAGAAGCAGCCTTCTCTGGAAGGATTCCCCTGGAAGGCGAGTTGATCCTCAAACCAACTGCAGACGTGTCAAGAAGCAGCAATCGGTCTGTCGCCACCAATTCTTCATCGGCAAACCAAACTCATCAACTTGGAGAAGGTGAAAACGACGAACTTCCTACCTTTTCCCTGCATGACTGGACACTGGCCTTTCGGAAAAGCGTTCAGTTGGCTTCCCGTCTCCCAGAGGACGTCAACCTCAATATAACCTTGACACTAACGCCTGGAGTCGATGCATCGCCACCAGCTCCCTATTCAATGTCCACGGTTGGAGTCCGACATGAGGAAAATCTCGACAATCTTTCTATGCGAGTGGTCGTGGATCCGGAACGAGGAGAACTTCTTATGGAAAAGACAACAAATGCACATTTCGATACAAGATCCAACGAATCAGGTCCGAAACAAGAGCTCATCAACGCAACTGCTAACATTTCTGAAGAAGACGTGGTCTTGACGACAGCAGATTGGCTAATGAGGCCCTCGGAAAAACCTGTATCCATATCCCGACATTTGGAAACTTACTTGCATGGACTGGTAGCGGAGCAACGTGAATCACAAGAAGGAAATTCGACGGAGTTTCGCGATCGAGTCGACTATGCAATCTCATTGGTCTCTACAGTGGACATGGGTCTGGAGTCGACGACGACCACATCATCATGCAACGATTCTGTCGTCGTCCAAAAATCGGCTCATGTGCGTGCGTTCGCTCCAAGTTTCTTTGCCGACTTGCGAAGATCCTTTGGTATCCACGAACATGAGTATTGGATGTCACTCATTGATGAATCACTACCGTTCGTATCGTTCCAGAGCAATTCCAAAGGTGCTCGTCGTGTGGGAGGATTGTTCTTCTTTTCACGAGATGGTAGCTATATGATTAAAACCGTGAAAAGCGATGAGGCAACAACACTGTTGGACAGTTTTCTGCTCAAGTATGGGCATTACATGAAGCAAAACGGACGAGACTCTCTTTTATCGCGGTGCTGTGGATTGTATCAGGTTCAACTGTCCGCCACAAAAAGAGTCAATGGTACCTTCACCAAAGAAGAAAAAAGTCGTGTTCATACATTTGTTGTCCTCAATGCGGTATTTCCGCCGTATCTCTCGAGGTCAATTGCCGAAAGATTTGATCTCAAAGGGTCGACACTGGGTAGACAATGCTCCCCTGAAGAAATCAAAAGTAAAGGCTCATTTGCTGTCCTGAAAGATATGGATTTAATGGAAGAGGTGAACAAAACAAGGTCGTCGCAGATCCTTTCCGGACAGAACCTCCTGCCCTTTGACAGTGGGTCTTCTGCCAGTTCATTCGCCACTCGGGATGGTCTACATATTGGTCCGGTCGCCAAGTCCAACATATTGGCGCAGCTTCGTAAAGACGTCGAGCTTCTTGTCGCATGCAAAACGATTGACTATAGCCTTCTTGTAGGAGTCAATAAACGGGAGAGACCAGTGTTTGACTTTTTATCGAGTTTGTTCGACGGCAATGTTGGAGGGGCTTCGTCTCCAACTTATGAGCCAATCATGGATTCCGGGGAGCCTTCGTGGTTTTCTCAAATCGACAGAAACATCCGGCTCATGTTTGGCCCGGTGTTTTATTGGAAGACGTCACGACATGATTCAGTGCAGAAAATGTTACAAACTGGAACTTTGTTTTTCAACAATCAATGGGAACAATGTGGAGTTAACTGCGGTCCGCTCTCTATCTTACCGGGAGAACGTCGTGGGAACGCTTGTGTTTTCTATTTTGGTCTGATTGATTTTCTCCAGCCCTACAACGCAAAAAAGGAGGCCGAGTACCAATGGAAGAGTTTAAGGTATGGTCGGAAGAGTGGCTTTAGTTGCATTCCTCCCAGACCATACGCCGACAGGTTTCTTGCATTCTTAGATCGACACATCACTTGAGGTTAACAAGAGGAGTCATTTCAACAATACATGAAAGAAGGGCGGGGACCTCTCAATTAGAAACCGTTGGTTCGACAACCATAAAGGAAGAACTTGTTGTCCCACTGCGGTGCTGGGGCGGCGAGGTCTGGTTCGTAGGCGGATGGACGATGTAGGGCGATGATCTTGCGTGCGCCATCGATCGACACTTCAGCGAGGAGCGAGGAACACCTTTGGGATCGTGTTCGCAGACTTGCCGACCGTTTCGAAAAGCTCTTCGGGTGTTTGGGTGTTCCCGACTGCAAAAGGCAAGAAGAGTTGAGAGTAGTCCCCTTTGAACACGTCCTTCATCTGTTTGTAGCGTGTTAGATAGTTGATGGGCGTCGTTGCAGCCTGCTGCGGCGTCGCGGCTGGTGGAGCGGCGGCCATGGTGATTAGCTATCTACTTCAACAGTCTCTCGTGCCAAAGAAAGGAATGAGCTCCTTGCCCACAATGTGAATGTGGCAATCGAAAGTGTGACAACGCCGGGCGAGCGCGCCGGGCCAGTAGTGTCAACTCGTCTGTCGTGCGTACCGCAACTACAAAATCTCAAATCGCAAAAATAAAGATCGTTTCCCAAAATGGAGGCCACGAAAGACAAACAGCTTACCGCAAGCAGCAACAAGCAGCAACAAATTGTTCCATTCAAGAGAAGAAGCATATTCTTCCATGGGCTCCCCGAAATGGGGCCAATCTCCAAGACAACACACTTCACTTCAAATCCTTCGTACCCGACGGAAGAAAGTCACCGCGAAGCTAGGCTGAAAACCACTCCCTTTTCGATCCTATCAGATCTGAGTCTTCCGGATCCAGATACCAACATCATTTGGTCGCAAGTATTGAAGAAGAAGGGGACCCTCGGTGGTTTTTCAAGCGAGGCGGACGTGAACTCTTTTGTCAAGGCAGTAATTTTGGATGTCTTAGAAGGTCTCGATGTTCGAGAGGATGTTACAGTTCGAATGGAAGTAGAAATCAAGCGGAATCGACCGGATTTTATGGTAATTCGTATCAGCGGCCATCCCATCGGAACGATTAAGGGAAAGCAGCCAGGTTCGGATGCAATGCATCACGGCAACATCCTCGGGGAAGTGTACGATCAGCTATTGCACCTTCGAAGTGTTTTCAGAGTTGATGTTCCTTTTGCTATTCTTACAAGTTACGATGAATGGCGCGTGTGTTGGCTGGACAACGAAAAAAGCAACGACCGGGCATCAAGAGACGCTATTCCGCATCCAGATCCGGATCTTATGCCAGATAAGCGGATGGGGTCGTCAAAGTCAAGTGACTCTCCACCAACTCCAGAGCCTCCTGCTACTCCAAGTCGAATGAACGCTATTGGGGCACTACAGAAAACTGACGACTCGGCTGACGCGGAAGCGGTAGTGGGAAACGATGACGAACCTCGCATATTTTGTGGCACTCGAGTATTCCGATGGAATGATTCGGAGCTCCCACTTCTGCTGGCATCAGTGATAAGGAAGATGATGCTCTCTCGACAAGAAACCTTCCCACTTGTTTTGCGTCTAGCTAGCGAAACCTCGTCAATATGGAAGAAGGCTCCAGAATGGAAAAGCCTGGATTTCAGCCTTTGCATCTCGGCTCGCGTGAAAACCTTTTTCATCTGGGAAGACCTTGGAACAGGCGCGGAAGGAAAAGCATTCCTGGTTTCAGGGGGGACCAAGGGTGCAGTTGGAGTTTTGAAGTTCTTCTTCAAGGACGCCGAGATCCAAGCTAGGAAAGAAGAGTCACGCTGGAAATCGGTATATTCTCACCTACCTGTGGTAGCAGAGAGTCTCCGAGTCACCACAGTCATGGATCAGGTTGCGCTGTTGATGCCCTGGTTTCAAACTCCTTGCCGAACGCCAGAAACATTGGATGCAGTTGCCAAGACGCTGAAAGAAGATTTCAGAGCGAATGGGTTCCGCCATGGCGACGTTGCTTGGCGCAACGTGGGTGTCTATCACGCGGATGGGGAGCTCAGAGCCATCGTGTTTGACATGCAATCTGTAGAACCTTGTGAAGCAGACGTGGATTGGGTAACACCTGCTCTCGTCTCTCTCGCTACAAAGTTGGAAGTTGCATCCCAGGCTCAGAAAGAGACTCAGAAGATCGGGTAGTTGAGCACGTTTACGGCAGAACAGACATGTTATAATGATTAGAATTTATGATAAGTTTATTAGAATGAATTTAAATATCTTCCCAGTCATAATCTGACCAAACCAAGTCGAAGAATTACTCGCGGTTACCATGGTATTATCGTTTGACGTATCGGGCGAGGATCCTTCCTTGGTGGAGGACAACACTTCTGTCCCAGACGACGATGACAAGAGGAGTCATTCAATAATATATGAAAGAAGGGCGGGGACCTCTCAATTAGAAACCGTTGGTTCGACAACCATAGCATCTCCATTGGACGTGACAGTTTCCCTCAAAGAAACTGGATTAAGCCTGTCAACGTCTTCAATCGAGAGTAAAACACTCTGCAAGGCTTCTTGGTCAATTGGCTGTCCCATCAGTCGGAGAAACTGCTTGACATGAGAGAGCGCCATGTCAGTGCTAAGATTTAGATGTGAATCATTCATGAACTGCAGAATCCACTTTGGTAGTTTGTTGCGCTTTTCTGGTCGATTGTATCGGCTGTCAGCAAAAATCATCAGTCCATAGTCTGTTTTACTTCGAATGACACGCCCGACACATTGTGCGGTTTGGCGTAAGGCATCAAAATTCAGAAAATCTTGTTCCCGAATCTGGTAGTGCGTTTGAAGATATTCTAGTCTTGCTCGCAAAACATGTGACAGGGTATACTGAAAAGGGACTCCAAACATAACCACGGCCCGGCCATAGTGGCGATCAAAGTTGATCCCTTCGGACACCTTTCCTCGAGCGACAGATAGGAACACAGCACCGCGACCACAATCACAGGCTCGGCGGAAATTGTCAAGTGCTAAGGTCGTCTCAACCACATCCTTGGTTTCGATGAAAACAAGTTTGGATTTCGTTAGCTCTCGGAGAATACCAAGAGCATCCCATTCACTGATAAGCGATTCCATGTAACTGTACGACGTAAAGAAAGCAACAACCCCATCTGGGATATTTGCACAAAGTTCAATTAGCATTGAGCCATAATTTCGAATAACACCCATGTCTGATCTGTCTTCATAACGGGTAGACACGTTCAGTTGATCGGAACCCCTTGTTATCACCAACGGTCGAATACACGGGCGGAAAGTAGACATGGAAAAGGACTCTGACACACATGGCTCGAACTGTAGAAGCTTTGGGTACAGATCGATCGGAGAAAGAGTTCCAGATGTGATAACAACACTCCCAAACTTTTTGAAAAGCGGCGCGATTGCAAGGGACGAATCCAAGCAAGCAAGCTGAATTACTGGATCCACAGCACCCGGGATGGCGCTTCCATTGGGTTCCATCACAATTGCGAACCTGGCAATTCCTTCACTGTAAGTCGCGAGGAGCGTCGCGAAGTCGGCGACGTCTGTGAGCGCATTGAAATCGTCGAGGTTTGAAACCTGCAGCGTTCTAAGAAGTGAAGAGAGTCTGGAATACGCAAATCTCAGTGGTTTTGCCTCGAGACTGGTTCCATTTGTCATCCGGTGCAAAAACGCCAAAGGTGTTTCGGAACGAACACCACCATTAGGGCCGGTCACTGAACGGAGTCGAGCTTTTAGATGCTCTACAACTTTTTTCATGAACCCAATAAAGTGCTCTGCACGTCTGATATTGCCCGGGACAGCCTCATTCAACACATCTGGGTTCAAAACATTCTGGGAAAGATTACAAGGATGAGGAACAGAGATACCTCCTCGTCGTAGACATCCGTTTTCAACTTACACTACCCAGTGCAGCATCATTAGCTGGGGCATCGAGTAAACCTTGGTCAATCAAACCGTTCACAAGATTTTGGTATTCCTCTTGCAGCCTTTGACTATCAGAAGCTTTCAAGCGAGAGACTTCCGACGAGAGGCGACCGAGAGACCTGGTGGCTTGTTCCAAACCTCGATCGTTGATTGTCACAGAAAGAGCTTCAATACAGACACTGTCAATGTTATGCGCTTCGTCAAATACAACAATAGTCTCTGACTCCAATTCTTTGGATACCATTTTAGCTGGAGACGCGACGGATTAAGAACAACGTAAAAAGACAACGCATCTGATAGAAGTCTCCTCCGTATTGAACTTACCCACTTTCGGATCCAACATGTACTGGTAATTGTAAACCAAGATGTTAGCGTGATTGATCGCTGAAAACAAGATGTTAGATTTAGAGACCATATACACCAAGTATTCAAACATACGTTCAGATCCATACCTTGTCGTGTGAGATAGTAAGGGCACCATCCTCGTTGTTTTCCCCAATTCTGTAACTCCTCAAGATCATATACTCCACTTGGCATCGTCATTCCCTCTCCTGCAGCTCGGAATGTGTCATAAAAGCTGCAAGTCTCGACCGATCCGGGATTCTTCTCGGCCGCCTCTAAGACCCAACTGGCAGTCATATCTCGACAAGCAGAATCTGCATTAAAGATACGAAGACCGCAAAACCGATAAGAGCACGGAACTTCCAACCTCTGTCACATGCTGTTTGGACTTACCAACGGCTTCACGATCGCTTTCAGCTGAAAGCACAAAACAAAAGTATAACGGTTGGGCGAAAGATCGCACAACAATAGAACAATGACAGTAATTCACGGCAATCGTCTACCACTTACTCATCACACGTTCATGAATACACACTGAGAAAACATGTAAGTTCGATGCTAATGCAATGTTTCCCTGAGATAACATTCCAGCACTCACTGTTTCTTCGACTACTCAGACACAATGCGAGCATTCCATTCCCACCAGCCCCCCTCTCATCAATTATTGGTCCCATATTCGGTTTGTCTTTCTTCACAGAGTACACTCGCCTGGGTCTTTTTCTGTTGGGTCCCGGAGAGCCATCTTTATTCTCAGCTGTACCCGTGGTTGCCGTAGAACCACCCTCGATATCTCCAGAGTTTCGTGTTTCTGAATCTTTCATAAGCTCCGCTGACCTATACGCAAGAACGGTTCCCAATTCTTCCATGACACTGTTCATTTCAGGGACTGGTAGAGAAACGATAAGAAATCAGGTCAGTCATGACAGAAGACCCCGTAAAACGCACAGATGATACTCACCCGTTCGTGTACAGTAAACTAGTTTTCCTGCCGATGGGTTGGCATATTGGTATGACGTGATGAGAGACAGGAGAGATACAGTCTTTCCGGTTCCTGTAGGCATCTCCAGAAGACAGTGACCACCCGCATCGAGAGAATGTTTCAGGGACCGCATGTACTGGTGTTGCTCAAGGTATATTCTTGGGTAAGGGAAGAAAACCTCTAACCCATCCAGATCGAAACGAACCATGATATTACTACTTATTCACGAGACGAGAGAAGAAGTCTCCCTTTATTGTGCTCCATTGGATGCATCCAAAATCCGATGTGAAAAATGAGAAAGAAAACAAGGAAAAATAGGCGACCAATTTATTGCCCCTGGCACTCTAGATAGTCTAGCTAAAACGGGTCCTTGCGGCTACTCAGGCATTAGAGATTAGAGAACTCCATATGTCTTTTTATCCGAGGTGAAAAGTGAACGGTTAATTTAGGGGGAGAGCTTCCACTAAACTTACACTTCAGTCAAAGCATCAACACCAGGAAGAATCTTGCCTTCTAACAACTCCAAACTTGCGCCTCCACCAGTGGAAATGTGGGTAACTTTCTCGCCCAGTCCTGCTTGATTGACGGCGGCTACGGAGTCCCCTCCACCAATGATCGTGATTGCACCGCGAGACGAGGTAGCTTCTGCCAACAGATGAGCGACGGTATTGGTTCCTGTGGCGAAGTTGCTCATCTCGAACACTCCCATTGGGCCGTTCCATACAATCGTGTTGGCATTGGAGATTTCTTGTCCGAAAGCTTCGATAGTTTCAGGCCCGATATCAAGACCCATCCACTCTCCTGAAATTTCGTTCACCTTTGCGACGGCTGTATTCGCATCATTGTCAAACTTGTCAGCCAACACAACATCCGTCGGAAGAATGAATTTGACACCTTTCTCTTCAGCTTTCTTCATTAGGGAAGCAGCCAACTCTACCATATCGTCTTCGACAATCGATTTTCCGACTTCATGACCAAGCCTGAAGAAAACCTTCTACCAGTGAGACATACCAAACAATCGCGCTTTGCAGAAATCAGAGTATGAGCAAGTACGAAGAATGAACTTACGCTTTGAAAAACGTGAAAATCATGGCACCTCCGAGCAAGATCACGTCGCACTTGTCAAGGAGTGATTCAAGAACAGGAACTTTGGTCGAGACTTTAGCACCACCAACAATAGCCATCATTGGTCTCTCAGGTTTTTCAACAGCTCCAATGAGGAATTTGAGCTCCTTTTCCATCAAGTAACCAGCGGCATTGAGCTTCATGTGTTCCGTCACACCAGCAGTTGACGAATGGGCACGATGGGCTGTTCCGAAGGCGTCGTTAACGTAGTACTCGGCGAGTTTTCCGAGTCCTGCAGAGAGTTCAGCGTCATTCTTTGTTTCACCCTTGTAGAAACGGGTGTTCTCTAGGAGAAGGACTTCTCCTTCGCCAAGTTGTGAGGCAGCGGCCTCGACGTCGGCACCAATACAATCGTCCATCTTTTTGATAGACTTTCCGAGCAACTCCTCAAGAGGCTTAACCACGGGATTGAGGCGTCCATTCTTTCCAGTCTCAATGATTTCACCTTTCGGTCGTCCAAAATGAGAACACAAAAGTACATTTGCACCTTTCTCTAGCAAGAATTTTGTGGTAGGCACAATGGATCTGAGGCGAGTGTCATCAGTTACCGTCACGTCATCCTACATTATATGACAATGGTTACAAATGCAATGAGATATAACAGAGAAACGTTGAGGAATTTCCTGGTTGCAGTTCGTTCATCCTACCTTGGCGAGCGGCACGTTGAGATCAACACGAAGAAGTACATTTTGGCCTTTGAGATCCACTTTATCGGCAAGCTGTTCAACATTGAGTTTGGCCTCAGCAGCAGGTGTGCAGTGGAAGAAACGGTTTCGAAGAAAGGTCGAGGTGATTCGCGCTGGTGTGGAGAAACGGAGCAACATGGTCAAAGGAGTGTCTTGGTGAGCAAGAGATGGATCTGTGGATCATTGGACGACATGGTAATGGATGAGTTTGACTGTGACTCGGAGCAATGATGACGTAATGAAAGGAAAGATGACATCAGGTCCCGTTTTGTCCCGCGACCGCGAGTGGAATGAATCCGACCCGGATGTTGCTACAAATGATTTGGCCTTAACCCTAATAAGAGTGCTGTTGGATAGCTGTTCCTTCGAGGTAGGTAGATTTATGGCGACGAAACAACTCCTAGTAGGAGTAGATGCTAAAGAGATGGAGACAAGCTCAGCGAAGCTTATGTACATCATTCTACCCATCACTGGGTCCAGTTCGATCAGATAATATCACCTCTAACATATCTCGATTGCGAGACTTCGATGAAGAGCTATGTCCGTCTTTCCAGCTGACCGATTTCAATTTCCAGGACATTTTACGATGCCTACCATCTTTTTCCTGTTTTTGCTTCAGTTTTCGAAGTTTTTCCAGGAGCTTGGCGCGTTCTGCAGCAGCTCGCATCAAATCCCCCTTCATCCTCTCTTGTCTCTCTTTTTCACGTTCCAGCCTTGCAAGCTCTTCTGTGCTGGCTCTCGTGGTCTGATTTTTGGACGATGGTCGTTTCTGAACCGTTGCTTCAGCCTTGACAAGCCAAATAGGTTTTTCTCCTCCATTCTCTTTATCATATGAGATAGATTCCTCGAGGCGTGCGGCCAATGCTGTCTTGACTCTTGCAAAAGGGTCTGGCGTCTTTTGTCGATCCTCTTTCTGCTTCTCTTTGGCTCTCCATGAGGTTTTGAGATCGTTGAGAGACTTTTGTACATCTTTCACTAAAAGCCCACCTATACGTGGATCTGTCAGAGTGTTCATGTTTCTGCTTCGGAGGTTTTCTTGGGCAATTGTGTCCGCAGACTTGCTGAGCTTGACAATTTGTTTATTGATTTTGGATTCTGTCACGAGATCCTTGTCAAAGGGACTGTACGTCAAGAGAATTAGCAACGGAAGCAGTAAGACGCCTGTTTTTGACGGCTTCCAAATCTCAGATGGATGTACACGTTTCGGTCTGGCATTGCCTTGCTCGGTTGGAGGCTGCTTGGGAGGAGCAGAAAATGTAGGGGTAGTTGCATCCACTAGCCACTGACTGAGGATGCGCAATCCACCTCCAGCAAAAAACGACAGTAGCCGATCCGCCTTGCCTTTTATTTCAATTTTGGCAATAATACGAGAAGA
Organism: Epithemia pelagica; assembly: GCA_946965045.2. NCBI lineage: Eukaryota > Bacillariophyta > Bacillariophyceae > Surirellales > Surirellaceae > Epithemia > Epithemia pelagica. The sequence goes on from OX337228.1 coordinate 5,614,012, forward strand.
TTCATCTGCCTCGTCATTTGGTTTGAGCTTCTTCGTTGGTGAATTTAAGGCAACAGCGTCGCCATCCTCGGTATATGCTCGTACGAGTTCCTTCGTTTCTTCATCTGCTTCCCATGTACGCTCGAGAATCGCCAAGGCTAAGGCTCTCGAAGCAAGTTCATGACACTCGACAGCTGCAAGTCCAATAAATTTGGGGATTTTGGAACGGTTCAAGGCACCCGGTACGACGTAGTCATCGTCTCGAGACTGCTTGGGTATGTCGCAGCATGACAGAAGTGCCAGCTCAATAGCAGTGGCCCCCGACCAGAACGGTGCTGATTCCCGGTCAATCGCAGGTTTGCATAATTGCTCAAGTCTGTGTCGCTTACTCAAATAGTCCTTTCGAAGACGACCGTTCAACTTTAATCGCGACATATCTCGAGCCGCAAGACCATTTCCACCTTCGGCCATTAAGATATGGAACGGCCCCTCAACATCTGATTGTTCTTGAGGGCGAGCTCTTTTCCTTTGTGGACTACTCATTGTTTGAAGCAGAGAAATCTGACAAGGGAGAAGATGTTGTGTTTGGTTTGGATTGATTTTGGATGTGTTCTTGCTCGTTTATCTCTAGGAGTAAAATATAGGCTTGCTATGCCTCTCACTCTCTATAGCTCTCTAGATATGATGTGCACAGAGCGATCGATTTCGAACCAATAACGAGGTCGAATCTCTGTCCACGTGTGTCAGTGGCATCACATCAAAGAGTATCATTATTTTTACTATTCTTCCGGCAACAACCATGGCCATGTTGCCAGTCGTTCGTTGCGTTGCCTCTTTGGCGTTACTTTGTAATCCAATTTTTTCTGCCAATGCTTTCTCGTCTGGGAAGAGCCGCCTGAGTTTCCTTCAAAAATATGTCTCTTCGTCAAGTAGCGCTCGTGAAGATACGCAGATGTCGGCATCACTTGCCTCCGTACAAGAAGTTAAGACTGATCCTATCCCAGGGATGAAACCGGGAACGTCGGGATTACGCAAGAAGGTAGAAGTATGGCAAGGCTTGGATTCTGCAACATCGTACAAGAACTATGTCGAGAACTTCATCCAAGCGCTTCTAGATACTGCGACATCGAAAAACAATGGCGATGTCCCCCATACGTAAGTTTGGTTCTTAGTTCTTCATAATTTGCCTTCATCAGTGGCAAGATCTCATTGATACTCGCCCCACAGGATCATTGTTGCAGGAGATGGCCGATACTTTAATCTTGAAGCGATTCAACTCATCTGCCGTGTTTTGGCGGCCAACGGTGTTCAGAGAGTGTGGGTCCCAAAGTCTGGGATCATGACCACCCCTGCGGTGTCTGCAGCAATCCGTATGAAAGATGGTGGAAAGTGCCTGGGTGCGATCATTCTTACAGCATCTCACAACCCTGGAGGACCAGGCGAAGATTTTGGAATCAAATACAATCTGGAGTATGGACAGCCTGCTGGGTAAGTTCATCTGTGGCCTTCACGGGACGGATTGGCCCATCTTTACATTGTGCTCCATTCACTAACAGCTTTCAAACAGCGAAGACTTTACAGATGAACTTTACGAGCGAAGTTTAGATATCTCTTCTTTTCGAACCTTGGAAGGTGTAGAGGATTTCGATATTGAGGCTGATGTCGGAACGTCGTTTGCTTTGACGAGTGATTCTGTGGTGACAATCATCGATCCATACGAGGAGTATGTCACGGCTTTAAAATCCTGTTTTGACTTTGATGCTCTGCGTGCATTTGCCCAACGTCCATCATTTTCGTTGCTGTTTGATGGCATGCATGGTGCTGGTGGTCCGTTCGCTCATCGGGTTCTAGTTGGAGAGCTTGGTCTACCAGAGTCTTGCCTTCTGAGATGCAATCCTCTTCCTGATTTTGGAAAAGGCCATCCTGATCCAAACCTCAAGTATGCGGCAGGACTGGTGAAGGAAATGGGTCTCCTGCCTGACGGTAGTGCCGATCCCTCTGTTGATCTCTCCACTGTTCCTTCTCTCGGAGCTGCAAATGATGGTGACGGAGATCGTAACTTGATTGCAGGTGCTGGATGTTTCGTTACTCCCTCTGACAGTCTAGCCATTATATGCGACAACTGGTCTGCCATCCCACATTTCTCAAAAGCAGGGGGTCCTCGCGGTGTAGCTAGATCCATGCCGAGTTCTGCAGCTTTAGACGTTGTCGCAGCGGCACGGGGAATCCCTTGTTTTCAGACTCCCACTGGTTGGAAATTCTTTGGTAATCTGATGAGTTCCAAGGAACTCTTCGACAAAACGGATTACACACCCTTTCTGTGTGGAGAGGAATCGTTTGGAACAGGAAGCGATCACATTCGTGAAAAAGACGGTCTATGGGCAGTTCTAGCATGGATGTCCATTTTAGAGAATGCAAACAAGGATGTCGCTGAGCATGGGCCACTAGTATCAGTGCGAGACATTGTCAAAAACCACTGGAAGAAATATGGTCGACATTTTTACTGCCGATATGATTACGAAGGTGTCGACTCCGACGCCGCGAACAGTGTCATGGATCTCATCCGATCCGAATACATCGGCGCGGAGCTTTCTGATGATGAGCCAGGAATCAAGCTTGTGGGTGGGGAAGAGTTTGCTTATACGGATCCGGTGGATGGCTCCCATACATCCAAGCAAGGTTTGATTCTGAGTTTCGAGTACCCAAACGGCGATACGGCTAGAGTGGTGTTTCGTCTGAGTGGAACTGGTTCAGCGGGAGCAACTATACGAATGTATCTGGAGAAATTTGAACAAGATGAGAATCAGCATGATACGTCAGCTCCTGCCGCTCTCAAGGGTCTTGCCGACCGTGCAGTCGCCTTGGTGAAAATGGCAGAACTAACAGGACGCGATGGACCAACAGTAATTACTTAAAGAACAGTAATGAAAACGGAATCTTATAAACGGAAGAGTATACTAGCTTGGGCAATGACGACATTGACATATCAACTAATCGGTTCTTCGTCTTCGAGGCTGATTGGTTCAAGGTGTGTTGAACTGTTGGTGGTAGTCGCGAAGGATCCCTTTGGATTTGCATTCATATTGCTATTTTCCTTCGCCTCTGATGTTTCATTGGTTATTTCGTTCATCTCTTGGACCTGTTGCTTCGAAAAACTCCAACTTTTGTGTTTGGTGGTTGCGTCCACCACCTCTTTCAACTTCTCCTTACTATCATTAGCGACCAATCGTTTCGCTTCCTCATAGTTGCCCATTGGGAGTGTCAGAATCACAGCAGTAAAACAGAAAAATCCAACCAACGGCAGTCCCCACCGGATGCTCACATTGTTCTCGTTCATTATTGTAAAAATCAATGATGGTAGCCACCCAAGGATTTGTCCAGTGAAGACGAAAAGGCCCATACATTCTGTCTCTTGACCCTTTGGAATTAATGTGCAGAAGAGAACACGTTGGCTTGGGTATGCCCATCCCATCGAAACTACCCAGGCTCCCGCCATGCCAAACACTGAGCCGCGTCGTTCCGGTCCAGTCATTACAAAAAAGCCCAACACCAGACCAACACCGAGAGAAAACATGCCAAGCCTGTAGGAGTTCAAAGGGTTAACCATCTTTGACACCCACTTCGAAATCATTGAGCCAAACATGTTCCCAGTCATAAGACACAGACTAGCCTTTGCAATTTCCTGTCCTGAAAACTTCATAAAGACAGTCACAAAAGTAACAGCAATTGACAAAACCACCCCCGCACCAGCTTCTGGACTGAACAGAAGTGATGCCATGAACCAGCGAAGATGGCGATAGTCCTTCCATACTTTATGACAGGTCTTCCCTATTCGCTTGAATCCGGCCGTCAACAGTGTCGAACCTTCCGGTATCTTGGACAAGGCTGGTCGCTCGCGGAAAAGAAAGAGCCATGCATAACCCATAAAAAGGCAGCCAAAGCCTACTGCAATTCCTGCTGAATCTCTTGCAGTCTGCACCGAAGATGATATACTTCGATCCGTACCACGTGCCTTTCCAGAAATGATGACAAGTACGAGGTAGAAGAACTGACCAACATACTGTCTAGTATTGAAGCGACTCGTATAGTGCGATATGACATCTTGATCGAGCGAGAGATCAGGGAGATAGGCGAAGACAGATGTGGTGTGAACCAGAAACACAAACGTTTGGACAGCATCAACCACAAGCATTCCGAACCAGTTGTCTTCGTTGATAAAAATTTGTGCTCCGATAAGTGCCACTGCCAAGAAACCAGACGAGATCCCCAAAATCCTTCGATAGGGTGTGTGATCGACCACGGCCCCAACAATTGGCATGAGCAGTGCAGAGATGACACCAATAATTGAAGTCGTGGCAGTCAAAAGAGATGATGGTTTGAAGCCATGAGTTGTTTTTGTGCAATTTGCTAATTTCTCGCATCCTGCATCTTCGGCTGCAAGACGAAGGATTGCATTCCCCACATAACTCCCAACTTGATTTAGAGGGCCGCGCCCGACAGAATCCATTGCCCATCCAGTGGCTTCTGGCAGGTAAGAGGATTCCTCCTCAGATGGATCTTTTACTTGAAAAGGCAATTCAAACCACTTGAGCCAAACAGGTGCATTCACACCAAGCCCGTTGAGTTCTGCTGCTTCTGAAACAGACACCTGTCGATGAAGATGTTTGGCAGCACAAGGGGCTTGCTCTCCCATTGGAGTCGTTGAGCCCAGGTTACTTCCGTTTTCCATATCGTCGTTTAGCTCTACGTTCTCCATTGCGACAATGAAAACGATGTCGTAAGATTATGATGCGTATGGTCTCTGATCATGAAGTTACAGGGTCTCGAGTTCAAGTCAAAAGTGGATGGAGAATGGGGAGTCCTCTAGAGAGAGGAACCCTATAACCTACGAGTATCATACCCTATCGTAGATGAGGAGTGCAAAAATAAATGTCGCTTGAAGTGGATGGCGGAAAGGCCCGCAATCCGGCAATCAAATTCCGATAAAAGAGCAATCCAATTGATTGCTGAAATCTGTAGGGCCTGCTTATATCATGGTATTTTGGATTTGGGGGTGAGTGCGTGTGCCCAACCCCCAGACCCAGACCCCAGATACAGATTGTCGTCGCTTTTGACGATGGCAAATAATGGCAACAAAAAGACATCATCAATCATCATAAATATGATCGTCTTTTAGTCTTTATCGATTATCGACATTTCGAAATGTTGCTGACAGGGCTTCTACTGTTCTCCGAATTAACGCTCACTTCTATGAACCTCCAGATTATGCATGTTCTCTAGAGCTCCATACAACTCCTTTTGAATTCGTTGGAGTCGGCATCATTCCATTAGAGCAGCTCCGGATCCGGTCAGCCACAGCCCTGCCTTGTCCGAATCTTGTTGTGCTCAAGGGAAAGAGATGAGAATTACTCGGGTGGATGGTTTACCAACGGACCCAGGCATCACTTTCCAAACGCTGTCGTTGCCGTGTCATGAACTCCACTTAATTTTGAGTACCTTGCATCGCGAAACTCGACATCCTTGACGAGAATCAGATCTTCCGAAGTCGGGACAACGACTGATACGGAATCGTTGACAATTTTTTCTGTTCCATCTCGATGCATCCAACACAGGTGTTTTCTTGTTCAGAAAATCAAGACCTTCACCAGAGATCCAAAAACCCCTGTGGCAATGAAAACAAAACATTAGTTCTTCCACAGATCGAGTGATACCTGCTGGAACACTAAGAGGCATGTGGATGGATCCTGGAGGACTTAGAAACAACACGCGTAGCTGAATGTCTTTTTGTGTAATCCAACGTCGTGCTCGTATCGAAGTGCTTTTTCTGTGTTGCTCGTTCGCTCGCCTGACAGATCAATCCCATGCCTTTGGAGACATCGTCTTGTAGACATCTTGAATCATGACAAACACAGTAGACATATCAACAATCGACTCTCTGCATGTGGCTTCGTCCAAGGCATAATGGATAACACATCACTTTCAAAAACCAGAATCGATTTATATCTCCCTGTTCATTCTATATAGCTTTACATGAGGAGCAGTGAAGTTGCAACTCTTCAGAATCATTGACAGACTCTGTTATGAACCACTGACGACAACTACTTGAGTCTGTGAAGTTTGGCGACGGCAGGTTTCATCCATAGCCTTCTCGCCAGAACATGGTAGTCCATGAAATCGTTAATTGCCTCCATCAAATCGGCCTCGATGGAGCAATCCAGATAATTGTGACACATCATCTTTCTTGAAAAGAACATGGTCTTTGGTCGGTCGGGTGCGGCTGCAAGAAGATCTTTTCCGTGTTTGAAAGGAACAATCTCATCGGCTTCCCCATGAGCAATGAAAACTGGACATTTCACACACTTGATACGATCGATATTTGGAAACATGTCCCCGAGAACTGTGAATCCTGGATCAGGCATAACAATCCGATAAACGGAGGCAAAGGCGGCGTGAAGTATCAGGCCGGCTATAGGTTGACCATTGGAAGCTGCTTCCTCCGCTAAATAGCATGAAGGGCCGGACCCCAGTGACCGGCCATAAAGGATTATATGTTCAGGTGGGATTTTTCTGGATTTTGTCATGTATTCATAAACTGCCTTGATATCGGCATAGCAGTTGGCTTCGCTTGGTTCTCCTGAACAGAAAAAACAACGGACGGTGAGAGGGTCGAGATGCCAAATTTCTCATCCCCCAGCGCATCCGCGTGCTGGGCCCGAGTTTTCGTACCTGTGCTTTCCCCGTAGCCGGAATAATCGTAGGCGACAACGTTGACTTTCAGCCAACTAGACAGCTTTCGTAGACGTCGATACGCTGTGTTCAAATCCTCTCCGTTCTCATGAGAGTATAATACGGTCACGTTTGTCTTTGGGGAACGCCTCAAGTAAATTGCAGAGATGGTGTTCCCGCGAGATGTCCTCAATCGAATCACTTCCGATGGGAACTCATATCGCTCACACTGAGGCGGACGGAAAAGGACGCTATTGACAAATGCATTCACCATGGTTGCAATGATCCCTCTCCAACCTAAAAGACAGATTCCGTAGCGACCGAGAATGTATGTTTTCGACGCAAGATGACTTCACAGTTGGAGTTGATTGTTTTTGGAGAAGGACAACTATTTTGGGTGTTGGCGGTTGGCGGTTGTTGGCGGCGGCAGGTATCGTGTGAAGCGCAGGTGCACCATAGTAACCGACACTCAACAGTATTGCCATTGGTCCGTGCAACATCGCTAGAGGAGGGCAGTACAAAATATTACTCCGAGCATGATCCGTATTATGGCCTCTTAAAATGCATTGAGGGACCAAAATTTATAGTGAGTTCGTTCCGGGATATTCCAAGACTAAAATAGTTCTTCAGCGTGGTTCCAAGACCGTGGATGCGGGAACGACCGTTATCCCAATGTGCTCCACACATTCAATGACACATTTTGGATGCGCGATACCGCAACAAGAATAATGGCACAAATGGATGCGCCACAGGACTACTCGTAGTGATTCGAGATCATTGGTAAATCGATACACATGATGTGTTCTTTCTAATAGCTGTATTAAGGGATCATACGGCCACAATAACAGTGGCACAAATGGATGCGCCATGACTACTTGCAGTGATTCGAGATCATTGGAAAATCGATACACATGATGTGTTTTTTCTAATAGCTAAATTATGTGATAGCTTTTCTATGTGTCCATGGACGGCTGGCCAAGAAGAAAGGTGGCCACCCAGCTGCGCAAAGCATCGTCACATAAGCTTGCGACCTTGACGTCAGTCTTGAATACGAGAGAATCACCATCGACATCATCTTCTCCCTCTCTTGCGTTGGAAGCGGATACTCCTGCTTCCCAACCATCCCCTCCAGCGTTTAGTGTTTGATTGAGATTGTCCACAGTCAGGATTTCCTGTTTTATTATGGACTCCCAAACAGCGTCCGTTTGACTTGACGGGACAACCTCGAATCTTCCGCTTTTGATTTCCCCTTGTATGCCACGAGCAATCCCTCCTTCGCCTTTCGTCCATATACACAAACCAGATACCACCATAAAATCGTCGGGTTGAGCAAGTCCTTTCCCAACTGCGTTCACCATGTCCTCGGCCGTGCATTTCCATATTCCCTCCTGTTCAGGACCAAAAGGGCTTCCAACATTTGCCGCCCGCAAAAGAGATTTGCAGTGAAGCCACAGTAAAGGCTCACTTCCTTTTACACTGTATTGGCCACCAAATCTAAGCGGGAGCTCTACCAACCGTTCCTTCCCTGAGTCTTTCTCTGTAATCTGAATCTTGATCCCTTTCGTCGCTGGTCTATTCAGCATTGCTCCAATAGAAAAACTCTCGTCGTCCATTATTATCAATATCACAGACTTGTGAAAAACTTGATTTTCGAGGAGAAATGGAGATCGATCCGCAGAAGAAGCACGGACCAACGAACCTGCTGCGACATCTTCCCCTCTTGATGCCGCTGCAGCTCGGCTTACGAGACGGTCAATTGGGTTAGTTCTCAGGAGTTCTTGAGTCGAAGCGACTCCCTCAGGAACTTTGATTTTTTCGCCTGCCCCACCACCAGCCTCCAACGAAAGAAGATTTTGGAAAGCCCATTCCTTGAGCATCAGATCGTCAAAAGTACCAGTATTGCTGCGTGCTGTCTCTCCACGCCCAATCATTGACATCAACAGATCCCAAGTTTCTAGACCTGCGTCACGAGGGTCCAATCCGGCGCCGAGACGAGCAAGTTCTTTCAATAAAGTTTGAGAATCTGTTGCGACCATGTACCAGGACTTATTGTCCAGCTCTCCCATAAGTTGACCAGGAGCCCATCCTGCGTAACCAGCCTTTCTCATTGTCAAAAATGGGATCAGGGGCCAGTGACTCGTCAAGCTCGGCACAAAGTATATGAAATGAACTTACAAATACCCAGAAGTCAGTCGACTTGGCAGCGCCAACTTTCACCAGTTTTTTTGCATTGTCAAATGTCGTCCACTGAATGTCCTTCATGACCGGAACACTTGCATCCACAACACGAGGCTCCTTGAGCGAATGGAGACCTGGGGTGAAAAACTGTGAGAACTTGGATGTCGACACGAAAAGGCACCAACGACATCGAGAAAAAATCGAAGCACGTACATATGATTGAAGGACTTTTGGATTGAAGTCCCTCTACATCTCCTCCATACCAGACACGCCATTTTACACCGTCATTCGCGTCGTCATCAAGGGTGATGTCCGTCGGCCTATTCAGAATAATCGCACGAGTAAATGTTTTCTCATCGTGATCAACGATCAGTATTGCAGCTTTATGAAAGTATTGTTGGCGCAATCCAAATCCATAAGCCTGCTCAACTCCTCCCAATATCACAGCACCCTTTTCAATTACTTTGCCACTGTCATATGCCCATTGCGATGGATCAAGTGGCGTCATTTGGTCGTGAAGCGTTGATTGAGATGCGTTAAACGAAGAATCCGCCATGGTTTCGTCCGCAAAAAGAGCTCCTATACCATCCAGATCATCATCGTCAAGCGTGGCAGTAGCATTCCGTTGCACTGGTTGTGGCCTTTCTCCCATAACTAGCTTGGCTCGAAAACTTCTCCAGTCTTCACCCTCGCTGATTGCAACATCGTCATAGTCGTCCTCGTCGTCATCATCCTCATGCTCGTCGCCATCTTCTGCGTAGAGTGACAGTGGCAGTCGGTGAAAACGAGAGGGCATCGATTGCATAGATTTTGGCCATCTCGTCACACGAAAAGGTACAATGTTCGTCAAACTCATGGCAACCGAGAGGATGGTAGCCACCAAAAGTAAAGGAGCAGACATCAACAGATTCAACATTATATCAACGGTTGTCTCAATACCAAACTCCAGTGTTATGCTAGGAAAACATGCAAAGGATAAGATCTCCTAGAGATGATGTCCACCAAGAGAAGGTCCCACCAAAAGATCGATGAAGATGTTAATGTTAGATCCAGATCCTGATATGTGCTGCGCAAGGTGGGATTCGTCGATCGTTGATTGATGCCATCTATGAAACAAGCTATGTACTCCCTAGCGGCATTGTTAGTCCTGGATGATCGTGATTCATGAGTATGCGAATGTACCTCTACCAATTCACGAGCGGGAATATCCCTTCCGCTAGGGGGTACGTGCTATGTGCTATGTGCCCTTTCGTTTTTTAGAGGGTGATGTGAGAAAAAGGAGGCCGGACAGACGAACGGTCTCTCTTTTGTGCGATTTGCTCCAATCTCCATTCTCCAACCTCCAACGTGTCGTATTGTGTCTCTGGGAGTCTAATTGATGTCCTCCGTCACACCCTGTTGGGTTGTTCTGTTTTCCTTTGGTGCGCTGAATTTTCCAGAGGTGCGGCATGGATGGTATCCTTCTTTCCTCGCTCGGTTCGGGAGCAGTAGCAAGGTGAGTGACCTTTAAATAGGCATGGATATGAGGCTGGCCAACCACATGTCAGAAAGTCACATAACGTGTTGGATATAATCCCAACTCACTCAAACTTCTTCAATAATATTTCAGAGCTTCTTCTGTGCTGAATCGAAATGCAAAATTGTACGGTCCAATGAATGCACTTGACATTGAAAATTCGTCGACGTGTTGGAACTCTGAGGGGACAACAAGCCATACCGAGACGAAACAACAATGGATCCAAGTGGAGTTTCCGGGACGGATTGTTCGCCCATGTGCTGTTTCTGTTCAGTTTCAGGCTGGGTTCTCATGTGAGACATGCCGTATACAGTTCCTGGAAGAGGACAAGACGAAAACGAGCCCATCAGGATCACTGTTCAAACTTGTAGGCCAAGAGGATTTATATTTTGAAGATGATCATTCATTGCAAAGATACGATTTGACTATGCCTGAGAACTGTTCAGCTATTCGATTTGTTTGCTTTGACAATTTTTCCGATCTATATGGGCGAGTCATTATTTATCAACTCCAAGTATGGGGCCTGGATACGGAGGAGACTGAGGAAAAGCCATGAAGTTCACTTTTGCTTCTAAAATCTTGCATCAGAACTCTGCCTCCTACCTTTGTGAGGTTTTGAAAGAGTCAAGTGCTCTTGTTATTACTGATTTGGGAAGTGCATCGGTCTTATGAAGAATTCGGTCATATTGGGTTGCTAAAGATAGTGATCGGACCTGATATCCCGCTACTTGTTGCCGAAGTGAGCTGGATAGCTCAACGGTAACAAAATCCATGGTTAATGCTGCACACGCCACGAAGGCGAGGATTCCCAGCTCGAAGCTATAAAGCGACACAAAAATCCGCAACAAGTCAAGGACCGATCGTTGTCACACTTGTAAAGGCAGCCTGGTCGTTCGACGACTATTTCTTGGCAGCATTTTCGCTCGTGGAGCGACTCATGTATCTGATATGGGATGTCGATATTTGGCATGAGGGAATTGGATTTCCGTTGTTCTGTTTGGGCTTTGAGTGCACCTTTTCTTTTGTGGCGCACCTCCCTTTGTGCTATGTGCGCGTTGGAGCATGGGTGCACCCAAAAGTGATAGTCTATTTCAGCTGCCGTGGCAGTCTCGCAGGACATACTCGACCGACTGCCCTGGCGCCATTTCGACGCGGGGGAACAGCCCTCCGGTGACGGGGGCCACACACAGACGACCATTTTTCCGGACCCTGTAAGTGTAAGTGGTCCTCCCAACCCAACAAAGCACGGTCGTGGGGAATCGAACCCTGGACCCTCGCATGAGAGACCAGAATCCGGCCACAGACCGCTGAGCGTCGTACCGCTCGACCAAGACTGCTGGTAACCCTCCTCTTTACATGTAGAACTTCGGCCGCCTATTAGTCGCAGGATTGCCTCCTCCATTTTGAAAGATTTGTGTGGTTCGACTTTGTGCAGCAGACTTCGTGTAGAGGGTCTCCAAGTTCCAAATCCATCAAAGTTCGTCTCTCTTCGGGTGTTTCCGGACAACATCGTATCGGTGTGACGCCGCAGTTAAAGCAGACACACTGGTCAGTCATCTCTGCATCACTTGATGGGAGATCTGCTGGCTTTGAGTGTAACCCTTGTTCATTCGCAGAGACAACTCCATCTTAAGACAAGAAACACATACAACACTGTGCTTATGGAGAGGAAGCGAGAGCAGAGTTGGGAGGCGCGATGATGTCAAGAAAACTGGTGAATAAGAAGAGACAAAAGGCAACGCAAAAGACGCCAAACTCAGATTCGAACGACAGTGAGAAACAACCCGCAGAGGAAGTCGGAAAGAAAGAAAATTTGAGCCCCGAAGAAGCTCAAGCGTTGGATGGAATTGATCTCTTGGATGACGAACTAGATGACGCTGATGATCTACATCCCCATATTGGTGAGATGCCAAGCTTGGAGCCAGATGCACGAAACGATAAGAAACCAAAACGGAAGACAAAAAAAAGTAAAAGCACCAAAAAGAAGAAAACTGTCACCAAAAACGATGAGTCGAAGAAAATCAAATCTTCTAAACCCACCAAAGACCAGAAGAAGAGGAATGAAAAACTTCTGAGAGAAGCCATTGCGGAGGCAAAGAGGGATTTCGAAGCAGATAGAGCGGCTGTTCTTGATCAGGTTCCATCTAAAGTTCAGGATATGTTTGGACAGGTCGGATTTGGTAAGTGGGGCAAGAATATGTTGCCGGTGCTGATATTGGGACCATACACAGTCCCGCCTGGACAAGCACGCGACACGTGGATGGAGATGTTTAACAAGGTACGACGGATATCGCATTGAACGGACACTGGCAGCAGTCCAATCTCACCTCCCATTACTTTAGATGCAAGAAAATGGCCGACCTTTAGAAAAAATGCCGTACCTTGTGTTCTGGTACGGCGAGATAAACCCAAAGGACTTCTACAGCATTATCCCTCAGAGCAATTTTATCCCTTACGAAAAAGCGCCTTCGAAAATGCTGAACTATGCAACAAAGGCGGAAGCTAAACGTGATAAGGGTGTCAAACTTGCCACGGAAGACAAACAGAAAATACGAGCAATGGAGCAGCTACAGGAAGACTTGAAAAAAGATCCAGGAGAACGACGACAGGGGGATATTACCTTTCAAGAGGGATACCAAATGCTCACAATGCGAGATGTAGAGGAACTAATTGACGCAGAAAATGGACAGTTGTCTACGGATGAAGATGATGACGTCGTGTCGGATAAAGACGACGAAAGCATTCAATCGATGGAAAAGTCTCCTGAAGTGGAAGAAGACCTATCGGTGTTGGAAGATTCTGAGAATGAGGAACTCGACTTTGTAGAGGAGAAAAGCTCCAAAAAGAAAAAGTCTACCGGACGTCGAAAATCTACTGCAAAAGCTAGCTCTTCTTCCACAAAGAAGCGATCCGCTTCAAAAGGAGTTACCTCAATGACGAGTACAGATAATGTTGTTAGAGCGGCGGAGGAGTTGGATAAGGCTAATGATAAAGCAGAAGAAGAGAAAGTGTCTGTTAAAAAGCGAAAGCGACCATCAAAGGTTTCATCGAAAAGCACCAGTGAGGATGGGCATATTGGAACGGGCACGAAAGGTGGCAAAACAAAACTTCGTGACAAGAAAAAGCCCAAGATTAATGCGACAGAGATAACTCATGAAGATGAAAAATCAGTTGGGGACGACGACATATCTGGTAAAGGGCCGGAAGAAGATGTAGAGCTTGATTCAGAGAGGCCAGCAAAAAAGCGCAAAAAGGGCAAGGGATCATTATCGTCTTCGGTGAAGAAAAAGAAAGGGAAGAAAGTGGCCAAGTCAGATGAAGAATATGAAATAGATGATGATGAAGAAGAAGAAGACGACGCTCGTCGATCTACTACCTCGAAATCGAAAAAGTCTCGTCGAAAGCAAGATGATCTTGAGGACAATGAACAGGTAGATGGAGATGATAGCTCGGACGAGGTGGACAAAAGGAAAAGAAAAAAGTTACGTAGGAGCCGAAATTTAGAAAATGGTGAGAATGACGCCTCAGTGGAGGAGCAGACTTCAAAGAAGTCTACCAAAAAGGCGAAAAAGCTACGACACGACGGTGAAGAGGGCAATGATGAAACAGAAACCCGCGATAAAACAATGATCGGGAATGCAGAGCTTGCCTTTCGCAAGAACGAAGAGGAATTTGAGCCCGTTCTTCGGAAGTGGCGCTCGGCCATTGAGCACAAAGCGGTGGAGGATATTGATCAGTGCTTATCAGAAATCCTGAGTGGACTGTCTACCTTGTGCGCGCGCTTCATTGAGATATACAACATTGCTTTTTACTTGAAAGAATCCAAAGCCATCTTCAAGCAACGAAAAGCAGGACTGGACCGGTACCAAGAGCTGAGAAAATCGATAAAAGAGCATTATGATGGTGCAAAGAAAAATCTGCCTTCCTTCAAACCCGTCATAAACTTTCCCGATCTTCTGTCCCCTATCAACATCGAATCTAACAGCATCGAACCAAATTCTTCACAGAAATCGAAGTCATCAGTACCCCAAAATGGCGAAGATGTAAGGACCCATGATGAAAGTGTCAGTGAAAAGGACAAGAAAGAAGCCTCGGTCTCCATTTCCAACGGGGAAGGACAAGTGCGCGATCAAATCGTTAAAGCGAAAACGCAGGATTCACATTCGACTGGAGATGTACAATCAGCGACGGACGCAAACAATAGAATTCCTAAAAAAGGTGACAAGGACCTGAACGTGACTCAGCAAGATGATTCAAATTGGATGAAATCCCTAGCGACTGTCGATACGTCGGATTCTCAAAGGCTGTTGGCCCTTGAGTTTCTGCGCGAGATGGCGTTGCATTTTCCGGACAAGGAAGTTGAGGTTGATTCTGTAGCTATTCACGTTGAAAGGGCGCTATTTTCGTGGGCAGACTCCACCGTGTCTCCAAAGTATTGGGAACGCCTCCACGTTGTAATTTCGGGTATCTGTGGGGAAGTCGAGCCCGGGCCAATAATGCGTGAGCTCCTCGAAGGAAAGATTAAGAATCCAGAGGATCTGATCAAATGTTCTGAAGAGAAGCTGAGCTCTTCTTTCTTCTCGGGAGAAGCAGGAAGAGAAGCAAGAGGTGATGAATGATAACAAGAGGGTTTCATGTTAAACCAGTGTAAATCAGTTGTTTCCGATCGCTGTGTGGGTGCAGTGGAAGTACAAACATTGACGCCAACAATAGAATGATAGATGGTTTGTCTATGCTCGACACTACACTATTTTTTATCTTGCGCCATGGCGATGGAAGTTAATAGACCATCCAGCTCACCGGCCACGTGGAGAAGTGTTCGTTGAGCTTTCACTTCTTCTGCAACCTGCCGCCTCAGTTTCTGAAACAGCTCATCGACAATGTCGGATTGTCCAGCCAAAGCTCCATAAATATCAATGAGTCTATTTGCCACAGTCAATAGAATGCATGTATACTTGGGGTTGTTGACGTAACGAATGGTAAAACTGAGAAGAGGTTCCACCGTCTCTTCGTCTCGATTGGCCAGCGCTGTTGTTAATCCTTGTCGCCTCCCCAGTTCTTCGATAACCGCCGCAACAGACGCAGGATCCCGTGTTCTCAGCACTTCGTCAAGAGCATCACCATACCGAAACTGCTTTAGAGCCAAGTCAAATTTTTGAAGCTTCCTGCTCCTTCGAATTTCTTGTGGAATAAAGTCCCCTACAGCCGGATCTGCGTTCATACCTCGGGTAAAGAAAGCGAAAGATCCAGCTCTAGGTTCTCTTGAGCGTTTCTTTGACACAATGCTAGGTCCTCGTTGCCGAACAAGACATGTCCCCTCAATAGTTCCCAGGGCCAGGCGGCTCTGTGTTTCACTAAAGGCCAATGCAGTTATAGCAACTGGGAAAGGAATACCAACAAGATGCTTCAGGTATCCCGAGCTGCTATCCCAAGAATGAACACGAATCAACGCATCCAGACCGCCAGTCAATATACGCATCATGGTCTCATCGTCTTCGTCGTTTGTTCGCGGTACTGCTACAAGCGAGGTGATTGTCTTGCGATGATGCGACAAGGTCTTGCAAACACATGCTCCAGTCAACGGGTTCCACACTTTAATTTGCGTTCCACCAGCAGACAAAACCCAGACAGGAACATCAGGATCTGAGCTAGGCATAAGTAAAAGTGCCTCGACAGGTGATCCATGTATCAAAACAGACAAACATCGGTTCTTTTTTTCAGGGCCATCATCCGATGTCTCCAAATTCCAAATACGAAGTGAGTGATCATAGCTTCCTGTGAAAGCCAAATCGGGATTCGGCCACTGCGATCTGGATTGAAGAGGTGCCTGCCAGAGCGCAGCGCAACGAATTGTATCTCGATGGCCCGACAACTCCATACTAGCATGTCCCCCCGACACTACGGACTCGGCGACAGACCAAACACGGGCAATGGCATCGTCTCCAGCACTTAAAATACTCTGGCCATCTCGAAACCATGAAACTGATCGAATGGCGAGAGAGGTTGGAGATTGGAACGTGCACAAGGTGCCCCTGGTCGTTGCGTCTGAAACCCTTATTTGTCCATTATCTGTACCAACCGCAAGCAATCTTCCGTCGTGTCGATAAGCAACAGCAAGGGCGAGACTCCCTCCTGTTTGAACTTGTCGATCTGCTTCAACACCTTCTTGTTCTTTCCCTCTGTTCGAATGGTCACGAAGGACTCGATGCAATGAAGACTGTGGCGTTGTACCATAAAGTCTAACTCGAGGACCACTTGCCACAGCCATCGGACTCACATGAGAAAATGATGGAGGCCCAAATACGACTCCATGTACAACTGCAGCTGAGCTCACGTGAAGCTTTGCCTTTCGAGGATGAGCAAAAGTCGGTGCTTTGCCAATGTATTGACCCAAGCCAAACTTTTCTGCCCAATACCGTGATTCATGCGAATTGGCTTCCGCACCTGGGAGACTGTTCTTGAAGGAGGCAGTTGACGACCGTTTAGAACGAACATCTAGTGCTGGTTTTATGCTGTTATCCACCGGTTTCTCGGAATTGATTTCCGTAGACATCATGGTCATGGTATGATATTGAGGATATTGGATGGATATGATCGATCCAATATATGCGACCTTTCTGCGTTCCAAATGTCATTTTGAATATTGGCAGATAGCTATGTATTACTCCCTTTGTCAAATTTAGTTCACTCCTAGCTGAGTAGGAGTGTTCCCTCACTCCTACCTTACTCCAAGCTCATTCAAACCTTTTATTTTGGGCTTGCTAATACGACAATGTCACAACAGAGATCAACATTCATGGGCCAATTGCCTGACCCAAAACCGGCATTACAAAAGATTGCTGTCCACTCTGACATATCGACTGGAAAGTTCCATATCCTACACCCCAATTCGCACATTCTTGTCAGCTCTCGAGGACAACAGTACTTTGAGCTCGGTCCCTGAAGCCTATCGACATGGTCATGTTGCGAAGTGTGTCTCTAAGAAAACATAGACAAGAAAGAATAAGAAAACTCGTTTGGTTTCGATCATGCATAAACTAGCAGTGGCGAGCGTTGACAAAGTCTATGATTTATGAGCTACCTTTACTCTTCTTTTCACCGTCCTTTTGCGGCTTTTCACCATCCTCCTTTTTCTCTTCCTGTGTAGATTTGCTTTCATCTTTGGTAGGCTTTTGATCTGTTCCATCTTCCCCGTACCGAATCTTGTTATTGATGAGATCATGCAAGGCAATCACAGTTCGAATAATACTGGCCAGATAGATGGCCGAGAGCATGTCATTGGTCTTGACAATCATTGACTTGACAAGACTCTCTTGGTTGAGATTGGGAAGTAGATTGACAATGGTCTGCAGGTTTGCAATGATTTCGGGATGGGGTTTCAAGTCGCCCCTTACCACAGCTTCTAGGTAGTCTTTGGCTTCTACCAACTTCTCCGTCAGCGTGGAAAGGCCCGTGACTTTGCCTTTAATCAAGGAAGTGACCGTAGGTATGGTAGGATCATTAATGTCTCGCAACAAATGCTCCACACCAATCTCTTCTGCTTCTAATGCTCCCATTTGGCAGGGCACATGGGCAAAGGACCGTTCCACTTTCATTTGTCCATCTTTTCGGGTAACTTGTTCAATTGCCTTATAGGCAGTTACTGGCAAATCTGGTCGATCCGGTCGAATATCAATAATACAAAAGACTGGAGGGGTCAATGACGTTCTCGTAAATCGTTGAATGACATCGTATATACGCAAATCGTTGGGTCGGATACTAGGTCCTGTAGAATAAAACCCAACAACTCGTTCTTTGGTGTTGATTTTACGAAACATTCGCAACATTTTCTCAACAAAGTTATGATCCAAATAAAAGACGGCCTGATTTTACCAATGGGAGTGCAGGCAACCGTAAGAAACAAGAGACAAGTACGCCTCTAGAGACTATACCACAAGTTCTTACCGGATTGCGAGAGTCCTCTTCGAAAGGGACTGCAAAGGAGTTGGAAGCATCTACCTTGCCTTTGGTCACATGTCCCAACAACACACCAACAACGCGCTTTCGTGTTCCTTTGGCAACCCGATGATAATGGTCCGCTGCCGACAAGAGGACTAGAGGATGCATTGTGACATCCACTGGGTCCATGACATTCGTTTTTGCCGAGGTTTCCGCCTCATCGGAAGGCGAATTGTTTTCATCTCTTTCTTGATCGTTCCCTGCCATATTCTCAAGTAACAAAACACAAAGTGTTCATGTCCTTGGGGTTGGTCTACCTCTTCTTGCCAAATGTCAACAGGGGAAAATCTTTTCGGATCGCGCGGTTTCGGTGCGTTGACGTCATAAACGTGAATCGGTATCATGCCACCTGCCACACCCAAGCGAGAGCGAGGGCTTCGCCTAAATGAGACACACGCATAAGATCATCGCTGGATTCCACACTTCGAACAATGGGAGTAAATGGCGAGACAGAAATAGGTGCCGCTGCGACCGCGACAGATCTTCTGTTAGTAGCGGCATTGTTGATTCAACCGAGTCCACAATCCTTTTGAGACCAAAAGACCAAGTCTCCCAGGTGGCAATTCTGGAAAAGCACCATGTCGTCTCAGGGACCTTACGGCCGACAAGGCTATCAATCGAATCCACAGGGATATGGTGGCGGATACGGAGGTGGCGGCTATTCAGCGCCTCCGTATGGCCAAGGTGTCGCGACTTCGTATTCAGCTCCCGCTCCACAAGCTGGCACCTACGGCGTCGGTTCAGGCGGTGGGGGAATAGATGTGGGCGGTGGATATGGTGCCCAGCCTGTCGGCGACTATCAGGTATGGTACATTTTTTCTTGAAATCGTTTGTTGCAGCTTCCCGTACAATTCTATCCTATGATTTTCAGTCATACTCACACTTTGTTTGTTATACATTGTTGTCGTCAATATTAACAGAACGATAAATCCACTGGCGACAAAGCAAAGGGAGGAAAGAAAAGCATTGCGTTACAGGCACTGAATCAAAATGTGTTGATCTGGGCAGGATTCTTTACTGCATCCTTGCTTGTTTATTTTATGCTTTCTGGAGGAGATTTCTCTTTCCTCATGACATATGGTGCCATGGCTCGTATGTTTGGGTTCGGAATACTTAATGTCAAGACTTTTAAGAGCCAACGAGCTTCCGGAGTTTCGGTAAAAAGTCTGCAGCTCTATGGATTGGTTTTCTTTTTCCGTCTGACATCGATCTTTCGACACGAAGGTTACTTGCCGTATGACAAGTCGGGAGACTGGCTTTATCACTTTATTGAGGGAATGTCGCTTCTTTTCACTACGGCTGCTCTTTATGGATGTATGGTTCCGTTCAAAGGAACGTATCAGCAGGATCTTGACCAGTTTGGCGAATTCAATGTACCACCTGGTTTCGGTGCTGTATACTTGGCTGGTCCCATCTTACTCATTGCCGCGTTCATTCATCCCAATCTCAATGCTGACTTTTTGAGTGATGTGGCCTGGACGTATGCCATGTACTTGGAGTCGAGTGCCCTCATCCCTCAGCTATACATGTTTCAAAAGCAAACCTCTGGCGTCGTAGAGTTGCTTACGGCGCACTTTGTTGCAGCCTTGGGGTTTGGTCGTTTAATGGAGTTTATGTTTTGGGTCTACAGCTACCATGAATTGGCCAGCAGTACAGGATCACGCCTCCCTGGATATCTTGCTCTATTTTCCCAGTTTGTTCAATTGGTTCTTATGATTGACTTCTTCTGGTACTACTACAAAGCCGTCCGTAGTGCAACTCCTCTGGTGCTGCCTCAACACGGTGGACTGGGGATTGTGTAGAGAATCGTATAACAGGAAATTCCCATCTTGCAACGTCTATTTTAAAGCATCTTTCTCATAGATCTTACCTTACGAGCTCACTGGTTTCCTGTAAATGTGACTATCAGTACATCTTAGACCGCACACAATCTCAACTTAGAATTACCGTTGCTCTATTTGTGAGTATTCCCACATTCGTAAATAAACTAGTTCCCATGCAGAAGCAAAATGTCAAAATGAAGGAACCTGATCTTTTTCAGTGGGTCATGTACCCTTTCGTGATCACCAATAAGGAGGTCTCGTCGCGCCCATTACGAATTACGAGACCCTTCAAGCAGACCTAAAGTCTGAGAGTTTGAGGTACAACGTAACGCCCAAGATCGAACTCCAAAGTTGCACAATCCAAGCAGAATGAAGAAATGCGTGAACTATATCATCAAGAAAAGAAAAACAAGAGATTGGGAAATCAATAGCAACAAGCACAGTCTACATTTTCGTTAATGGGTTAAGCGCTGATGCCATCTACTCTATCGCACGTCCAGCGAGCAGAGCAAAACCGAAAGGCAAGAGAAGGCAAGGTAGGCAGTTTACACAACAGGGCCGTACAAAAGGGTTTGGACAGTAAGTCCGACAAAAGCGATCATGGCAAGACGGCAGTGGCTGCGTTGACAAAACAACAGCAAGTCAGACAACATGAACAAGTCTACACAGAGTGCCATGATTACAGTCAGTAGAATCGCAATGACTTACATGATCTCTTGTTCCTTGCGCCATTCAATTTCCTTGTCCGAAAGCTTCTTAAGAAGACCGCCTGTAAGACCAAGGTCACCAGGTTCACCCTCGCCGTAGTGCATGTTGAAAGTGGCCAATTCAGCGGCGGCGATACCAAGGAAGATTTGGACATTGACACCGAAACCAACAGTGGAAGGGGCACCGAAGATATCAGGGTTGGTGTATGCTTCACCTGGGAAGTGGATGCCTGCTTGTTGTACAACACTGCCGACAACAGCCAACATGCAGATACGTCCGTGCTTGATCTCAGCCCATCGGGCATACTTCAAGTCTGTTTGAATATCCGAGCTACACAAGTAATAAAAAATGAAACAAAAAAGTGATGTTAGGGAGTGAAGAGCAATGATGATTTTTTTGTCCCAAATTGTCACGTACAGACGCATAGGGTCGAAGCCCATGTCTCCTGGCATAGATCCGTCCAATTTCTCAGGTCGAACCAAGAACGGTATGGACTTGGACATTTCTTCGGCATTCAAGGCGACAGATCCTGAACGAGCCGACTAAATACGCAAACATCAAGAGAGATACAATGAGAAAGGCATGGTAATGAAAACTGGCAAAACCTAGGTGTCACACGCACAGTGGCCGAAGGAGAAGAGAACGCATTTGCGCCGGCAAGAAGAAGAGAGAAAACAGCGGCAGTCCTCATGGTTGTTGGTTCAGTTTCTTGGACTTGAGTTATCCTCTGGACGAACGATAGGGCTAAAGGATCGCGAGGAATGCAGGTTCAACAAGTTTTGAGAAATCCCGCCTAATCTGGTTCACGAAAGACTCGTCCTAAACACCCGTGACCCGTGTCCCGGATAAAGCACGACTTGGAAAAACTATGTGTCCTTGGACAATATTCATAGGAGTAGGAGCATAGACTTCTGATAGGTTTATGATTTGTCCTATATTCAAACGACTCCTCATCCTCAGATAGTGGAACCACTCAAAGAGAGCATGGACGATGGTCTCATTCTTCCGAGCAATCGGACGTTCTGATTTCTGTAGTCCTGATGGAAAAAGATCCTGTGAAGCGCTGCCGGACGAGTGTTTTGTTATGACCATTGCACAAGGAAAGGCATGCATGGGCATCCCCGCCGCCCACCAAGACCATGGCTGCTCAGGCAGGAACTAAAATGGTGGAACTGTACAAAGTTTGAAATAATAAAAAAGATGACTAGGAAGTTTTTATTTTTGGGCTTCCATGTGGGCAATGAGGTCAAGAACACGGTTCGAGTATCCGGCTTCGTTATCGTACCACGAAACAAGCTTGACAAAGTCATCAGTCAAAGCAATACCGGCTTTTTGGTCAAAGATGGAGGAATGGGTGTCACCAATGATATCAGACGACACAATGTCTTCATCACTGTATCCCATGACACCCTTCATTGGTCCTTCAGAGGCGGCCTTGATGGCGGCACAAATGGTCTCGTAGGAGGCTCCCTTTTCAAGACGGGCGGTCAAGTCAACAACAGACACATCAGCGGTGGGGACACGGAACGACATACCAGTGAGCTTGCCGTTCAATTCAGGGATAACCTTGCCGACGGCCTTGGCAGCTCCTGTCGACGAGGGGATAATGTTGTAGCAGGCGGCACGTCCACCACGCCAGTCCTTCTGGGAGGGTCCATCGACCGTTTGTTGGGAAGCAGTGACAGCGTGGACAGTGGTCATAAGACCTTCCTTCAAACCAAACTCGTCATTGATGATCTTGGCCAAGGGAGCAAGGCAATTGGTAGTACAGGAGGCATTGGAGACAATGTCCATGGACGAATCGTATCCGTCTTGGTTGACACCCATGACAAACATGGGGGCGTCAGGGGAAGGAGCGGAGATGACAACTTTCTTGGCACCTCCCTTGATGTGGGCATCCGCCTTTTCCAATTTGGTAAAGACACCAGTGGATTCGACAACGTAGTCGGCTCCAGCATCTCCCCAAGAAATGTTGGCAGGATCTCTCTCACCGAAAACCTTGATGACCTTTCCGTCAACAGTGATGGTTCCAGCACTCTCGTCATGGGAAACTTCAACACCAGCACGTCCGTGAACAGTGTCGTATCTGTTGAACACAGAAACAATTCGATGATTTTGAGCTAATGAGTCACAATGACGGGAGGATATCCTCATGGCTCACATTTGGCATTTGCAATATAAAGGTATGCGCAGTCACGCCAATCAATACTTACTTGTACATGTATTCCATGTAGTTGACGGGGATGAAAGGATCATTGATGGCCACAATGTTGATATTGGGCTTGTTTGCGGCAGCGCGCATTACAAGACTGGCAATGGGTAACAGACAAGAAAGCATGAGAATGGTCGTCCAAACATTGGGATCGACAATGGTAGTCGAGACGCAACTCAGATCCCCAATGGGATTACTTACCGTCCAATACGTCCGAAACCGTTGATACCGACGTTGATCGACATGATAAGATATTGTTTGGGTCGAGGATGACAAAGTCCAAAGATTGTGGCCGTTAGAGTGTGGTGGAAACCAATGGCGACGGGAGTGATGGGGCCGACAATCAGAGCATTAGCCACGTCATCGAAGCACTTACTGCACGCTACATCGTCGCTTCTAGCACAGAGCGCGGGATTCATTCGGAAGCAGCCGAATTATGGCCATGATAGCGGATAAATCGCTCGTAGTCGCAGAACGAAGAACCATTATGCATGATGCACGGCTGTGTCTGTTTTTATCATTGCGTCATGGTTGTATCGCATTACGTCATGTATTTCACCTTGGTACGTCAGCGTCAACCACCAAAATGGAGCACTTTGTATCCAGTCATTTCATGTCTCGTTTGGTTCCTCACCGTTTTTCGACATAGGAGATTTCCACGTCAATTGGATGTCTGGACTATGGAAACTCGACCTGCGCTGCGCGCCAGTCAATTATCAGACGAAAATACAAGACACAAATGCGAATTTGGAGTACTCATGACCTGTTTCCGGAGATTTCGGGAAATCTTTTCGTTTGAATGAATCTGCAGTTTTTACGAAATAAAGTTTGGTTTTTCCACTTTTTCATTCCGATTGGTTCTGAACCCATTGAGGGTTGCCAAGGATTCACTGGGAAAAATATCGTGGAATCTGCCGAATCTTTTTATTTTTAGAGGATCGGTGTGGATGGGCAGCGACACTTCCATGATAGCAAACTGTGCAGTAGTGAGTAGTATGACGTATCGTATCCCGTCATCACGTTTGGCCGATCACGTGATCTCCCGCGTCGGTCGAAAATCTGCGATCATTGCCAACGATTCTCGAGTGTTGGTCATTCCGGCAATTGATTCCATTTGAATTGAAGAGAGTAGTAGACATTCATCATCATGTTTTCATCTCGATCTGTTGCCACCCTTACCCAGCGATTCTCTGCACGGTATGTACATGGAGAGGTAGCGACTGTGGGTCGAAGGACGCTTCCCGATATGTTTGTTGAGTTTGCCATGAATCATGACAGTATACTAAGCCATCATTTCTACCCTTTCCAGCGGCTTCCATGCCTCCGCCCGGTCGGAAGCACGAAAATTCTTTGTCGGTGGAAACTGGAAGTGCAATGGATCCGTGTCACAAACGACTGAGCTTGTTTCCATGTTGAATCAGTCGACCCTCAGTGAGAACACGGAAGTCGTGATTTGTCCGTCTCAGGTGCATTTGCAATCGGTCACCTCCGGCATTCGTGGCGATGTGGCGGTCGGTGCCCAGGATTGCTGGACTGCTGGCAATGGTGCCTTCACTGGTCAGACTTCTGCCGATATGTTGTCGAATATGGGAGTTCAATGGGTCATTGTTGGCCATTCCGAACGTCGTGGCAACGGCGAAAGTGATGCCGAAGTCGCTGCCAAGGCCAAGTACGCGCTGAGCAAGGGCCTCAAAGTCATTGCGTGCTGCGGTGAACCCCTGGAAAGCCGTGAAGCTGGAACTACCAACGAATTTGTCTTCCCTCAAATCAAGGCCTATGTCGATGCCTTTGACAAGGCCGACTGGGACAATGTCGTCATTGCGTACGAACCCATTTGGGCGATTGGCACTGGACTCACTGCCACCCCCGAACAAGCGCAAGACACCCACGCAGACATTCGTCAGTATTTGGGAACGATTGCTGGCGCCGATGTGGCTGCCAACACTCGTATCCTCTACGGTGGATCCGCCAGTGGCAAGACGGCACCAGGATTGTCGGCCAAGGATGATATTGATGGATTCCTTGTGGGAGGCGCCTCGTTGAAGCCTGAATTCGCCGACATTATCAACTGCCAAGATGCCACCCCTACTCTCAAGCCTGTGAACATTGGAATCAACGGTTTTGGACGTATTGGACGCCTCGTCATGCGCGCCGCACGCGATGACCCCATGGTGAACATTGTTGCGGTCAACGATCCCTTCATTCCCGTCGACTACATGGAGTACATGATGGCGTTTGATACGACCCATGGACTCTACCCCGGAACTGTCGGTATCACTGACGAAAAGACCATCTCTCTGGATGGCAAGCCCATTACTGTCTTTGGCGAAAGAGACCCTGCCAACATTGCCTGGGGTGATGCCGGTGCCGATTACGTTGTCGAATCTACCGGTGTGTTCACCAAGACTGAAGCTGCCTCTGCTCACATGAAGGGAGGTGCCAAGAAAGTTGTGATCTCCGCTCCGTCCCCGGACGCCCCCATGTTCGTCATGGGTGTCAACAACGAGAAGTACGAGTCCTCCATGGACGTTGTCTCCAATGCCTCCTGTACTACCAATTGCCTTGCTCCCTTGGCGAAGGTCATTAATGACGAGTTTGGTTTGAAGGAAGGTCTCATGACCACTGTCCACGCCGTCACTGCTTCCCAACAAACGGTCGATGGACCCTCCCAGAAGGACTGGCGTGGTGGACGTGCCGCCTGCTACAACATTATCCCCTCGTCGACAGGAGCTGCCAAGGCCGTCGGCAAGGTCATTCCTGAATTGAACGGCAAGCTCACTGGTATGTCGTTCCGTGTCCCTGTCATTGACGTTTCTGTGGTGGACTTGACCGCCCGTCTTGAGAAGGGAGCCTCCTACGAGACCATTTGTGCCGCCATCAAGGCTGCCTCGGAAGGACCAATGAAGGGTGTTCTTGGATACCAAAACAAGGATGTTGTCTCTTCCGACTTTATCTCCGATGACCACTCTTCCATCTTTGATGAAAAAGCTGGTATTGCATTGACAGACAACTTTGTCAAGCTTGTTTCGTGGTACGACAACGAAGCAGGATACTCCAAGCGTGTCCTTGACTTGATGAAGCACATGCAAAAGACGGCTTAAATAAACTTTATTCCCCACGATGTTGGGTATTGTCCGCATAGTGTTGCCTGACAGAAGCAACATATGGTTTAGATCAAATCATTTTGAATGAATAATCCACTCTCACATACCCAACGTATAGTAGCAGTTCTAAGATAAATCACCCTCATCAATATACATTTTCATGCTACACCTATGGCAAACTGTTTAAAGATGGAAGATATCATGCTCCCGCTTATTCCAATGTGGTGTCAGGTTATCAATAGATGTGAGTTTATAGTAGACCCAACATAGTGTTATGCGCCTATACCTGATTGTGCTTGGATATCCAACAATGGGATTGGAAGGCAACACTCGACCATACCATTGAAAGTTTCTTCCAAAGTAACTTTCCAGGGGAGTGTTTCATTGTCGGCATTCCACTTGGAGACATACAGGTGAATGACATTTCATTCGTTGCGAGTTATCCGTTATGTCGTGCTTGTCGTCTTGCCCTGACATGAATTGTACACCAGATTCTGTTCCGACCTCGCCAGCAACGGTCCAGTTTCGCTACTGTCCTGGTTACTTTCAAGAGTTGTGTCACCGGGTCCCGCAGAAATGTCAAGACCCGCCAAATACGTCGTTCCACCATCGGTATTCTTGGTGCTAAAGGAATGGATGCTATGGTTGCTGCCAAGACGATTATTTGATGGAGGTGGAGAGTCAAGCAATTCCTCAATGTCTTCATCATTATACGAGGCAACATTGTCTTCTCCGTCATGCTGGTCTCCATGAAAATGAGCAAAACTTTCCAAGTCGGAATCGACAGAGTCTGTCTGCTGGTCGATTTGGGATGGAATGCTCCCGAGACTGACTGCTCTGGAGTCGGCCATGACGGCAGTTGGAGCACCCGTATTCATCAGTTCTGGACGGAACGGTTCAGGAGCAAAACTTTGGGGCTGGTAAAAGCGATTCAAGTCCGCATGTGAAGAGGGGACATTGGAGACTTGGTAGTTGTCATCATGGTGCTGTTGTTGTGATGGAAATGCACCAAAATTTTGAGTAGCAGGACCACTGGCGAGCCATCTTTCATGGGCAGAGTTTCGGTGGTCCAGAGAAGTTGTCATGGCACCTGTCGATGGAGGTTGCGGATATGATCCGTTGTAGGCATGCGGCTGTTGATATGGGGCATGCAACTTTGTTGGAACATGAAGCGGTGGTGAAGGTTGTGGGGGCTGAGCATGTCGATGCTGCGGAATCCCGTGCGAAGGTGGGGGTCCTCGAGGAACCTGGCCTCCGTCTGTTTCTCTGGTGTTGGTGCTTCGACGACTCGAGTCTCGTGATGGTTTCTCTGTAGCTCTTATACCTATTGCTTCACCAAATGAAACATTGTGCTTGACGGGGCTTGGTCGTTTGGTTCGGATGCTGCTAGCCTTCTTTTGAACTGGCGAGCTGGCCAGATTCGAGGGCCCATGTTGATCTCCTTCGGAACTTGTTGTTGTTGTCTTGTGCTCGGAACTGTCTTCAATGCGCTTCCCCGATGTGTCAAAGCCGTCGGAAAATTTGACGAGTGAGTTGGTTCGACCACGACCTCGTGGTGGCGCTCCGTTTGGACCAGGAGGCTTTTCATTTGGAACAGTACTTTGATGACTGTCAACCAATAGTACTTCGTTCCTCGACAGGGGGGAAATACTGCCAGATTCGAAACCCATGGATCGGTAATCGTTCTTTGGATGAATTGGAGAAAGAATGTCCGTGAACGAAGAAGACGTACGCTCCGAAAAGCGCATAATCAAATCCTCCTGCGAGTAGGACTGTCTTATAGGATCCGTGACGATATGGTCTTGGTATTGTCGACGAATGCTGATATCGCTGTCAAGGACAGCTCGTGCCTTGGTGAGAAGATTTTGATGAAGCAAATGTGGATGCAAACTGACTTCGTACTCGGGATCAAAAATTCGACGGCTCCCCATGGCTCCTGAATGCATAATGATGCGACCAAAGCATGAAAATGCCGTAATGGTATGAATGAACAAGCCAATGGCAAAGAGGAGCAAGACAACCGAGTAAGCTCCCACTGGCAAAAGAATGAAAAAGAACAAAATCACCCAAAGCAGAAATGCATAAATAGAACTGACAATGAACCGTCCAGGAAGTTCTGCAGCATATTGGCCAATGCTTGATCGGAGCACACAACGAGCATTTTCCTTATGAATGGCGGACACCATACTCCAGGCGGTAAATGTCGAAATGAGGCTCAAAATGGTGAGAACCGCCGAAAGGATGATCAATATTCCAATCCAAAAGGATATTGTATGTTGTTCTTGGTTGGCCAGTGCTTTCCGTACTTGAGTGGTGACTCCGGCCGAATTGAACAAGACGGCAAGCTCGGTGCTCAAGAGCAGCGACATGAACACCATGGAACTTGCATATCGCTTTGTCATGTGTTCTCTCAAGTCCTCGCCGGACCCAATGCCCCACGCCAAGTGTCGTCTCCATACGGAAAAGTTGTCGACTGCCACCAAGTATTCACGAGCTTTGACGAGCCCCAAGACGGACGTCCATGTTTGCGTCGAAAAGTCCCGTCGAGGATCGACACTCGAAGTGCGCTGTTTCAAAGGACGTGGCTTGAACGAGCTTTCTTTCGAACCACGAGCACCCATGATAGCAGTGAGTTTCTTTTCTCCAAGAGCTCCCACCGACAGAAGAAATAGTTGTCCCAGTTGTTGTTGTCTCCAGAGAGTGCCGGATTCCTTGAGTGCCGATCGCAGCCCGTGGATACAAAAGAATTCAACTTGAGGCAGGAATTCTCACTGTCAAGTTAAATTTGTAGCGAAATGGATCTCTTGGTTATCATGCGTTTCTTTGGGAGCTTCCTCGATCTGGTTTCACTTCAAGAACTTGTTCAAAGAGAGAGGGTTTAGTCAGGTCGGCACACCATGGGAAAAAGAGAGAATGTTTGGCTGTCCACGTGATCAATCGTGGTTTCTAGGTAATAGGTTGTATTCCTCCCTCCAGAGATTCGATAATCGTAAAAACCAAGTTGTGGATGAGAAAGGACGCGAGAAACAAAGCGCGTCCATCTCTCTCTGTGTACCACACTCCGCTTTGTAAGTATCCTTCCGTTAGGATGAGGTTGTCCGCGCCGGTGAACCCAGCAAATCATGTGCATGTCCAATTACAAAATAATATTGTAGCTTCGTTCGGGGCCAGGATTCAAAAGCGATCGCAACGCGACTAAAGGTGCGGATATTCTGGCGGGGCTTCTTCCGATCCATTGATTTTTGTTTTCTTGTTGGACTCTATTGCCATTGCCACCATCCTCTAGTAGAGAGATCCAGATCCAGACGTTGCACTCCTTTTTCCATTAAACCTGCGCTCTTTATCTTTGCCGCGTTGAGAAAAGAAAAACTACAATGTCCGAGAAAGCATTTCCATTAGCAGATGCTGAGTTGACGGTTGCCCTGTTGGATCTGGTCCAACAGGCCGTCAACTACAAACAAACGAAAAAGGGTGCGAATGAGGCGACCAAAACATTGAACCGGGGAATCAGTGAACTCATCGTCATGGCAGCCGATGCCGAACCCATTGAAATCTTGTTGCATCTTCCGCTCTTGTGCGAAGATAAGAATGTTCCCTATGTATTTGTTCCCAGGTAATTCTAGCACAACGAAATGTTCCCTGTTGCCGCCAAGTGGCCTTTTCTTACCCTTTGTCTGTCTTGGTTTCTGTATATCGTCTATCAGCAAGATCGCATTGGGACGAGCCTGTGGAGTTTCTCGGCCCGTAATCGCTTGCTCCATTACAACCAACGAGGTTTCTCAGCTGAAGCCTACCATTGATGGAATGAAGCTCAAGATTGAACAACTCTTGATCTAGGAATAGACGCGACTATACGTTGATGAATCTCAGTGATCATTTTGAAGGCCACGTCTGACCGTGTGGCCCAGTGAGGGAGGAGACTCTTTTTATCAATAGCGCCATGAATAAAATCAAACATTTGTAGAAAGCAGTGATAGTTCTACGTATTGCAACCGAAACCCAAGAGAATGAAATTAAATCGTCATCGTGTCTATAGCAAATCGTCATCTTCTTCATCGGAACTGTCTTCGTCACCCCAACCGGTTGCTCCTGTGCGAAGAACGGGGCGTTTCTTTTCTACCGGTTGTGCTGCTGGGGTATCCTTTTCGTTCTCAAGTGAGGTTTCCGTTGCAAACAGACCATCCAATTCCCGGCACGTGTCATGGCGCGAATCGTTGCAGTCTGGAATCGATGTGCGGCTCACAACCGATATGCACGGTGACGCATCATCATCTTGAAGTTGGTCATTGTCACAAATGGTAATGGCCATTCCAGAATTCTTGCCCTCCTTGTGTTCCTTGGCGGTACGGGGCGTCGAACAGGTTGCAAAAATGTCGTCCACAGAGTCCACCGAGAAGGAATTTTGACGTTCTCGTTCTGTGCAACTAGTGTCGTGATCTTGTTCGGACGACAGAGAAGGTGGGTGTTGGAGCGTCTGGACCAACTCGGGAGGGTCATACTGATGGAGAGCAATACGCCTAGACGAGGAATGGAGTCCCAGAAACCAAATGAGTCGACATAATAATGAGCGAAACACAAACAGGCAAAACAGGGCAACCTTACCATGCGCGAACAAGACCTTGCCACCGTTTGGTGGAGATTTGTAAATATGGATTCGGTGTGGCCGGGGTAGTCATCGATCGAGCCTGACGTTTCTCTAGTGGGACCGTGGCTCTATACCGAGCATAGCCGGCCGTGTTTTTGCCTTTGGTGAGCATCTTTTGGCGTTGTTTGATACGATGAGCATGTTCTGGATTCGATGCATCCATGAGTGGTTCGGGAGGATCTGAAGTTCTCCCTTTTTGTAGATGTTTCTTGGCAGTGCCTTTTTCAGGCTTTTGCGGAGTAGGATTGACATTCTGCCGTTTGTGAGATCGTTCGTGATTCGTTTTCTTGGTTGCACTGTGTGGAGCTGGCGGTTGCGAATTTCGTCGCTTGTTCTCGTTTAGATGGGCTTTGTGTTCGTAATTATGAGTGGCAAAGTGTGACTTGTTGTTGTGGTGCGGCGTAATACGATGAGCCTTGCCGCGTGGGGGAGTAAGGGTGGATGCGGTCTCCATAGTTGTGCTTGTCATTATGGTCGATAGAATCACAAAGCTGCAATCTGTCAAGAGAAAGGCAATATGCAATAGGTAGATGATGTCGAAATGATGGGGTGAAAATGTGTGGGCGCGCCATTTTTTCGTGATGGCAACGAAGCGGGTAGGTGAGTCTCGCGCGACGCGCCCAGAAACATGCCGGCCAGGCGCGGATAGTGAGCGGAACATTTCGATCCATGAACCACGACCCAAAACGAGAACTGACGCCGCGATTGCTCTTGCTCCTGTTCCAACCCAACAATCCTGAGACATGATCAAAGATTGACTTGTCTGGGTACACACATAAAATCAGTTGCTTCCATTCATTCCACAACAAACGCAATGTATTCACCATCGTCTCCAGACTTTCATAGAAGCCGAACGGGTTCATCGTCCAAACACCCCAAGAGCCCAAAACACACAAGAGACAGTTCCTTGCCGTCTCTCCCAAGTCTCTTCAATGAAGATGATGATGAATCGGTCGTCACGAAGGAATCATTATCGCTTTCGCCTAGTTACAGCCGCCGTCGATTGAGACCAAAAAAGACTCAGTTTGAAAGAACACTGTTACAAGCACATGGGCTGACGGCTGCGCTGTTTTCCTGCGTTCCATGCCAATCCATGGACGGAGTTGGAGCAGCGAATAAAAAAGCAATGAAACGGCAAGGCCTTGGATCATATTATCTCCCTACAGATCTTTTGGATGACTCGGAAGTCCTGCCCTATATTGCAACAGCTGGGGAAGCGCAGGAGAGTGGGCGACAAAGATATGATACAAAGCGATACTGAGGCAAGAGAGAGAACTTTTGCTCTCGACATCCTCTCAGTGTAAAATTAAAACCACGTGCATTATAGTGTATTTCATGACATGAAATGATGTTCCCGACGGGGATCAGTCGATGTTGAGATGCGCTGACATCCTTCGTCGTGACTTCGAAAATGCGTATGTCACTCATAAACCTAGGGACATTCCATTTTTACGGATTCATCCATCAAGAATGCATGCGGACTCAACTGGACAGCGTTCAAGAAGGTTTATAGGTTTCTATTTTCATTACCTGTGCAAGTTAACGTGATAATCAACACCGAATCACTATCTACAATTGCCCTGTTCTCTTTCTATGACAAGTTCCGTCGCGCCAACAGGATCCACAGCTTTGTTTATCCTTGACAAGGTTTCTGCAGCTGCTTGTATGGTCTCGTCTGTTTTACAAAAGGCAATACGAACAAACTCGTCGGAGACGCCCTCGCGGACACGTTCCTTCGAGAAGAATGGACTTGATGGAATGCATAGGAATCCGTGTTCCTCTGCCATCCACTGGCAAAGGGCCCAATCCTGTCGCGCAATCCCATCAGGAGCAGCAGAATTTGGGGCAAAAAGCCTCGATGGTGGTAATTGATCAGCCATTGTCTTACCGATTCGCGCCAGAATGAAAAAACCACCACCAGGAGTTCTGTTGTAATCTGGGACAGCGAAGCCCGATTTGCCAAGTGCAGTGACCAGCATGTCGCGTTTCTTTGTGTACTCCTCTCGTAAGAAATCGTAGTAGGAGTCATAACCTTGGTATGGTTCGTCTGCTCGGGGGAGGGAACGTGCTAGTGCTTCTTGAATGACTGTTGAAGCACAAAACTGTACATATGGCAGCAACTGATGGATACGTGCAATCAAGTGGCTAGGTCCGACACACCAACCCACTTGCCACCCAGTTGCAGAAAAGGTTTTTCCGGCGCTGGAGATGGTAATCGTCTTTTCCCACATTCCAGGAAGTGACGCGAAATGAATATGTCCCCTACAGAACAGCGACTCTTCCGAAGCGCGTTCTTTCGGTGGAGCGTGAACGATATACTTGTACACTTCGTCTGACAGAACGACACATTCTGGATCGGCGTGTTCCAACGCCTCAGCGACGTACTCCATTTCATCTCGTGTGAAAATTTTCCCAGTTGGGTTATGTGGAGAATTGAGAATGATTGCTTTGGTTCTTGTGTTGACAAGCTTCATGAATGCCTCGCGTTCAAGGCACCAATCACCTCCGGTGATTACTCCATCGTCGTCCTCGTATTGAACAAATTTGAGAAGCACAGGGACTGGTTTCCCACCAGCCAGTTTGATTTGGTTTGCATAAAGATCGAAGAAAGGTTCAAAGAGTATCACTTCATCACCTGGACTAATGAGCGTCTGCAAACTCAGGAATAGGGCTTGGCTAGCTCCCACTGTTACCGCGACCTCC
The DNA here is from genome assembly GCA_946965045.2 of Epithemia pelagica. Taxonomy (NCBI): domain Eukaryota; phylum Bacillariophyta; class Bacillariophyceae; order Surirellales; family Surirellaceae; genus Epithemia; species Epithemia pelagica. The sequence goes on from OX337228.1 coordinate 5,647,604, forward strand.
GACATGGGGTCGATTTCTTTTCGCAAATGAGCTGAATAGCGTCGAGCAAGTTGTTTCACGAGTTTCGGGTGACCGGCTGGACGAGTATACTGGTGAGGGGACTGTGCAGAGTCCTGCACAGCTTCTACCAAACTTTGGATCGCAAAATCTGGTGGCAACCAATCAGGGAACCCCTGTCCTAAGTTGACCATATTTTCATTTTCTTCCGCAAGGCGACCAAACTCAGACCATACAGTCGGAACTGCTGGTCCAAGACGCGCCGTGGCCTCTCCCACACCTGTCATGTGCAAGTTGTTGCAACCCGCTTCCCCCGATGTACATGAATCGGAATCACTACCATGGCTGGCCTTCAAAATTCCGTTTTCCGAGACGACCGAACGTGATCCATAGTCGGCCCCGAACAGAATCCGAGGTATTTGGAACGAAGTTGCACCATCGAGAAGAGCACATAGGGCTACAATGAAAAGGATCTGCATGGTCTACGAAGCCACGAGCGTTGTTATGTCTGGTCCAATGTTATGCCGTCGTGGCTTGTCATGTATCATGAAAATATAATCACCATGCTTATGATGATGAGTTAATCTGAACACATCATCGATTTTTTTTCTTCCAATGGACACGTACCTTCAAAATGGTCGTGGATGGTCGCATTAACGAGCTCAGCAGTCCCTCTCCTTCCAGTCACGAACCATGCATTGCAGCTAGGTACACTAGGAGTAGGAAGTAAGTTCTTGTCTTTAACAAAATTGAGAAAATCTATCCTATATCAAATCCAAAAGAATCATTTCGATGTCTTGGTGAATCGGATCTTTGGAATTCGGACCGTCATAGGGATTGCGCCCTTCAAACAAAACATTCTCCATATACTTGAGCTGCCGGAGTAATGAAAGGGTTTGGTCCATGGGTCTCGTCCCTAGTGACTGGATTTTTGTCTAAAAGGAAATAGCAAGAGAAATGAGAGGTGCAAATACCATTTGCGACAGAAGAATTGTTCGTAGCGTACCATGATTCGGGGGTAGAATGCGATGCGAGATTTAAGGCATTTTGCACGTTTAGAGTCTGGTTCAGCCGTCTCTTCCAATTCGTGCATTCGCTTGTGAGAATTTGGGGTTGAGTGCAACCCATTCATCGAAAGCGCCGCGCCTAAAGTAGTAAACGAAACAGATCGCCCCAAAGCATTGGCATCTGAGTTTTGTACAGGGCTGTTTTGCGGCACAGAGAGAGGGATTGCAGCATCGTTATCACCGTCTTGTTGATCATCATCGTCCGTCTCTTCCACAGTTGGTGGAGAGAAGTAGTATTGATGAAGCTGCCACAAATCAGCGTTGTGAAATGGCAGACGTCCGATCTCGCTCAGTGATCGGAAATGAGATCTCAACCATTTCAAGTTCTCGTTCCGTCGTACCGGATCCTCCAAAGGAGACACTGCAATGGCAGCTCGGGCAGCTTCCCCCCGTGATGATTGACTATTCACTTCTTCCACCCATTCGTGAAGTTGATCATCCACACCTGCAGAAAAAGACGGAACGATAAGAGTACCCGAAGATGTCCTTTCTAGAAGGGCTGTCCCGGCGGGATCGATTGGTGGACCTTCGACAAAAGGAATATCGTGTGTTTCAGCTTTGAACATGTCCTCCTGCCTTGTCCCCAACGATGATAATGCTATTTTGGCTGCAGAAGCTACAGCAGCAGGGGGTGCAGGTCCCACAATTTCTGGTGAATTGGGTATGCGCCCGTGGCCGGACTTGAGCAGCCATTGTTGCCACATCAATCGGACAAAACCCAGAACTTGAACATTAGACCAGGTTTCGGGAAGACGCGGGATGCCCAATGTCATCGCGATGTCTAAGATAGGGTCAGAAAGGTAAGTTTGATGCAAAGGGACGGACAGAGTATGACGTCATGTATTCGGACTTACTTGCAATGGGAAAGCCAGTCAATACACGAAGTCCAATCTTGCGATTTGATATTATCCCAGCCACGATGTGCCTCTGAGCAGAGTACCCCATACAACAACTGTCAAGATTCAGTGTTGTAAGAGAAGCACTGTATGCAAGCGCGACAGCAACTGCTTTGGATGCATTTTGATCGATCGGAATTCCACTCAGTCCAAGCTTTTTCAACGACGAACATTCCGGAACCTTTTTCATCAGCGACCTGATACCAACTGTGGTCACACGGTTGAAGCCAATATCTAAGACTTCGAGTTCAATTGATGTCAGAACAACAGCACATAACTGTGCACCTCGACCCTGAAGCTTGTTGTTATCAAGTTTGATCATGCGCATGTGGGGGGATCCCCAGATGGAGTTCATCAAGCATTCAACTCCTTGGTCTGAGATTTCGTTGAAAGATAGCTCCAGTTCTTCCAATGGAATATTTTTATTTTGAGAAAGTGCCTGCGACAGAAGTAATATGTCACCGTCACCGATGCCGTTGTTTGCAAGCGAAAGAACTCTCATCGATGTGTTTGACAGAGCCATCCCTGGAATGGCTATGAATCCAGTTGAATCCATTCCTGTGCCTCCAACATGGAGTTCTGTTAGTGTTCCACGGGGTGTTGAGTCGATATTTCTCTGCTGTTGCTGAACTAACTCGCACATTGTGCTATCGTTTTTTGCCACAGCACCCACAATCGCTTTGATGCCGCGCGATCCAACTTTGTTCGCTGTTAAGTGCAAAGCCGAAAGCCCCGTTCCATGAAGGATTGCTCCTGCAATGGCAAGGGCTCCTTTTTCTCCTATTCTGTTGCCGGAAAGATAGACACCCGATATGTTCATATTTCGGGCAATTGCCAGGAGAGCGACAGCTTCACATCCAGGGTCTCCGATACCATTAAACCCAAGATCCAGAATACTGAGTTTCTCGTGGTGCTTCCCATTCTGTAAAAAACTATTTGCTATTATGATTGATCCAGCGTCCCCCAAATCGTTGTAGCTCAGCTTCAGCACTGAGAGAAAGGGGCTCGCAACAATTGCTTCATGCAGCAAAAGGGCTTGCCCATGACCGATGCCTCGTCGCGTCAAATTAATCTAGCAGATTACATCAGAAAACCATAAACAAACAATTTCCAAAGGCTAATGGGCACTTACCATAGAGAGATTCCCTCGCGACGAGATTTCTTGAAGCCTACGTAGAAGAACTCGACTATTTCTTTTCCACGTGAGATGTACCTCAAAATCTTCGTTCTCCGATAGTATTTCATCATGGCTGGGCGATCCCGCGTTAGATTTCGGGTCCCTATCTTCAACTTCCTCTTCGGCTGCATCTGTCACGACTGAATTGTCCGGTTCATCACTTTCAGGATGATGGTTACCAGTATTCCTGCTGCGTCTTCTGGATGGCTTTTGAGAGGAAGCTGCGTAAGTATTTTGTTCGCTCATTGATGGATCACTACAAGACTCGTCAGTTACGTTTTGCACAGATGAGGCCAGGACACTACAGTCAGTGGAGTAATTCCGAGAACTTGGGAGCGAGTTGGCGCTGCGATATATTGGCTTGATTCTCGACATGGGATCCCTCGGAGGCACGTGAATTACAACACAACCCTCCGTAGCAACTGAGACCATTGTTCTCGGTATCGGTTCCGACCAATTCGCGAGTGCTTACAGGAAGCAAGCCAACATCAAACAGTTTTATCTATCAAGATGTGGATGAGATGTATTCGATACTTTGAGACTTTCGGAGTGATGGTAATAGTTGCTGCAACGTTGCTGATTGCTGATCTCTTGGTTGGGTGCAGGAGGGGTCTCTTTATTTTTATCGAACTACCCAAACTACACCGAACACCGAACTCCGACCTCCGAGTCTCATTCGTCAGTCGACACAGTACATTCTGCCTTACACTAAATAAACTGCGAGTACCGGATTAATAATGACATGTCTGACGGCGATGGTCATGGGGACGTTCGACGTTCAGATTCAGAGTCGAAGAGAGAAAACTACGAACACATCCTGAAGCACGTGTCGTTTCGCGCCTGTCCAAGAGATCGCATGTCGGTCACAAGAATCATGTCCGTTGAGGAGTCCACAAGTTCAGAATCCTACAATCAAACAGATCTTTTTGCCGAAGGCCTCAGAAACCGAAAGGCTGGGGAGACTGATGATGAGACGACGTGTATCAACAATCCACCCAAGGACACGTTGTTCTTCAACTGGTGCTCCTTCGGCTTGAAGTTTGTCGGCTTCAAGCATGGCTTTTCGCGGAATGGGCTCGTCGTCGGCGAGTGGGCGAGTGACGAGGTGGATGACGAGTGGGACGATGCTCGGACAACGGGTGATGTTGGCAGGGGTTGCCAAAAACAGCTGAATCATGTCATCGAGGTAACAGTCGTGGTATCCGTGCGGCCTTGGAGGGATGGTGACTGCCAATTCGCGTGCCGGGGCGAGGGGAATGTCGTCGGCAAGGTAATCTGGGGGACCGATACCGTCTTGGAGGGGCGAGACACAACAACTTGGGTTCCAATCGTCAAAGTCTGCGATGTCGTTGCAGAGGTCAGTGCTGACTTCGGAAACGACGGAGAACTCGGCTGGGTTGGCGGATGCACCGAAAGTGAGACGCAAATTTAGATGAGCAAATTTGTTGGATGGGTCGAGCGTGATGTTACGCGCGGCAACGTCGCCGTCGCCGTGAATGCGACGGTATGCTGAGGCCCAGTCAAATTTACTTAACAATATTCTGTCGTCTGGATGATGCCAACGGAGAGTGACGATTTGGTGGATAACGCGATCGAGGCAATGGCCCATCACAAGGTCGATGAGCTGGTCTTGGTCGATGAGGTCGTTGGTGGCTGGACAAAACCCTAGGGAGAATGATTGATCGTGGGTCAGACGATCTTTCGGAATAAGGTCGCCGTGAGCGTCAATGCCCCACTGATGGGCAACTCCCATGGGACTGTGTTAGAATTCTCACCGTCTATGGTGGTTAGATTCTACATCTCATCGATTCCCCATGTCACATAGCCTCGTGCTATCGCATCATGCCCTCTAGCTTCGAGCTATGTTTCCTAGCTTCGCGCTATATCGACCTATATTTCTTCGCAAATCATGAAAAGTGAGAATAGATTGACGAACTCACTCTCAAGACTAAATTGGGTCGTGCGGTATTACAACGGACGTAAATTTGGCCGTTGCTCGGACACTGTACTAACGCCCTAAGCGTACGCGCCCGAAATCATCGAGCGCGCCCAAGTGACATCCGAGCGCTATCGGCATCTATCCGATCCAACGGTCTAAGTATCCCAAGCACGACACACGATCACGCGAGACCATATTTCCATTCCCACAATCTCCAAATTGTCAACAAGCTGCGCGCCATGAAAACAACTATGCCAACCCAAAGCAAGAGCTGTTGACCCTGTATATGTTATCCGCCCACATATACATGTCATATACATCACATGAATCAACTCCAACTATTCCAAACCTGTTGCCGCCAAGAACCTATGATACATGACCCTTGGCAGGACCGAACATTTCACGTAGACCTATCGTAGTAATCAACACACAATCTAACAATATCACCATTTATCACATCCTCTTTTGTGTCCCGACTATCCTTCTGATAGACTTCGACTTGCTTGCTTCTCTGACCCTGAGAAGCTTGTATCGGTTGGTGACCTACCTGATTGTCTGCTCTACCGAGCATCAATGTCCCTACGATTCAGAAAGAATTGTAACAGATTAACAGTCTCAAAGCTTATTTCCTTGTGGTTTCATGGATTCTAACGAGCTTATCACTCCTGTACGACAGATCTATCGAGCCAAACTGCATCCCGGGCAGCCCGATACCCTGGTGCAGCAGGAACTGGTGCCGACGCCGAAGGCAGCCAACACATCGGTCAACATCTCCGTCGACAGTTCCAACAGCAACCCATTCGAGACTCCAACCCAGCCTCACGCTCCGATCCCTGCGCCGTTGCTTCGGCCCCCGAGTCCGCCTCGTCGGCTCGTCCCTTCTCGATCCCGTCGTACCACCCGGTTGATTGCTGATCATATCAAGTACTTCCGTCAACCAACTTGTTCGACCTTCGATCCCGAGATCATCCGTGGGGAGACCCAGATCGAACGCCAGTTCCAATCGGTGACCCACATCGTCGACCAAGAAGACATTGACCGTCTGAACGACCAACTTCACCGTTCCCCGAGGCGTCGCCTCATCTTGGCCGCCCTCTCGGGCAACCCCATCCGTACTGTCCACCTCCGCTTCCTAACCTTCGAGCGCCCAACTGGATACTACAATACCATCCACGTCGTGAACGCGACGACTTGCCCTCTGCCTCCTAACGTTGTACGCCTAGATAACTACGTTGCCTACATCCACGAGGTCCATACCATCGAGGACCATCGTGCAACTATCTACCCTTTGCGTACCGAGGTCGAGAACCACCTGGCTGAAGGTGATACCCCTTCTTCTGTTGCTTGTGCTGCCCCATCTGAGCCTGGAAGCGACTCTGATCATTCGGAAGAGGGTGAGGATTCAGAGACCGAAGCTTAATTACTCATAGTTAACTCCCGTCCTCTCAAAACCTTTCCAAGACTTAAACTCAACGCACATCCGGGTACCCTTGGTCGCACAACACGCCACACATTCCCGTCAAATCGCGAAAATTCGGCGAAAATTTGTTGAAACTCGGCGAAAATTTGTCGAAATCAACGGAAATTTCCAGGAGTCGCACATCACAACACACATCCGGGTATTACATACGTGGTACATACGTGGCACACGTGGTACATCCGGGTTCACATCACATCACACATTAAATAAACCACATCACACCGCACATTAAATAAACATCGAACCAACCAAATAACACCATGGATCCTCAATCACCCAAGACACCTACGACTCCTAAGGGAGAAGATAACCAAGACAATGTCTCGGACACAGACCTATTCGACCACATCATATTTACTGTCTGCCAATTTTTTACCAAAGAAAGGGCTGACTACTTAATGAAGTGGATGAAATACCATGGTTTTGAGAACATTACCCATGTTATCTCGTATATGCAAACTAATACCGAGGAATCCATGAAGGAACTGACACAATACAAGATCAACAAACAGACACATGATCTACAAGGCCCCACAAGACAGCAGATCAAGCTCTTGGCTTATTGGGCCACATACCAGACCAATGAAATTCAAGACGAGCTATCCAATAGCGACTGGATGAACCTAACGAGGAAAGAGTTCAACACTTGGAGGATCAACACAGATTTCTCTAAGGGACCACCTAGCCAAGTCCCAGTCTCGCCAATGAAGTCACCGTCATCTGTGAAATCTGTCAGCACAGTTACTGCCGCATCCCAATCTCAACAAGACCTTACAGCATTCAGAAAGGGAACTAAGCGCGACGCAACTGCATATGAGGTATTCAAGGATGAACGATACTATGATTCATTCTGGCGTGTATTCAAGACTACAGCTAAGGCTCAAGGCCTATCCAACGTTCTGAATTTCAAATACACACCACCCCATGATGATGAGTATGCCGAAGAACTTTTCCAAGAGCAACAAGTATTTCTTTACTCCGTTCTTGTCCGTATCATTCAGACTGACCAAGGTCGAGCCTATGTACGTGAACATGAACATGATGAAGATGCGCGTGCCGTATTGCAGAAGTTACACTCTTTGCATACCGAATCCGACCTAGCAAAGCGAGAAGTCCTCCGCTTAACCAACTACATTTCCAATCTACGTCTTGACGACACATGGCGCGGAACAACACGTCAATTTCTTCTACACTTTCAAGAGCAGCTACGTTTGCTAGACAATTTAGTGACATTGTCTGATCGCATCCCTGATCATACCAGGATGACCTTCCTCATGCAAGCTGTAGAAAAGGTACCTGATCTCCGCCGAGTCAAGATCTTGGATAATGTGGTGAACACCAAATCCGGTGCAAAATCCCTTTGCTATCAATCATACTTCCGTCTCCTTCTAGACGCAGCTTATGACCATGATCAAGCAACCCAGTCATCTGTTCATAGTCGCCGTCGACATGTCAAACAACATGAATCACTATATGGCCAAGATACAGATGCTGACATAACCTCACAAGATGATATGGAGTATCATGTCCACAACACCAAAGCGACATCTGAATCTCCATCCTCTTCGTCCAAGGTTAGTCTACCGCGTGACCTATGGTTCAAACTTTCTGAAGAAGATCGCAAGTTGATCATTGAATATAACAAGATGATTCAAGCACCTTCATCAACAACACCGAGGACAGTGCAAACACATGCCCTCGACATTGATCCGGAACCTGATCCTGATCCCAACCAAGTTGTATCTGATGACGACTCACCTGGCGTAGTCACTGAGCATTCAGATGATTCAGATCCGGTTACACAATTTATCAACCAAGCCATGACGACTGATATCAATCACCCGGCAACTGACCTGACTAGTGTTCTTTCTAACGCCAAGTCCAAGACGAGCAAGAAGGTTACTTTCAAAGCCAACATGCATAAACAAGCAGGACATGTTCCACGCTATCTGTTTTCCAGGAAATCTACTTTACCAGGGAATCAATTGATTGACCGTGGTGCTAATGGAGGACTTGCTGGTTCTGACATGCGCATCCTTTCTAAGACTGGCCGCCATATCACTATTGTGGGTATTGATAACCATGAACTTACTGGACTTCCTGTCGTCACATGTGCCGCAAAGTTTGAGACCAATGATGGACCTATTGTCGGCATCTTCAATGAATATGCTTATTATGGGAAGGGCTTATCTATCCATGCTCCTGGTCAATTCGAGCATTTCGGACTTGCTGTTGATGAACGATCTGTTAAAGTTGATGGTAAACAACGCATCACTACACTTGATGGTCGTGCCATACCCCTTCACATCAAGGATGGGTTAGCCTACATCCACTCCTTGGGTATCCCCAGCGACGATGACATGGATACCTTACCTCAGATCATCTTCACGTCACCCGACACATGGGATCCTGGTGTTCTGGACCATTCGTATTCTCCCACACCCTCTGACAATGATCCTGATTGGAAACACGTCAAGACTGATGGTAGTATGTCGAACCATCCATATGACAACTATGGGGAGTACACTGATCGTGTTGTTTGTAACCTCAATCTCCTTTTGGATCTCCCATACGATCATGGACCTGACGACGCACCCTTCTTTTCTATCTATGCTGACGCAGAAGGTAATGATCCTACACTTCATGCCTCTGTCCACCGTCGTTACCAGGAAGCGTATGACTGGAAGAAGTTCCGTCCATTCTTTGGTTGGCAATCTGAAGATGTTATTGCCGATACGTTCAAGCACACTACACGTAATGGTAGCATTACTTTTGACCACGACACCCTCAAGAAACATTTCAAGGCTCGCAATCCGGTCCTTAATATACCTCGACGCCATGAACCCGTTGCTACTGACTCGGTTTTCTCCGACACCCCTGCTGTTGACCATGGCGGTAAAGTCGCACAAATCTTTGTTGGTCGAGATACTCTGGTTACTGATATCTATGGGATCAAGTCAACCAAACAGTTTGTCAATACTCTTCAGGACAACATCCGGTTTCGTGGTGCCATGGAGACTCTTATCAGTGATGGTGGTTCATCTCTCATCTCTCAAAAGGTTAAAGACATTCTTCGCACTTTGCTTATTGGGGAGTATCGATCCGAACCTTATCATCAACACCAGAATAAGGCTGAAAACCGTTACCAGACCGTTAAACGTATGACCAACGCTCTCATGAATGCCACTGGTTGCCCTGCCAACACCTGGCTTCTTTGCCTTGAGTATGTCTGTGACTTATTGAACCATACCTCATCACCCACCCACTCCGGTCGCACTCCTCTTGAGGCTCTCTCCGGACGCCCACCCGACATTACTCATCTCTTGTTCTTTCCTTTCTGGGATGAGGTTTACTATCGTGTCGACCCCGCTGAACCCAATTCCGGTTCATATCCATCTTCTTCTGATGAGAAACTTGGCCACTGGGTTGGTTTTGCTCACAACGTTGGTGATTCTTTTACTTGGAAGATTCTCACTCAGGATAACCAGATCATCTACCGTTCTGCCGTTCGCCGTGTTGAATCCACTACACCTAACCTACGTGTGGATCGACCTTCAGGGGAGGATTCGTCTGACAAGGATGACAATGATAAGCAAGCTGACACTGTCTTCATTCGCAGTGATAGTGAAGATCCATCCAAACCAATGCCCACGATCGATTTTGACGACATGATAGGACGCACATTCCTATGCGACACAGAAGAAAATGGGGAGCGACACCGTGCACGTGTCATCAAACGAGTCATTGATCTTAATGAAGAAGCAACGAAACAGGAAGAACGTGTCAAGTATATCTACCGAAAGACAAATTCTGATGTTGATGAGATGATATCCTATAATCAACTCATGGAGTATATCGAACGAGATAACCAAGCTCAAACCTCTGGAGATAATCTTTTCAGGTTCAGGGACGTCATTGCCCATCAAGGCCCACTGAACACAACTGATCCAGATTACAAGGGGAGCAAATATAATTTGCTTGTTGATTGGGAAACTGGGGAGACTACCTATGAACCTTTATCACTCATCGCCAATGATGATCCGATCACTGTAGCAATTTATGGAAAGAAACATGATTTACTCAACGAACCTGGATGGAAGCATTTGAAACGTTATGTCAAAACAAGCAAACGTCTCATTCGAGCAGCCAAACAGTCAAGGATTAAACAAGTTCACCATTCCGTCAAGTATAAGTTTGGATTCCAAGTACCACGCAATTATGAGGAAGCTGTCACTCTTGATAAACAACATGGCAACACAAAGTGGCAAGATGCAACAGAATTAGAATTGTCACAGATCCAGTCCTACAAGACATTCAAGGATTTTGGGAAAGCCATCTTCATTAAAGGGAAAGTATCCAATGCACCTGAAGGATATCATAAGATACGTGTACATCTTGTCTTTGACGTAAAACATGATGGACGACATAAAGCAAGACTTGTCGCAGATGGACATCTCACAAAAGAACCTGTTGAGACAATCTATTCAGGTGTTGTTTCCATTCGCAACCTCCGCATTGCCTTATTCCTGGGTACTTTGAATGACTTGGAAATATGGGGAGCAGATATTGGAAACGCATATCTGGAAGCCTTGACAGGGGAGAAACTTTTCATTGTCGCAGGACCTGAATTCAAGGAATTAGAAGGTCACATCCTGATTATATACAAGGCACTTTATGGATTGAAGTCATCAGGCGCACGCTGGCATGATGTCTTATTCGATGTTTTGACAGACATGGGATTTTCACCAAGCAAAGCAGATCCGGATATCTGGATGAGGAAGGCACCTGGAGAAGACTGTTACGAATACATTGCCGTATACGTTGATGACTTAGCCATTATTTCTACTGATCCTGGGAATATCTGCAAGATCCTGAAGGAGAAATACAACTTCAAACTCAAAGGAGATGGACCTATTGATTTCCACTTGGGATGTTGTTACACCAAGGATTCTGATGGAACATTAGTAGCAGATCCAAGACGCTACATTGGTAAGATGATGGACACTTTCGAACGAATCTTCAAGGAGAAACCCAAGAAAGCCAAAACACCTCTTATTGGTGGAGACCATCCTGAATTGGACGATTCTGAGCTCCTTGATGAAGAAGGTACTAACCATTTCCAAACTCTGATTGGACAACTTCAATGGGTGATCACTATTGGTCGTTTCGACGTCTTCACCGCTACAATGACGCTATCACGCTTTCGTGCTGCTCCGAGGAAAGGACATCTTGATAGAGCCAAGCGTATCTATGGATACCTTGCACATCTCCCAGAAGGCGCAATCAGATTTAGGATTGGAGAGCCTGATTATTCAAGTCTTCCTACCCAAGAATTTGATTGGACTCGCACTGTCTATTCGAGTGCAAGTGAACGTATTCCTGAAGACTGCCCAACACCTCTTGGCCGCTATGTTACTACAACTCATTATGTTGATGCCAATCTCATGCATGACATAGTCACTGGTAAATCCGTCACTGCTGTTCTACATTTGTTGAACGGAACACCTATTGACTGGTACAGCAAGAGACAGAGCACAGTGGAAACTGCTACCTATGGATCCGAGTTCGTGGCTGCAAGGACAGCAATAGATCAGATTACAGAATTACGACATTCTCTCCGCTATCTTGGAGTACCTATCCGAGAGCGAAGTTACATGTACGGAGATAACAGATCTGTTGTGCTCAATGCAACCGTTCCTCATTCCATACTATCCAAGAGACACCATCTTCTGTCATACCACCGAGTTCGTGAAGCCATCGCAGCAAAGTATGTTGCATTCTACTGGAAAGATGGAAAGACCAACCCCGCCGATATCCTTAGCAAACATTGGGATTTCGTATCTATCTGGCCCATGCTCAAGCCATTGTTGTTTTGGAAAGGAGAAGTTCAAGACCTCAACAAATCCAATGATGACAAGGCTGAAACGACGAGTTGTGGGGAGTGTTAGAATTCTCACCGTCTATGGTGGTTAGATTCTACATCTCATCGATTCCCCATGTCACATAGCCTCGTGCTATCGCATCATGCCCTCTAGCTTCGAGCTATGTTTCCTAGCTTCGCGCTATATCGACCTATATTTCTTCGCAAATCATGAAAAGTGAGAATAGATTGACGAACTCACTCTCAAGACTAAATTGGGTCGTGCGGTATTACAACGGACGTAAATTTGGCCGTTGCTCGGACACTGTACTAACGCCCTAAGCGTACGCGCCCGAAATCATCGAGCGCGCCCAAGTGACATCCGAGCGCTATCGGCATCTATCCGATCCAACGGTCTAAGTATCCCAAGCACGACACACGATCACGCGAGACCATATTTCCATTCCCACAATCTCCAAATTGTCAACAAGCTGCGCGCCATGAAAACAACTATGCCAACCCAAAGCAAGAGCTGTTGACCCTGTATATGTTATCCGCCCACATATACATGTCATATACATCACATGAATCAACTCCAACTATTCCAAACCTGTTGCCGCCAAGAACCTATGATACATGACCCTTGGCAGGACCGAACATTTCACGTAGACCTATCGTAGTAATCAACACACAATCTAACAATATCACCATTTATCACATCCTCTTTTGTGTCCCGACTATCCTTCTGATAGACTTCGACTTGCTTGCTTCTCTGACCCTGAGAAGCTTGTATCGGTTGGTGACCTACCTGATTGTCTGCTCTACCGAGCATCAATGTCCCTACGATTCAGAAAGAATTGTAACAGACTGATGCGGCTGTGCTTGATGGAGCGCGCGCAGTCGAAAGTGATAGGGAGAGAGAAGCCCTTTGAGGCATCTTTAAGCAAGACTTTGGTCAGTGCTTCGGGGTTTTTCTTGCCTGAGGCGTGGTTGCCATAGTCCAGTATGGCGTCGTTCTCAGCTCGTCGAGCGGTCTCATCTTCCACGGCTGAGAGGGGGTACGAGACGCCTTGAGAGATAATGGACCGAAAGCGCGGCCAGTATGGGTGGCCGGCTAAAAGAGGTTCCAAAAGGTCGGCTGGCCGAAATTCAGAACCGGGTGCTATGACTGAGTATGGATATGCGTCGAGGAGTTTCTGCATGTCCATATCAAAAGTAGCAATCAACCTTGATTTGAAGTCGGCATTTGCCACGGCAACTTCCTCTGGGGAAATTTCATGACGAAATGGGGAGTCTTCTGGTGTCTTTTGGGACTGTGCCGCGATTGACATGATGGTTGCGAGCTTGAGAGGATGGGAGATCGGTTGTAAAGGAGGGGGTGCCAGTCTTGAGGGAAAGATCTTGGGGACGTCGTTTGGAAGGTATGGCTTGGGGGAGGTAGGACGTGGAAAGGAACATGGAAGAAGTCTGAACTCACCTAATAATTGTAGATCCGCATTTCTCGCATGTTCTAGACGGGCCATATTTCGTTGTAGGGGGCGGCCGGAAAAATCCGATCCTTCAATTGCAGAACTTCCTCCTGGGAGAGAATTTGTAATTTGTGAGGATGGATTTGGGGGAAAGGAGTCGGGGTCTTCTTGAATCGTGGGGACCGATGAGAACTTGGAAGGGCGTAAGACAGAGGCGAAAGGGGCAATCTTCGAAGGAGGAGAATTGGACGAAACGGAAGGCTTGGGGGTCTTGGCAACATAAGAGGCTGGTTGATGAAATTTGAAATTTCGAGTCTTGTGGAGCTTGTTGGGATCCGTTGGAAACGAGACCAAGGTCTGCGACGTCAAAGAATTCGGTTGGGGGAGAGTTGCTGTCTGGACAGCGATCGCACGAGCATCTGGATGCTGTGAGTAAAATCTGTCGGAGTGTTGAGTGAGGAAAGGATTTTGTGTCTTGGGGATTGATGGAAGGATATCATCGGAGAAGGAAGGTGTGGCTGGGGGAAGGAAACTGGGTTGGATCGGAGTGGAGGATGTGGTGACTATGGGAGAAAACAAAGAAGTACAAGAGCTATTAGATCGGGCGGGTTGACTGTCGGATCGTAATGCTGGTGGAGCTGGAGGAGTGGGAGTGGACGGAACAATCAACCCTGCATGGCGTCAGGATTGTTCGTACACGCTTCGATAAAAGTCGTCCATCGCAGCCTTCTTGTTATGTTTGCTGGGGTCGTCATGACAGAAGCCACACTTGGATCCTTTCTTGCAGAATCCTTTCGTGAAAAGGATGTTACAAAAGGGGATGGTCTTGTCGTTTTTCTCAATTGAAGGGATGTTCGAGAGAACAGAAGCTGGGAAGCAAGACGAATATGACTTGTTTCGTGGAAGCAACCAATTGGATGGAGAATCAAAGGTCGCTGCGCCTTTGGGAATCTTCGGTTCTTGATTTGCCTTCTTGTTGGAGTTGGAGTTGGAGTTGTTGTCGGATGTTCCTGAACGCTTCTTAGAATTCTGTCTCTGATGCTGTTGGGCGTTGAATTTGGCTTGAAGCGCTGCTGGGAGAGAGCCAAGAGGGGAGCCGGTCTTGATGCAAAAGATCAACCAATTGATGCGTTGTTCTAAGTCGTCAAACCCAATGTCTTCAATCGATGTAGCAACAGAAAGGGAGAGAACGAATTCTTGAATTGCTTCATCAAGCCCAAAGAGGATCTGACCAAAGAAGAATTCGTTGGCTGAACTCTGCATCTTGGTGACGATGAGGGTTCGATGTCGGAATGCAAAGTTTAGAAGTTTTAAAATCTGATTGCAAATGAAAGAAGAGTCGCCGCAGAGACCCTTGGCACAAGACCAGTACGAGCGAAGTTGTTTCTTGAACTCGTCTTCGGTGCGAGGGAAGAACAAGCTATGATTAGTATACAACAATTGCATGTCCTTAGATTGTTTCATGTCATTAAGGTGGCATAACGAAGCATCATGAATCTGTTGGCGTATGTTTTTGTCCAGGGTGTGGCTCGAATCGATGCCAGGGATGGCATATGGATCAAAGCTGAACGGGCTGAAACCGCCTGGGGAAGCTTCGGATTTCCAACGTAGGCCGAGGCGTTGGATGACAGCGCATTGACCCAACAATATTGTACATGCATTGTCTGTCGGATCGAAGACTTCGGAGGCAAAGGACTCGAAAAATGTCGCGGAGTTCTTGTGTTTCCAGACTTTGCGAATCACGTCAGAAAGATCAGTGGGAAGACTTGTAAAGGATCGATTGACGACAGCAAGGCGAAGCTGTTTCTGCGCAGTCTGAGGCATGTCACGGAACATGCTTTTGGATTCTGGGGTTGTGATGTCATCTTCATTGGTAGACTTCTTGGAACCGACTTCCTTGAGGCATTTGGAGATCAGAAACATTTCTGGGGAGACGAAATGTTCTAAGCCGTCGTCATCAATCATGCGGACGCCGTTAGGAATGGGACGATTGGATGAGGATGAACAATCAACTGTAGGAGAGGGTTGAGAGTCGGTGGGAGAAGTCGGGGATGACGTCGTGGGAGAAGGATCTTGTGGGAACTGGGATTTGTTTGTGGATGAAACAGATAGCTCGGGGAAGATTTGGTGACGGTGGTCCATCAAGCAAATGGAAGCGTCTTCGGGGTCACGAGGAAGCGAGGGGATAACGACACTTGACATGTCAAATGAGTCGCGATCAGCCATCGTCCATAAGAAGCGAAAAGTCGATTCCAACAAGGCAAGGTAGGGAAATGAAATGGGCATGCCTTTCGACTTTTCGTCGTCAGAGAGGGAAGAGGTGCTATTCAACCATTCTTGAAACGTCAACTTGTAAAGATTTGAGGCTAAATCTTCAAAGGAGAGGTTGGGAGAAATCTTGGAGGGATTGCAGTACTTAACAATCATCCCGGCAAAGCAAGGAGGAATGAGACACAGGTTGGAACAAACAAGTATGTCTTCCGATTTCACTTTGTCCGATGGTACGGATTGGAGATTCTTGAACTTCGAGGGACTGAACGAGAAACAAGGGAGAGAATCGTCCGTACCAGTAGGATTGTGTTCCTCTTCAACACATTCTTCAATGATCTTCGCAAAAGAAGGGGCACCAGGGTGGATGCATTCTTGGAGGAGCGAAGAAAGGTCGTCATTATCAAGCTGAAAGGGGGAAGCGTCGAATGACGCACGATCAAGAGCGTAAAACGTGAGGTTTGGGTTCGCAAAGGTCCCACAATCACTGGGGCAGAAAAGATTGTGAAAGACAAAGGGGCGACCGTTGCGAGTGGATCCCAAAAAGGCCAAAGAGTGGGTCTTGATCTTGGAGGAAAGCCAAATGTTGAGATCTTCGGGGGATGAAACCTGGGTGAAGCTCTCGGACAACTGGATCCAAAGAATGGGATCGCGTGTCAAGGAAACATGGAAGGGAGTCATGAATGAGTCACACCAATCAACCGGAGCGATAGTATCGATCTTCGAGAACAACGAGGCTAAGTCCGAATCCTTGAGGGAGGAAAAGTTGTCGGAAAAATAGACTTCGTGGCGACGAATCGACTGGTCGGTAGGAACGACGAGGGGAGAGTCGATGCTCGAAGTGCTGGTCTTCTTGGGAGGCGACGTCGAGGAGTCGGAACGGGTAGGATGTTTCGGGTCCTGTTTGGGAGGAGGCGTCGGATCCTTGGGAGGCGCAACAGTGGTGGTCGAAGACATCTTGGTGGTCGTGTCCTTCTGTTTCTTCTTCTTGGCTTGGATGGCAGAGAAGAGGAGTTCTTGGATCTCGGAGTCGGAGAGGGTATCGTAGTCTTCGGCTTCCGGGGGTGGTTTGCTCTTCGTCGACTTCGAAGGAGGGTCTTTCAACGAGAAGGAGGCGGAGGGCTTCTGGTCCTGCAAATCGTCGGGTTGGGAAACGAAGGGCGGCGATTCGTCGGAGGCGGCGGACGGATTGGGGTTCGTCGTCGACTCCTTGTCGAAGAAAGGAATGGAATCCTTAAAGGTCATGATGAAAGGCAAAGGAAAGGCTGAAAGCAAAGTAAACTAGCTAATGATCGTTGCGATCGTCTTGAACTCGTCTTTAGGCCTGCAAGAATGCTGGAATCCAGAAGAGTGAGCTCTTCTCAAAACATCGGCACCTTTGCATTCGGTCATTCGAGTCGTAGAGTCCGAGGGATCAAAATCGGATGCTCGCCTCGCGACGAGGCGGTGCAGTCGCACCTCGAATGTCAGTCGCCGAAGTCTGTCCAGCATCGGCCACGTCACTCCACCTCAGTACAGACAATCAGAACAGTGTGGATGGTGGTTGGTGTGGTGATGGGGGGCGTCCAACTACGACGTAGCTTAGCCAATCAAATGACAGACAAGATTGGCCGCGAGGAGCGAACACGACGTACGACGTACCGTATCGTACGCGTCTTAAAATATTGTATCATGTGCAAAGCTAAGCAAGCTACCCTGTTTTTCTCCTTCGCTGTGTGTATTACTCCTCTCTAGGAGTAGGAGTCATGAGGATCACCCAGCTCCAAGCTTAAGGCCAAAGCCTTTCTGAGTTCTTCATCTTCATCCTCATCCACTGAACTTCCCATTTGTCGATCGAACTTTTGATTGAATGATTCCAAGGATAAACAGAGCGCTTCATGAAGGCTTTGTTCAAATTCTTGGTCTGATGGTCTTTGTTTGTGGTTGTCAATTGATTCCTGGATAGCTCGTTGCAATTTATCTTCCTCGGCTTTCTCTGCTGTTGCCTGCATCTTCGATTTTTCAATCGCGAAAGTCATCGACTTGACAAATTCTGCCTCTTCGTCATTCTCATTTGTCGCAAGGGATTCCCGAAGCGCCACATTTAAATGGTTCTGTTCTAGTTGTTGATTCTTCATTTCTCTACGGTGGTTTTGAAGGCTTCCGTCCCGTGCTTGTTCCAAATCGGCATCGTTCTGTGCAACCTCGGATGGAGACGGTCCCACTGCTATTGTCGAGACGGGTTGCCTCGGTTGATTTGTTCGATATGGCTTCACTGCCGGTGGTTTCAAGCATTGTCCACTGTCACCTTCTGATCTTTCACGGAAAATTATTTTGGTATCTTCTTGAGTAGAAGCTTGGTGCCAAAATTGAATTCCCGTGTTAACCCGAACTAGAAACGATCCTGGTGAATTCCGGTGGTATTCCATCTTTCTCTTATTCAGAAGTTCTTCCACCGAGCTTCGTAGTACCGGACCATTCTGAGAATGAGACCCTGTTCCTGTCACGATGCAAACATGACCGCTATCTTTCCGATGATGAATCTCCAGAAAATCGGTAACAGCTCTCAAAGCACTTGACTTTTGCATTCCGTGCAAATCCAACAAGGGCACCTTGTTGTTCGTTGTGTCGTCTCTGGTTCGATACCTGCTCATTCCCTCTTCCTCCGCTCTCCACAAGTAGTTCTGTTGTTGCTTCTATAGTATGTCATGCATCAGCAGATTCGGCATCCGACCACTGCACATTCCCGTTGTTTTCGTTTCACCCCAAAATCTGCGGCGGCTGTTCATCGTGTAGTGACAAAAATAATAGATCAGTTCAATAGTAAAAGGTCTTACGGTCGTCATTCGTCATCGCCAATACGCTAGGTAGGAGTATTAGGCATAGCTATTATGGCTATGCTCTCCACATCTCTAAATAATTTTACTCCCTGAGTAGAATGTTATGGCGATCCTCCTCTTCAGTCTTGCCTAGAAATGGCGCGACAATGACGCCAGCCGAGGAGCGCATCTAAGAACTGCCGCAATGAGCAAATACAACTGGCTCATCACACCATAACACAGTCCAAGCAAAGCAAAAGAAAAATTCTCCAAGCAATCCTCAAACATCTTTGGATAGCGCGTGGTGTGGCGACACTACACATAGGAGTATCTGAAAACATAACAAAATCTCAAGGTGGATCTTTCCGAGGCTTACATGGACCATTGTTTGACGTATTGAAGCTCGTTCGGCCGGGTATCGTTAATATCGTTTGACGCTCGCTCAGTATTTCGTGGTCGAATAAGCAGAACGTGAATAAAGAAAATGGCATCTCTATCTTTTCTTGTCGGTGGCCCTCGCAACTCGGTCCATCACGTGCGCTCTTTATATTCTGAGCTGCTCTTTCATATAACTTCGGAGAAGGCGGTCGATCCGAGACAACGTGAAGAATCAGCTCCTGGTTCTCCTCGTCATCGACTGTCCTTGTGGAAGAAGCAGTTGATCACTAGAAGCAACAATAATAATGACTTGGCTCTGGAGGCTGCGTTTTCTGGCATGGCTGCCACTCGATCGACGCAAAACACATACCATGAGTACCAAGACAATGAGCAACAGGATGAAGAAGCGGCTGCACACGCTCATCGCTCGGCACAAGCTGTAGAACGTGTCGTTGTGCAGATAATTCGAACAATTGGTCAGGTGGTGAACCATGCCGTAGATGATCAGCAACAACGTACAGCACGAAACCCAGATCATACGCCAGGGCAACTTCGATATGATGATGTATTTGAATATTTTTGTGAAAAGGCCATCCATGGCTTGTTGGTAGATATCGTGTGCGAGAAGCCTTCCACAGCCTATGATGAGAACAGTACGTGTTTTCGAAGTGTGGTATGGACCGCCAAAGTGAAGGCAGAAGCTTTGCGCACGGTTTCTCTCTTGATTTCCTGTGTTCGAGATCCATCCTCGCTCTACTATATCCTTTCACATCATTGGATTAATCAGCTGATCTCAACAATGTTGCCACTCTCGCAGTGGACTGACCCTGCCCTTGAGTTCTTGATTCCACCCTACATTGATTTGCTCAAGAATGTGGCGCTTGTTTTAGATGACTCCCCTCATCTTTTTTCTTTTCTAACAACAACGACCAACGGCACCACTTCAAAAACCTTTTTTACGCTTTTTACTGCCACTCTGGAAACGTGCACGAGCGACTATGCCACGTCCAATTCGTTTGTGCATGCCACCTGTCTCAATTTATTGGTGGACTTGATGCAAATTCAAGATCCCACTATTCAAACTTGGGTACATGAGGAAGCGCATGCTGAGCACATCTTGTTAACGCATCATTTATGTGACTTACTGCTGCGACGGTATCGACGAATGGTTAATCTTACCAACGGACCTGTCGTTGACTCTGTGCGATGCGAGGCCCTGACGGGACAACTCGAAGGGCTGAATGATCAGATTGATGTGCTGAACGACATCTTTGATTGTGAGATTCGCGGGCTTAATGTCCGTCTCTGTGAAGTAATTCTACAGCGCGTTATCCGACAACTATGGCGACATGTGGTGTTTGATGAGAGTATTGGCAATCCAAGCAGCATTTCTGGTCCTGACAGTGGTTCATTATCAGATTTATCAATATTATCGAATCAGGAACAAACTCCGCTGCCTGTTGGATTATCTGATGCCGATGTTATTCCAGAGCGAGAAGCGTTGATGCACGTATCATTCATCATGCTGGCGACAATATTTCATCGACTCCGATATCGACCGTTGGTTCGCATGATTGCAACTGCATTGTTTCATCCAGAAACCACGCATCTTTTTGTAGCTTGCAGCTCTTCCGAGCCGAAAACAACGCCATTAGCTCAGAGTACAACTCATCATGGCGTATCCAGAACAACGATTGTTTATCGTTATACCCCAGCTCTTCATCAAGTCATCCAGGGTGAAGATCCAGAAGGTGACGGCGATGATGGTTACGCGTGCAACTCAACTGACAACCTCTTTCGAGAACAGGTTCGCAAAGCCCTTGGCGGGGAGTTCGGGTACTGGTACGCCATGTCGGCTTCTATTCTTCTGGAGTTCGCCATTCAGTCTCCTTCATTGGATGAGCAAACACTTGTGATACTTAAATTGCTGCCTTTCGACCAGAGTGATCCACAGGCATTGGAATTCGGTAAGTGATCGACGTTGCAAGGTAGATGGAGGTGTCGCTTCATGTCTAATTGTCCTTTTGTTGGTTCGATGTTGCTGATCCATCACACCTATCCCGTAGACAAGTCTATTGCCTCCTTTCTGGAGCGGAACCACCTCAGACGTTCAGATACTACAACGGTGGCTCTTGAATGTGTAACCGGTCTCTCGATGACTTTCGTCCGCATGACTGTTGCCGTTGCCTTTTCTGTACAACAGCAAAGGTCAATGACAAATTTTTCGCTATCGTCGTTGTCGTCGTCGTTACATACGTGGTCTGCACTGAAGCGTACTCGGTTTGACTTCTTTCGAAAGGCAACGGAATCTCCAGATAACGCCACAATAATGGACGTGTACATCGATCACATGGAAGCCGCCGCTTCGAGCCTTTACAAACAAATTTCCTTGTATACTCCATCAAAAGCAAGTCGTCGCATTCCCCCAGCAGTGACAAAAGTATTTTCGTACCAGCTAAGCCAACATGCATGTACTTTTCACGGAACAAGAGCAGAATCATGCCTGGTTCGGAGACTCTGTAGTACCGAACCGCTTAACGAAGGGGTGGAAGCGCGATGGAATGCTCAAATGGCTCTTCATTTTCGCGCCTGTTGCAGAGTGATTGACAAATTTTTATATCAGGTTAAGGTTGAACTTCCAGACGGTAGCCCAGTCAATCCAAAATATCCGCACACAGTCCCAAAGATCTCGATGTTGGACGACGCAGACCAGCTGGAGGGGTTGTTTTGTAGTCTTCGGAGAACCAAACCACTCGTAGGTACGGAGATTGACCTCCGTGGGCGGACCGTATTCCAGATGGAACCAGGTGTTAATTCTGTTTATGATTCGAACGAATCCATTGTCCAGAACGGCAATCCTGTGAGACCGGAGGTTGAGGCAACAGGGAACAAGAGTGCATTCACATCTCGGTCAGGAAGCAAGCTTCTCGTCGTTGATCCGATGGAGCTTTTCATCGTTAGAGCAAATCAATCGAACAAACGAACAGAAACATTTGTGTCGAGGGGTACCATATTGTGCTGCATTCCGCTTCTTCATATCATCGCTGTTGGAGTTGACGGAGAGTGGCTCCATGTTGCCGTTCGGCACGAGAACTTTCGTTCACTGATAAAGAATGGCAACATGGTTTTACAATTTGACTCTCATGAAACGTGTTCAAGTGTGCGAAATTATCTGGAGACACAACGTCGAGAGCGACGTATGGCAGTGAGTGAGAGAATCCAGAAGATTCTGGCTTGCAGTGATAGCGAGGAAGTTGTACAGGAGACAGGGCTCTCTGATTTATCGTTAGAAGCTAATGGAAGTTCAAGGAACGCTGTGGAAACCAACGAAGAGAAGAAAGACGAAGAGGAGAGATGAAGCATTGGGAACGTCGGAGCACATCGTGAACCACAGACGTGATAAATCCCTCATCTGGTATGAATGAGCCAACATCGCGGATTTGTGCTGGGACGTATCTTTTGGTTAGCACAATTTAGGAGTTAAGTGGGAGCATTGAGGGAAAAGAATGGGAGATTTTCGACTTATTCCGTTTGTTCACTTGTCTTGGCATCATGGGAGAATTTGTTGTTGAAGGAAAGTGTCCACTATCCCCAATATCTTAATAGACTTCGCGATATTGCCCATCATGTTAGGAGTATAACTGGCGGAAATACTTCGCATGATATCAATAGACTAGGAGTATAGTAAGGTACCCTAAAGATTCTTAGGAGAAGAATCCACGGGACTACCTCAATACAATAGGTGCTAGAGGGACTCCTCTCCTCTTTTAGGGTTGGGGATAATTTGCCTGACTCACATATCCGACATCACATCAATTTCTGATGTGGAAAAGATTTCAACAATTGGACTACCTACCATCATTTCCACAGACAGACGTTTGTTGATCCAAGTTACATCCCTGAACCCTGCAGTATGGTCGCTTCATCGTTCCGATCAGCCGCCCTTTTGGGCTTTCTGATGTGCACAAGCGGTTCCTGGGCCTTTATCGCGAAACCCAGGTGTCTTTCTGGATCATCCACAAATCTATTTGTTGGAAATGAGAACAAGGATTTTCACGTTTCTCCTTCAGTCGATGCTGAACCGAGAACAACGGAATTTTTCACAGATTCGAGCCGTTTGGCAAAGTTCATTACCCGTTCCGTAGCGGGCATGATGATACTTTCGTCAACAGTGGCCCCCTTGGCGGCGTTCGCAGACGGTCAAACCAAAGAGTTTCGTTTGCCACCTATTGATTACGCAGACAAGAGCCGGTGTCAATTGAAAAGCAGCTCGATTGGACAAGCGAACGCTGCTCGAGACAAACTTTATGATCTGCGACTTTGTGAACTCAGTGGGGCAGACGCAAGTGGATTTGATCTTTCTGGCGTCATTATGTAAGTCCAATCAGTCA
Organism: Epithemia pelagica; assembly: GCA_946965045.2. Taxonomy (NCBI): domain Eukaryota; phylum Bacillariophyta; class Bacillariophyceae; order Surirellales; family Surirellaceae; genus Epithemia; species Epithemia pelagica. Next base: position 5,671,324 of record OX337228.1, read on the forward strand.
TGGCACGAACTTATCTTTCGATTTCATCAAACACACGAATCTCATTTGAGGAAACTCCATATATCAGGTCGCAGACAGATCTCTCCAACGCCAAACTTGAGGAAGCCTATTTCAGCAAGGGTTATCTAAGAGGTATGTGACGTCATCGTTGTATGTTTTTAGCCATGACCAAGGGGATTTCATATCGTTCATGTTGTATGAGTTCTCCGTCACCGAGGCTACGTCTAACAGTATATTTGGTGTCTAGATTCGAAATTTGACGGTGCAGACTTCACGAATGCCATCGTAGACCGCGCTTCATTCAAGGGATCCTCCTTGCGTGGTGCGATCTTCAAGAATGCCGTTCTCACAGGAACCACATTTGAAGGTGCCGATGTCGAAGGAGCTGACTTCACGGAAGCTGCAATTGGATCCTTTGATATTCGTGGTTTGTGCCAAAATCCAACATTGAAGGGAGAAAACCCTAAGACAGGTGTACCCACACGCGAATCTGTTGGTTGTGGACCAAGCTAGAAACTGACGTTTTTATATTGTGATTCATATGAACTACACATTCGGAACGTACTGGACATGTATAACAGTGATTAGTGTCGCCTCGGAGTAAAAAATTGACATCCAAATTTTCTTATGTTTTCAAAATGTTTAGTCTTATTGAATTCCGTAGTTGCACCTCTGTTGGTGTTCAAAGTCCGACAAATATCTTGATCGGGCACGCGTTGCTTCCAGGAAAACAAAATGCATCAGGCACGACATGACCAGACACAATGCAAGCTAAAAGGCCATACATTCCAAGATGATACTCTTCTTCTTCACCTGTTGTGGTCTCGTCATGATTTGGCAATCAACAGCAACTTCGACAATGGTTGTCTCTCCAGCCACTCGCCGAATACCACAAATCATTTTCCCAGCCGCTTGCCAAAGCTTGGATCGTCCTCCGTTTCGTGCCCGTTTGGACATATCATACATATATCGCATTGATTTTAACGATGGCAACAACCCCGATCTCACGGGTATAGAAGAGGCTGTTACGCGTCAGCTTGGTCTGTCTCTGAACATGTGTGACGATAAGAGGCGTCCCAGAATTGCCATAGCCTACTCAGGCGAGGGACATGAGATTTCTCCAAGCAGTGAGTTAACAATGATATTCTGCGCTGCTCTTGGCCACTCTAACGACATTTTTAAGTTCGATGCTACCCTTCCGGAAATGATGACAACTGCAGGATCGTTCACGGCAAAAGTTCAATGCTGATGGATAGCGTGGATTTGGACATAACAGCCTGGGTCATGGACATTATCCGTGACACCGTTCAAGATGTGGACATGTTGAACATGTTTACCTCTCGACCTCTTGTTAGTGCAAGCTTGCTGGGTCGTACTGGAGAAACACTTGTACCTTTGGATGATCCCGGCGAAACCTCAGTCGAAAAGGAACGAGATAGCAGTGATATTCCATTGGTCCTTGTTCTTCTCCTCTCCTTACTTGTATTCTTACTGGTGATTCTGATACTGGTTTCTTGCGGCATGGGAGATGGTGTCCGGGCGGAAAGAAAGACACCCCCCAAAACGGACGAAGCTCCAAGTCGCACAAGTCGAAAATGGAACCAAATTGAAGAAGTCCAAAGTCGCTCACACGCAACTAGCGAACCATGTATACCTCAGCAAGTCCAGTCATCGACATGGAGTATATCTGACATCACCTATGAGACCAACTCACATGAAACAGTCAAGGGATCCACAAAAATGGACCACATCGACGAGGAAGTTCCCATTGATGAGTACGAACAAGATCGTGCAGACGCGGCTGAGTTGAAACATAAATCTCAGACAAGGCCAAGTGCGACAACGAAAGCCAGTCGTAAATGGTCTCCAACCCATCTTCGAGAATCTCCCTTGAAGAGGACGCAAGAAATACGGCCATCGTCGTTGCGCCAAATCTATTCTGTTGATATGGAGTCATGCGTTCGAATAAGACGGACGGAGGACCTTGAAACCTTGGATTGTTCAAGAATGATGGAAAATGACAATGTTGTTGGTGCTGATGCTTATGGAACGGTTCAATCGAAACAGGTTACATCACCGGCGTCTTTGAATGCCCCGTCCTCTCATGTACCCATCCAAGAATCAGACAAACTCAAACCATTGTTCCCTCAAGTTCCTGAATCAGTCCATTTTGTCGAACCCAGGTTGACCACCGTGGTAACCCCGACCAATGTTTCCTGTAACTCTTCGACGACCTTCTCTGAAGCGTCATCGGAAGCTGTCGGTGTCACAACATACCAGTCCACGGGAAGCGCCTTGGGAACCATTAGTGACGTACGCTCGTTTTGGGCCCCGTCTCCGTTCGAACTACGACAAGAGCGGGAACTAGAAATCGCTTCGTCCGACACGGACGACATCTTGGAATAACAAAAGAGTAGGAACGTGTCCAAGATGATCCATAATGAATTCGAGCCTTAAGTAAATTGTGTTTATGGGAATGTCATTCCTCGTTTCAAAAAGAGCGATGTAGAGATTCAAGAAGGTCGAGCGAACCACAGAGCCGAAACGAGGATCATGCATGCACTGGCGTGCAACTATGATCATTGCTTGGACGTTGGTACAGCTCCAGTATTTTCGGTAAGACTCTCCCCACGGTCTTGATATTGATCAACCGTTTGGCGTACTTGTTTATCAAAGTTGGGCGATTGAAGAATGGGTTCGGTTGGTTTACTGAAAGGATTCATAATGTAGTCCGCGTAGTGTTTGTGAACACTGGATAACAACTTTTTAATCTTTTGTTCTGCCGGACTGAGCGACGAGGATGAGGAGGTTGTTTTCAATACGCTTTCGACCCAAGGAGAGCTCTTTCCCGGTATTGTCTCTGTTTCACAGAGGGCTAGGAACTTGATGTTGGTCGCAGACACATGCCCATAGACAGCGCAGGTACCATCGAGAATGGTCAGCAAGCCTAACCAAGCAGAGTAGTTGCTGTTCCTTCTCAACGGCATGGTTCCATCTTGCTTACTGGACCCTATCATTTCTTCCAAGGGATCCAACGACGCGTGAAGCAACAGCTGATGTTCTATTGACAAGGACTGGCCCTGATTCTTGGACGAGACCGTTTGACTCGTTAAACCAAATCCAAAATGATCTGGATTGCTGGAATCCTTATTATCTCCTGTGGAAGGTGCTACATCTCCAAACCTCGCAATGTTTTCACAGCCACACAAATAGAGAGGCTCGTTACTCTTTCCAATAATGGCAATGCCCAACAGCTTCATGGTTTCCGCCGTCGTCTCAAAAGATACACACAATAATTTCTCTCTTGGGGTTCCACGTCACATTCGTGACTCAAAAGTGTAGCGCGACTGCGGGCCGGCTTCAACGGTAGGTGCGACTCACCGTGGCATCAGAAAAATGAGCCGCCCATTCTACAAAATAGCAGCATGGCATCAACGTCCCATGGAGATGGTTCTTCTGGTTCAAAGATCAACCGACGGTTACGAGATTCCCCCGACCCCACTGTACAAAATGAAAATGGGCAACAAGGACACGTCGACGAGCCTTCGTCCGATCTTCTTGAATCCTTGATCAATCCGGATTTTGAAGAATTGGCGTCCCAGTTTCGGGAGTTCCGCCGCGCCTATCGACATGTCCAGCAAACACAGGCTGGGAGACCCTTTGCGGCATGCATCACGCAAGAATTCAGCATTGCCTTGACCAAGGCCTTACTACACACTACTTGGGGTATTTCCCTGTCCGATCTACCCTTACATCATCTTTGTCCACCCGTTCCGAATCGGTACTTTATGGTTCATTGGCTTCAACAAACTATTCTTCCGTACATCCAATCAAATGAGTGTTTTCGTTCCACACGACGCCTGACATTTTCAGGACTTGATATTGGTACTGGGGCAACCTGCATCTACCCGCTTTTATTCATGGCATCCCTCCAAAAGAACCCAAGAAGCACGCTCCAAGGACCGTGGAGAATTTGGGCATCGGATGTGGACAACGAAGCAATTGATTTAGCAGTTGCAAATGTTCGGAGCAACCAGATGCAAAGTCATATACAACCATTTCTAGTTCCCCCATCCACTCGTCAATCGAACCATCAATCCACCAACGAGGTGTCATTCGCCACAGGACAGGCTCCATCACGTCGAGGTCCACTGCGCCAGGCACTCGACACAATTGCGGCTCATCATGCTGCCCCATCCTTACACTCTGACTGGGCAGATTTTGATTTTTGTCTGACGAATCCTCCCTTCTACGACAATGCTACGGACCTCACACAGACGCGGCAGGGAGACGGTCGTTCTCGAACCTCCATGACGGTACATGAAGGAACCTACCCTGAAGGAGAAATAGGCTTTGCTTGTGATATTTTGATGGATCAATGTCAGTCAATGCTTTTGCCTTCGACTCAACAGCAATCACCACCAGTCGGTACTCCGGGATGGACTGTCATTATGTGTGGCAAAAAGTCTTCCTTTGTAACCTTGTACAATATTGTGGTACAAGTCTTGGGATTCGCTCACGTGTGTTCGACTAAATTTGGACCTGGAAATTTCACGAGATGGTTTCTCGCTTGGACATGGCAGGGTGATCCAATGCCGCAATCTCCACTGGTAGCCAAAGACTCGTGGGAGTTCTCAGTGGTTGTTACAGATTCCAAGAGTGAGAATCTCGCATTGGACAAAGTGGCACAACGCATGTTCAATTTTGGTCAAGAGTTTTCACTCGCCTGCAAGGAAACTGTCCCCTCGCATTCTACTCCTAAGAGCGAAACTAGATCGCGCATGTTTGAATTATGGAAGGATGAATCTCCCATGGAGGTCGTTGGGGCATGGGTTCGAGATGACCAGCTGCTACCGGACGACCTCCAACGGATTCTTGCCCATACAGCAGTCCAGACTCGACGACGGCTTCTTCCATCACAAGGGCACTTTCATCTCACCATAGAGCTACTACATGCATCGTCCACGGAAGGCGTACTGGTCCATGTGTGTGCTTACAGTCACACGCATTGTGGCAAACGAGAAGTGGCCCATCTGAAACAGCAAATACCAGGAGAGATTATGCAGACCAACCGCAAATGGCGACGTCGACTGCAACGACAGGAAAACTAGGAGCAGTCAATTCCTTTTCCTAGTGGTGGACTTGTCCTGGAACTAGACGAGAGTTTGTTTAAAAGCACTATATATCTAGGACACTGGGACGACCATTCCCCGAATGTCTTTGACAAACTTGATGGCGCTTTTGACTCCCAGTTTCTCAGCAAGCATCCCTGGAACGGCCGTAGAATAAACGTGAGTAATTGCAGTCAGCACACTTTCACCCTCCCCATGTGGTTGTATTAGATTCACACCGAGCAGTATATCGGAAGTTCCAATATTCTTATCCTCGGGCTGTGGTCCAACGGCACGGCTGAGCAATAACCAGGAAGTCTCTTCTCCAGGCTTTTGGGTTTTCTTTGATGGAAAAAGGCTGTCAACAGGGCAAGCATGTAGCAAAGTGGTCGATCGTAGAGGCTTTCCTCCGACTGGAACATTGTTGGTGTTTTGTACAATTTTGGTCCGTTCATCAGATGATTTCCAAAGATCCAGTCGACCAGTACTCCACTTATTGTAAGCTTTGACACGGTTTGAATCCAACAACAACTCGATGAACTCCATGGGTGATAACGGTACGATCGAGCGGCTCTTGATGAATGGAGCAGCTGCACCGTAGTACGATTTATCATCACTACTTTTGAGCCGTGCTCGTCCTGTCCACACATGAATTCCACCTTCTTCAAGGCTCTCTTTGAAACTTGAAGACACTTTTGTCCATGCAACCCACTCGTTCGATTCATCGTTGGATGAGAGACGATAGCCTGTTCTTGCAAGACCCTCCAACAGTTCCATATGCTCGGGGAACTCATTTCCCGTGAGTCGGTTCCATAAGCTCTGAGGAATGAGAGGATCCATCAAATGTTTTAAGTCTTGGCTTCCAGTGACGTCATGCTTTGTTGCCAACGCGACTGAGCTTTCTTTCTTCTTTCTTGACTTTAAACTTGCGAGGAGTATTGAGTTTTCTCTTGGATTTGCTGAAACCAATGTGGTTGCAACTGGCTGGTCACCAAACTGTGCAAAGTCTACTTTACTTGAAGCTTTCTCGCTCGCTGTTTCAGGCGTACGAAGCGCTGCTGATACGACCAGAGATACTGTTTTCGTCGCGACCGTTGCAGCCACTGCAGTTTTTTTTAGCAGCGACGATTTTTGCTTTGATGAAGGAGAGAATGGCAGCCATTCTCTCGATCTGTTTGTGCCTGAACATCCACCTCGGCTTCCCCGTACAGAAGGTAGCACCTCCTCCACAAGATCGTTGACTCTGGTACTGATCACATCTCTCAGACCACTTCTATTCACCCAGAAATGTGCAATTTGATCGTAACATGTTGCACAGAATCGATGGGCCGATGTGAGGTCGAGGATTTCGGTCCCTGCTCGATGCAAGGAAATATAGTCCATGTCATGATATCTTCTGGATCCTGCAGATATTGCACTGCTGGTTGGAAGCAAATAGAAGACAATCAGAGCCACTTGAACTCTTGGTAATGCCAAAATCCTCTTCAACATCGTTCGATTTCAAATCTCAACATTGTTTGACGGCAACATGAACAGTTGGCGCTACCATAGCTAAATAGCTACATTACGTCTTCGATTTGCTGTATAAATCCTGCCACTACACGCTACAAAACGGGGTATACGGCGTGCAACAAGTGGCTAGACCAAAATTATGACTAGAAAACTAGATGCGTAGCAGCATATGTAGGCGATGCATATTCGCCAATATGCGACCATGTATCCGCCAATATGCGACCTGTTGGCGGGATTTATTCAGTCCCCGCGAGCTAGATCGGAAGCATTTCGACTAGGTCGCCCACGACTTGTTTCAGCAGAGGCCGGTCCATCAGGACTATTTTTTCTCAATTAAGAGGGGTGTCTATTCGGACAATAAAAGAGGGGTGTGAGGACAATGAATTCGATCATGTAATCACCACAAAACACGTTGTGCTAGAAAACGCAATCGGGGTCCTGGTAACGATTTTGTCAGCAGGTCCGCAAGATTGGTTTCACCTTCTTCCCAGGCGATACGCACGATGTTGGCGGCTTGTGCCTCACGTGTGCGATGGTAAGCAATCGCATTGTGTTTCTTCTTCAGAGTGACTTCAGGCATGGTTGCACTCTTGAACACAGATTCATTATCACAGAACACATTGGTTTCGCCATCAAGTGGAATGCCCATCATTCTCAACTTGTAACGGAAACCCTCTATCTGTTCGATGGCAGTCTTCATTGCGACAAATTCGGAGCCAAATGTTGATGTCTCAACAGTACTCTGTCGTTTGGAATACCACAAGATAGGTGCTCGTTGTAAGAACATAAGAATACCAGTTTGTGAGCGACGCGTAGCAAGACAACCAGCGTGATCGGCATCAACAAAACAAGTTGTGGTAACAGCCCGTCCACGAGGTGGTGGCATATTGGGCGGCAAAGGGTCACTAGCATCGGGGTAGTATTCAGACCAGTCTGCCTGGAAGAAACGATCCTCGTCGAAGGTCGGAGTTGTGTCGTCGAACACTAGGGTGGAACGTCCATGCGCTTTTAGGTATGCAAAAATGTGCAAGGCTTGTTCGAGGTGTCCTTCACGTGGCATGGCTAGATATCGGGACAGTTGTGATACGGCAACAATGATATCGATACGACCAAGTTCCACAACCCAACGAAGGATACCAATTAGTCCCTGATAGTAATTTGCACGTCGGGGGTCCAGTTCAGGAGATGAGTCGATCTCAGGACGATACCCAGTGGCAAGCGGAGTTGAGACTCGTGTCTGTAGCTTTTGGCCAACTTTAGACAGTTCGGTCTCAATTTCAGATATGGCACGTTTAACATATTTGTCGGAGGACATGGCCCATCGGGGTTTGTTCTCAGGATCGTCAGTATCTGGTATGGTATAGTGTCGAATCTCAGATCCCAAGTATTCGTCTGGGTCTTTAATACTCTCGGGTTTGATGGTATACCGTTTTTCCAGATCATTCATGATCGATCGCGGATCATGACTGACACAGAGTATGTCGTCTATGTAGACAAGTACATACTCATAGTATTGGAACCCATCAGATGGTCGGACTTGAGGTCGAAGCCAGACATCAGGGTCAGCCAAGCAACTGTTGAACTTCATTTCACGAAGTGTTGCGGCAATGTGATCACGCCAACGAGCAGCAGAACTCTTCAAACCATACAGAGCACGAACAATCAGTGCAGGTCGGCCAACGTTTTCGGGACCAAATTCTAGTCCCGCCGTAATATAAGTTCGCTCTTTTGTTGGTGCATTGAGGTATGCATTTTGTACGTCCCCGGCCAACACGTCCAGGCCATTAAGGGCAGCGATAGTGAATGCAATTCGTACGCTATCACGGGATACAACACTGGAGTACGTGGATTCCTTTGGTGGATCAGTCTTATGCCCACCGGCAACCAGTCGGGCTTTGCGGCGAAGATCAGACTTGATATCAAAGACCATATGACATGGGATATGTTTGTATCCAATTGGTACTTTGTCATCATCACGGAATTCAAAGGCAATGCGAACATTTTTCATCTCCTTTTCGATGGCTTTCCGCCAGAAATCAGTCCCCGTTCGACGATCAATCTCAAGAGCTTCTTGAACGGTTTTGGGCAGTTCAATACCATATTTGTGGGTACGTTTCCAATAGCGAGATTTCACTTTCGCAAGAATCACACCACGTTTGCGTAACGTATGTGGAACCCACCAGGCATAGGCCGGTTCTTTGGCAAGCCCCGCCGCAACAGCATATTCGGCTAGTTGTACAGGCGAATCGTTTTTGAGATCTTTGAGAGGGATCCAAACAGTAGAACCATCGGAGAGTTCACACTCATGTTCCCAACCAACGGTTGTATGGCGTTGACGGCCATTCAACCAGTCCGGATCCGTTCGGAGGACAGCGTCCTTGGTTTTGCGATGTCCAATGATATCCTTTACAATGGCATAGGAGTTGCCCTCAGTGTCGACTTGAGAGTAAAGGTTCTCGGCAATGAGATTAGCAGCAAGAGATTCGGTGGATCCATCGGGATACAGCACGTCATAGAAACGTGTGTCTAAGATTGGATTTGGATCACGTTTGCCAATTGGTCGACCATGTTCATCTTTGGAGCGGCCTATGATCTTGGCTCTGGCCTGGTCCCCGCCATGCGGCAGCATGACTTCGGCTGTGAGATATTCGTCTAGCTCCTCCGGAGTGTAGTCGTCAGCATCAGGGAGAGGTGTATCAGAGTCAAGAGCAGCAGGAAAGAGAGATTCACTTTCGTCTTCTCCAAAGAAATCATCGGGTGGATCAGGGGAAACGTTGGCGGCATCTTCATCGGAAGACGGCGATGTATCCACAAGGAGAGTCTTGATAAGACCATCATAGACTTCCAGTTGTTGACGGATTGTGGGATTTTTCATATCGTCGTCAGGGATTGCCCACACATCTTTTCGGACAATAACTCGACCTTTCTCTGTCAAGACGTTGAAAGCCATGTCATCAATACAGTCATCGGCAAGACCAAGCCAGCGCCCAATACATTTACGCTCATGAGGGAAGTCATGCGACGGCGTATAATAGTATACAGGTTGATAGAAATCAAACAAAGCCATGGGAGAGATGTCGGGTGTCGATCCAAGAACGTGTTCAAATGGCGTTCGTCCATTAAGTTCAGGGATATCAGAGGCAGTTAACTGGCGGACAGAGGCAACCCACTTCAGCGCATAGGACCATGTGCGTCGTGGTGCACCAGTTTGACGTAACTTCCTAATAACACCTTTCTTCAACTCACGGATGCTCGCTTCGGCGGCATTCTGCCATTGACTGTATGGGACGGTCACTTCTTGTTTGATACGGTACTCATTACAGATGTCACGAGAACGTCCATGAAATAGCTCCTGCGCACCATCAGAAATTAACGTCTGAGGAATTCCGACATTCTGGATAAGGGACATCAGACCTTCAGGGTGTTGCTTCTTTGATTTCCAGGGATAGACAAAATCATAGCCCTTTCCATCAGTAAATACGGAAGCACCCGTGTGAAGATCAAGCGATGGGCACTTGGAGAACATCTCGTCGCAAAACCATCGTCCCTTGACATTCGGGAATTTGAGCCATGGAGCTTTCTTTCGAACCTTGCGTTCAGATGGGACAAGGACATTTCGGACCCCAGCCTGGGTTGTCACTTGTAAAGTCTTCTTGGCCTTAGTTAGGCCGACATTCCATCGAGAAGACAAGGTCTGGGGATCAAGTACAGTCTTAGAAGAAGATGGCAAGACTTTTACGGCTTTCGTTGGTCGTGACGAAGCAGACTTAACGGCTTTGAGAAAGTATTCGTCGGGATCAAGGTCCTCAATGTCCACAGTGTCCTCGGCACTTGGTGGATGGGACACTCGAACGGCAGCAACTAAGCGGTTGCATAGTTCATCCTCGTCATTCTCAAGTTCCATGCAATAGCCATAGGTTTCGTCGTATGATCGGACGGCAGCAACCAATCGCGGGACACAGGATGCGGCAATCGAATTCGGATCAACTTGGCGGACAGCAGATGCATTGGATGCATTGGCTTTCTCCTCCGCGGCAGCAAAGGTGGACGAATGAGGGTGCCACACCGAATCAGCAGTCATGACTATCCGTGGGAGCGACTCGAGCTCCTCCGGGGTTGGCTTCGTGGTCGCAAAGCCAGAGATAACACCGGACATTTCTAGAGGAATGATCAGGTCAGCATCGGGAATACGAATGCTGTGTGTGCAGTAAGGGTCAAACTGACGCGGCACATCATGGACAATGAGGCCGTTTGAACGCAGTTGATTGGGACAAATCAATGATTGGGACAATCGGTCCCCGAAGAATAACGACTCGTGAAACAGCAATAGATAACTATTGTTGTGGGCATCAGTCCAGACAGTGGCGGTCGTGGTGACGGGGATACGCTCGAGGGGTTTATATTCCTCTGAGAATGGGGAAACAGTGATGTAACGGTCAGGTTCCCTGAATTTGACAAAGTTGCGACCAACACAACAAGTGTCAGCATGCGAGTCCATTTCACATGTCAGATCAATCGGATCAGTGGCATGGGACTGTGATACGGCAGCACATAAACGGTGTGCAAAGGCTAAGCGGAAGGTAGGGGTGCCTACAAGTGAGAAATGTGGACGGATAAGATTCGTTTTATCAATTTCATCACTGGGCACACAGCCTCAGGTCTGCTTTGTGGCCTTCTCTGCAAGGGCAGCTTTCGCAACGGCAGTTGTAGGCTCCTTGGTTTCATCAGGGTTGTGCGGCTTTGTAGATCCTTTTTTTACTATGGGCAAAGCGTCCGAAACTGTTTCCGGCTGAGGTTTTGGGAACAGTCGGTTCAGCAGCAACAGGAGGATCAGGCTCGGAATGGTTCGGCGCGTCGTCGCCATCCAGGTCAATGGTCTCCAATTTCATGTCATCAGACTTTGGAGTTTCAGTTTTACTCAACTTGCGAGAGCCATTTTCATCTTCAGTGCGCACGGCTCCGGCCTTGCGCTTTCCATTAGCGTCTTTCTGTTCTTTACGGGCACGGAGGATTTCGGCTTTCTCTTCATCAGAGAGCTTGCGCCATTCATCCAAACTGTAATGACGTGTCTTCTTTTTATTCTGCTTGTTACGACCATTGTTCTTTCCACTAGTCTTAGTCGTACCCACACCAGCAATCTTTCGATTCTCGTCATTGGTCTTGTCGGTACGGGATGCAGCAATCAACGTGCCAAAATACTGCTGGCATGCTTCAAAATCAGAAAGCTTTGCTGCGTCACCGTTGACGACCGTCTTTCCCGCCGCCAAAGAGGGATCCGATATACCTTTGAGGAAATCGGTTACCTTTTTGGTTTCGGCAACGGGTTCATCAAGTTCAGCCAACGTATTATGAGCTTTCTGATGGCGGTGAACATATTGTTGATACGAGAAACGACCGCGGCCTGTAAACTTCGCGTCGGCAATAGCAGCGTATGCTTCTTTCTTGCGGATGGTGACAGCTGCTGTTCCAGTAGCTTGGCGAGTCAACGCAAGATACGCCTCACGGCCGTCCTTCTTCTTTTGGTGTGGCTTGATGAACGTCAGGCCAGGTCCGCCAACAAGGAAAGGTTTCATCAGTGTGAAGACGCGTTGATTGTCAAGGGCATACTGATCACCTTGCAGGATAGTAGTAGCAATCAAATCGTCATCGATAGTATCGTAGGCAGCATTCCTTGCTTCAGAACCGACAGGCTTAGTTTCACGAAGGACGTATGTCAAAGGGACACCCGTTGTGGGATTGCGATGCTGTGCGAGGAACGTGAGCAAGGCATCGTTAAACACCTCCCACTGAGTAAACGAAGTCAACTCTTTCGGTGGGGTCAGTTCATCGGAGGCAACTTCCTTGTTGAGTGCAAACAGTTCCTGGGTACGCTTGGTCCATTTCTTGATCAGGGGCGGATCAGAGAAAAGTGAGACTTTAAGGGCCTGACCACGAGACGAACGGTATTCGAGCCACATTCGGAAGCCGTGGAGCTGCAGGTTAGCACTGAAGGGAAAGGCCCCGTTCTCTGGAGGGGTCTTCGCCATCATCTTCAACATCGACGGCACTTGATGGACCGCAACAGTCATGAACGATTGAGCATCATCGAAACCCTGCTCAATGATGTAGGTCACGGTGGCATCATTGTATCCACAGCGTTTAACGGCAGCCTTGAAATCTTCCTTGGGATTTTCAGGGGCAGTGGATGAAGACATGGTGGAAGGCAAAAGGAAAACAAGAGAGCCAGAAGCAGGAGAGGTTCAGAGCAAAACACAGGCAAAAAACACAGAAGTGTGGAGGCATTGCCAAAAGGTGATGCAGATCGCAGATTTCGCGATTCTACCTGGAATTTAGGTGCACAAGTAGTGTCGACTTGCGTTTGCGCTGCAGTCGGCAGAGAACAAATACTTAGGACGTGTGCGTCGGCACAGTGCAAAAGGAGGTATCTATATTTTCATGTAGGGAGAAAAGATTACCAAAACAATCGCTCACTTAAGCGAGTGCTCCCCGTCACGTGGGAGAGTGCCATGGGTCACACATCACGAGTGTGAACTATAAGTAGTGCCGCAAGCATACCGTGACGAGTAGCTTAGCGCGAACACTCCCAAGCGGTGATCAGCCGCTGCCAGTACGGGCAAAAGGCAGAGAGCAAGACTCCAAGGAGTTTCACATGATGCATAGCTTAGCTAGCATAGTTGGTGAGTTAGACAAAAAAAACATATTAGTTCCCCCGTGCATTGGCATATAGCGTATGTACAAGGCGGTGAATCCCAGTCGACCGGGATTGATCGGCCACCCTTGAGAAGAACATGCACTTTTAACCAGCGGGGAAACGTCTTGTACCATACACCCCAAATATGGCGGCTCCCAGAAATTGGGCGTCTTAACTTAAAGCTGAGTCTAAGGGGAATCGAACCCCTGGCACCACGAGCCAACAGCAAACATTTACCAGCTAAACCACTGCGGCTCTGCGATTTGGGTCTGATAAACTGTATAAATCCTGCCACTACACGCTACAAAACGGTGTATACGGCGTGCAACAAGTGGCTAGACCAAAATTATGACTAGAAAACTAGATGCGTAGCAGCATATGTAGGCGATGCATATTCGCCAATATGCGACCATGTATCCGCCAATATGCGACCTGTTGGCGGGATTTATTCATTGCTTGGCGACTGGCGGGATAGGTTTTCGGCGGTCGCGCGACGTGGCTTCATGACGTCACAAGCGTGAGCGGAAAACGGCAGGTGGTCATTGGGTCACAAGAGCAAGCTCACCTCCACTACGGCCAAAAAGCCACGTGAACGGGAAAAAGCAACAAGATCCGCTTCCAACGAACCAAACCAACGAGACAGTGCCCTATTATAAGCGGAAAACCAAGGTGTAAGTTGTCGCAATTGACGTTGTTGATTGAGTTACAGAAGATGGACCTTATGAGGACGCGAGAGAGGATGGAGAAGGGTCGAAAGTGGATGCAACTTTCGGTCTTGCGAGTCCCATGTCGGCACTCATTCTTCTCCTTGCATGGTGTTCGGCTCGTATGGGCACCTCTAACGTTCGTCATTTTCTTGAACAGGCCTTCTCTTGATTCCGCTGTCCTTCCATCCATTACCAATCTACTTTACTTAAAAGAGAAATGAGCACACCACAGCCGGCAGCTACACCGAGCAACAAAGCGCCTTCGTCCAAGCGGACAACCCCCAACAGTAGTACTTCACTGGCTCCACTTGCCAAATACAAACTTGTGTTTCTGGGTGATCAATCAGTTGGAAAGACTTCTATAATCACTCGTTTTATGTATGATAATTTCGATCGACATTACCAAGCAACGATCGGAATCGACTTTTTGTCGAAGACTATGTATTTGGAAGATCGGACGGTACGTTTGCAGCTTTGGGACACTGCCGGACAAGAACGTTTTCGGAGTTTGATTCCCTCCTACATTCGAGATTCATCTGTCGCAGTCGTTGTCTACGATGTCTCCAATCGGGCATCTTTTCTAAATACGGCAAAATGGGTGGAAGACGTACGCGCGGAACGAGGGACGGATGTTGTTATTTGTCTGGTTGGAAACAAAACTGACCTTGGAAACGACAAACGACAAGTGTCAACTGAAGAGGGAGAAGAACGAGCTCGAAAGGATGGACTCATGTTCATGGAGTGCTCTGCAAAGGCTGGATACAATGTCAAGTCGCTTTTCCGGAAACTTGCAACGGCATTGCCGGGAACAAATGACAATGCTGCTGCCGCCAAGAAATCCAACAACATGGTTGACATTACACTCGCGCCTGCACCGGCAAATATCGATGAAGCCAAAACTTGTGGTTGTTAGAGAACTAATATTGTATGGTAGTCAATGGGTGTGCATACTACATACAAGGTATGTATTAACCACGTTTTTATTCCTAGTCTTTCTTTTGCTTTGCGTCAAGAAACACTTCCAATGCTTTCATCACCTTGGTCCAAAGCTCTTGGATTTGCTTCATCTTGGTAGCTGCTAAAATTGCCAAAAAGCAAAACACCACAGCGTAGGTGTGTGACAAGATTTCGCTTCCGGCTTTGCATACCTGAGAGTACGGGGAACAAGTCATGTCAGTCAACCAGCGAAGGATGTAAGCTGCAAATGCCATCGCCATGGGTAACAGCCATGTCTCAAATCCAAGCAAAGGATTTCGTCCGTTATTGAGGGACTCGTAAGTCTCCCACGATTTCTCGATCTGCACATCCAACTTGTCCTTTGCTTCATCGATGTTCTTGCGACTACCAAATGTAGCCACTGAGCGAAAAACTTTCATGGCCTTTGCCATGCAAGCTTTGTGCTCGTCTTTGAGTTCTTCAGGACGAATAAAGTTGGTGCACTTGGGGCCGGCAACGAGATTCATGCGATCCTCGTACTCGGCCAATGCCAGGGTAACGGCATTACTATTATTGGCGCTAGCAGTAGCAGCCAATAAAGTTGCGGCAGTTGGAAATTTCGACCCAGTGACGAACACATCGGCATATGCTTGAATGTACGAGCCCAATTCAACTGCGGTTAACTCCCGATCGTGGATCTTTTTTGGTTGTAATGTCGACTTTGAAAACACGCGCTTGCAGTAACGGTCCAACAAAGCAACAAACATCTTTTCCAACGCCGAAACGTCACCATTGTATTTCTTCTTTGTCACAGCAAAGCCTGGATGACACAGAGCATAACACGAAATCTCCTCGAAGCATGTATGAATTTGCTCACGTGTATCTTTGAGATCGGATGCTTCGCGGTCAGCCAACACTTTTCCGAGATACTCCTCTGTACTTTTCTCCATTGCCTCATAGTCTTCGTCTTCATCATCATAATGCTGCCAATCGCGAACTAAGAATTCAATCTTTTGAAAAGGTTTGTGTTCATCCTCTGATTGTCCCATAGCCGTTCGAGCGTATTCCGTGAACAAAGCCAACTGCTGTAGATTATCTTCTTGGATTCGTTTGTCAACATTGTAGATCTGGTAACTGCTCAGCAACGTGCTAAGGCCAAAAATCGACGCCGTCAACGCCATAGTTGTCTCATGATCAAACATTCCTTGAGTATCTACAAGCAATACTGCAAGAGGCTCACCATCCTCAGTCTCGAGAAAGAAGGGATGACTCCACATCCAGATTCCGGTCGTATTTCGCTCACTTCCACCTTTCCACTCAAAACCTTCTTTGCCCAAGGCCTCAAACTGTTCATACCAAGGCTTTTCGTTATGGTTACCGGATTTGTTCTTCTTAGTCTCTTCAAGAGCGTAGAGATACCTCAAGAACAAACTTAGCAAGAAGCTCTTGCCCGTTCGAAATGCGCCAACCACCGACACTACAGCCACTTTCCACCCAACCGGAACGCGGCTCAAAATCTCATTCCAGCGCTCCTTGTGAAATGTAAACGCATGAGCGTCATCATCGCTTCCGATCGACACAATCTGCGAAGCAACGGCGTCCTGTTCACCGACTTCGACGACGATTTCGCTTGGGTTCTTGGCTTCGACCTTGCCATCAACGACATCGTCACTTTCCTCCTTTAGCTCCGGCGGAGCGTCATTGTGCTCCACCATTACTGCTGATTCATCCGTGTCAGACATCGAGAGGCGTTCAATGAGTTAAATATTGCTTGCCTGACTGTGTTGCTGCCGTCGGTCCAATGCCAGTTGTCAATCAATTTGATTGTTCTGGAGTCTCGCGTTCAATTCCTGACGGCTTTGTGATTGATTGTGACGGTGCGCAGACAAAGCAGAGACAGACAGAAGATTTTGCGACGGGAAGACGCCTGCGCGCGGAGAGCGTCTCTCGATGCCCGCGCGCGAGAAAGGTGGACGTTGGAAGGAGTGACTCATTCCACCCACATGACATGTACCCCATGTCCATATTCGGCCAGCGTCATCGCATATGGCAATCCTTCTCTTTCTTGGCAATAATGACATCAGTTTACGCGTTATTTGAAGTTTGATGAACCATTCCCCCGTCTTCCGACCGAACAACTCAAAGTTGCAATTCGTCAATGGTGGACATAAAAAGACAAATGTCATTCAACAGCAACAAAATGAATTTCCTGACAGGACTTACGATACTCTTGTCTTTTCTGGGTATACGTGGATTCACTGCGCCGTTGCCGTCAGTCAACCCAAATCAAGCCAGAATTGTGCAACAGCCCATTCATAGTACATCCACTGCCCTTAGTGTATGGTGGTTTGGTGGGACGGATCTTGAAGAATCGACCTTACAGAAAACAGACGATGAATCATGCGAGCTGGTCCCCGTGAGGATTGAAAGACCGTCATCGAATAGCCGAAAAATATTTGGTGAAATTGTGGTTCCTGTGCCATTAGAGGACGTTTGGGCAATCCTGACCGATTACGACCGTCTCGCTATTCATGTTCCCAATTTGGTCGAATCAAGAATTGTCGAGCGAACTTCAGGAGGGGAGCAAGGAGATGGATTGTTTCGATGTCGTTTGTATCAAAAAGGAGCACAAAAGATTGTGGGTTTCGAGTTTGGGGCGTCGGTAACGATGGATATGAGAGAAATGGCATCTGACCTCGTACGAGCCTTACCGCCGAGTGTATCGGGAAGTCCAATGTCTGCGAGAAAAGAACGCCGTATATCATTCAAATGCGCGGATAGCTTTTTCTTCAATGAGTTTGATGGTGAATGGAAAGTCGTCGAACAAACAAGCGAGGATGGATCTCCCGAGTCTGTCTTATCTTATGTCGTGGACGTTAGACCAAAAGGCCCTGTTCCAGTTGCCGCTCTGGAATGGCGCATTAGAGAGGATGTACCTACAAATTTGAGAGCCGTAAAGAAAGCCTCCATGGAAGTTGGCCTTGACGGTGTGCTCGCCTCACGAACTGGATCCAGACGTGCATCAGGCTCGCCTATGTCTGTTGCATCTCAGCAAATACCACGACGGCTGGAACGAGTAATGGTGCAGTGGGAGGAGAGCGAAACTATGGCGGCATACCTCGACAAACCATAGCACAATCATGAGAATCGCTGATTAACTACAATTATGTGGAATCTTTTTGATCGACGCTGTCATCTGTTGCGACTTTAGAAAGATATTTTTCATAAACATATTTCATCTCTTCTTGTTCTGACATGTTTTTTATCTTCTCTGATTCGGAAGTGACAAGATGAGGAAATATCTGCTTCCAGTATCTCGAAATTGGAAAGACTTCACTATCAAATTCTTTGGGACGTGCGCATCGCTTAAGATTATGCGATGCTTTCTCTAGCGAATCAGATCCAGAAGTATAACACACAATGGCTCCAAGCATCGCGAAAACGGCAATGTTGCCCTTCGTTGCAATTCGAAAGGCACGGTTAGCTAACGCTGCAGCAGCTGAATGGGATATCTGCGGCTGTTCTTTAGCAGACGCTTTCAATGAAGAAGTTGTTGCATTGGAGATTGATGAAGATTCGAGTTGTTCCACGACAATGTTTTCCGTCGGTGCTCGAAAGTCTTGGATCGCGGAATACGCCGATATCACAGATGTAGCAAGGAGAACATGTCCCGGATTTATCGATTGGACAACAAAGTCACGTAGTTTTGTCATGATTCTGCCATTTCCACCAGGAGACAACTGCGACTTATAGGCTGCGGGAACATCTTCACTCGCTGGCTGTTCATCCATACTGCGGAGTTGTGGTGACAATCGACACTTGACCCTCGGGGAATGCCGATCTGTTGTTGCGTGGCTGATGAGAAGGACTCTCCCTAGCTCTCTAGCTAGGAGTAGCTTACGCCTACTCCCGCCCCAAGACAGTTGAGTAGCTTTTCCTACTGCCACTCCGTTTGGGTATCCATGTGCGAAAGGATTTCGCATTTTTCCTTCCAGAACACTGTCACAAATCATCCATCAATTTGCCGACGTTCCTATTACTACAAGAAAGATTTCGTAAATCATGGATAGTCTTATCCAAGCAATTGACGGTGCTGTTCTATCGAAAGATTATTCCACCATATGCAACCTTTTTTCTGACAATTCATCATTGTCGTCTTTTTCTTGGCAATCCGTGGGCCAAGGGGAACAGCGATCCCTGGCTGCCTATTTTATTCAACAGGCCACAAACACTCCCGGATTTCTCCCTGATGCGTTTCGTCATGGAGCAATGATGAGTGTCATGACAAAAGTTCTCGGTCATCTACCGAGTACGGTAGAGAAAGCGGATGACAATACTTTACGGCAGAAAATATTTGAGTATCTTATCAGCAACGGTGGAGAACCGGATTACATTGGAGCCGCTCGTATTTTGAGTGGAATGCGCATGGAGGAAGATACGCAGTCAGTGTACTATATGACAGCCGCCAATCGCACCGATGTTTACGTCCGAATCGCCGAATGTTTTCTTGCAGAAGATGAGATTGCCGAATCGGATTCTGCTGTTCAAAAAGCTGGAGGCATTGTGGAGTCCATTCCGGACAAGGAAAACCACACGGCGCTCATCTTACGATACAAGAGTACCTATGCGCGCGTGTTAGATTCCAATCGGAAATTCTTACAGGCGGCACAGCGGTACCATGAGCTAAGTCAATCAGCAACTGATTTGATTGACGCTGACGATTTATTGACAATGCTGGGCATGGCGGCTACTTGTGCGATACTAGCTCCAAGTGGCCCTCAACGCGAACGAGTGATTGGTCATATCTGCAAAGATAAACGTCTGAACGACTTGGATGCGAAATTCTCCACTCACTCAACTATTCTCAGAAAGATGCATTCACGCCAGATCCTTCGACCTGATGAGCTTAAGCAGTTTGAAAGCTCGCTTGCGGATCACCAGAAAGCCTTGATGGGAGATGGATTGACAATTATGGAACGTGGTGTTGTAGAGCACAACATGATCTCTGTGAGCAACTTGTATCGTACAATATACATGAGTGAACTGGCAAAGATACTTGGGGTGACAGAAAAGCGTGCTGAAACAATAGCGGCCAACATGATCATGGAAGGCGCTCTAAACGGCACCATCGATGAAGTTGACGGGTTACTTGAGTTTGCAGCTGAAGAATCTCCTGAAGACTCGTGGGACCATGCGATCAATAGCTTTTGCCTAGAACTGAACCGTGTCTCGGATGCTATCAAGGCCAGCACTAGCTAAGTTCCCTTGGGCATATCCATATTTTTGTTCCCTATGATCGAACATGCGGCTAATCGGTACAAAACCATCATGCCATTTTACTCCTACCTCCTACGAGGTCCGTAATAGATCGCATAGCTGCCTACTACCTCTAGCTCTAGTAGATACTCCTAGCTTGGAGTCCCGCCGTTGATATCCCTAACGATTATCCTTATCTGCACGACTAATCTCAAACTTGCCCAATCCCCTTTCTAGGAAACTCGGGTTCGAAAAGTAACGTTGGAAGTTCGTTGAGAAGCGGAGTTCGTACAAGTACAACGGTAGGCCAGTCGTACGGCGCACCCCATACCGATGAGCTCGACTGACTGTTGTGCGGGTCGCGAACGCGAAGCGAACGAGCTCATAAAATTGCGAGTTGCGAGCCCATTCTTGCGCACCGCCCCCTTTCATTGGAGCACACGGTACGAATTACGAGGATGTGTTTACGCCAGCCGTCTCCATCCCCTGATTTTGAGGGCACAACAAAAACAGATTGCACGAAGATAATAACAAGGCACAACCGAAGAACCGACCGGCAACAAGCCCAAGACGACGACAACAACACCAGTTCGCCGGTTTTGAAGAGCGTAGTGGTAACCACGACAGAGAAAAGGCGACGAGCTGCATCATGACTATTGCTGAGCCTGACGCTCCGTTGAGTGCAAAGACGGTGTCGGAGAGTGACCCTAAGGAGGGAAAGGAAGAAGAAAAACATGTATCAGGTGGCACTGAAGACACAGATGAAGCGACCGTAACCGCACCTCCATCCGAGTCGAATGCAGAAGAAGAAAAGAAAGAGGAGAAACCACAACCGAGTGCAGAAGAGCAGGAGGCTGCCAAAAAGAAATACGAGAACTGGCCCATGAAGAACATATCAGAACCGCACGATCACGACGTTCTGTACGGCAGGGGTGGAGGAACCAACCATCATCCTGGGAACAAGCGCTATCGCAAGATGGTGGAAGATAAAAAGTTGGACTATGTAAACAGCAAGAGACTCGACAAGCCTCTTGTGGCTCTCGAGATCATAAAGGCCTGGCGAGAGCAGCAACCTCCTGGTCGTTTCCTTAAATTGGATGAGAAGACAGGAATGTGGTTTGACGTTGGGGACAAAAAAGCACGGGAGAAGACGAGCCAAGCACTTAGAGAAAAAGCTCCTCAAATTCGGAAACAGCAAGAGGAAGAGAGGATGGCACTCGAGGGTGGAGAGGTACGAAATGCAATCATCCGCGTGAGAATGAATACGAGTTTCAACGCTCACTGTATTGCGTCTTGTCTTTTTTGAAAGGGAGGGGACGGGAAAACAACTCGTTTTGCTGAAGGTACCAAAGATGGGGACGGCGGAAAAGTTAGAAAGCCTGGGTTGGCGAGAGATACAAGCCTAGGTCCTCTTGCAGCGGAGAACGATGTCACACTCGACGGCTTCTCGTGGCAGGAAGGAATTGGGGGGAGCGAAGGTGTCAGTGATTCTTCCACGACAAAGACAAGCATGACGTCGTCGGCTTCCCAACAGCATCCACAACACCAACAGTCATATCCACGACCGAGTCCGCCATACTTGACTCACTCTGGTGGACTTCCTCCACCTGAATACGGACACTACCGCTACGGAAGTCATGGTAGTATTGGAAGCATGGGCCCCCCACCGTCGCATTCTTATGGGCCGGGTGTGGATGATCGGCGAATGCAATATTCTTCATCTGGTCGATACGAAAGTTGGGGAAGTTTGCCGCCCGCTGGTCCCATGCCACCCTCCCCACTTCACTCGGGAGGACATTTACATTCAAATAGTAGCTGGGGTGCCCCAGAACACGGTATGTCCTCTTCTCGTGAGCACAGTCTTGGTCAGTTTCCGTTGCCCCATGCATCGATTGGCCACCCGGCACCATATGCAACCTTCGATTCGCGTGCCAATTCTGGGCACTATGGACCATACCCTCCGCCCCATTATGGCCCTCCCCCTCCAGCTTATAGCTACAGTGGTAGTGGCGCTCCTCCACCGCCTCCACCTTATCACCCGACTCCACCTACGAGCAGCTACAGTAGTGGCCATGTGCGAACCCCATCGAATTCGCATTCCCTTGATCCAGCCGTTGCGTCGGCTTGGTCTGGAAAGCCTGAGGCTGAAATAGTAAAAACTTTATCCGAAGAAGAGTTCGAACCAGAGAAGCAACGCGCAAACTTGGAAGTTCCTGATGCGTTAGTTGATACAAAACCAGATATTATCAAGAGAGCCACATCAAATCAGAATGAGACGTTTGAAACAAAACCAGATCGGGTCGGAGCCTCGGTAAAACGTGCCGCGTTGAATCGCGACAGCAGCCGGGCTTCCAACCGATTGAAGGAGATTTGTTTCCCTGGGCAGTTCTCCAATGGAACGTTTGACGCGTTGAAGGAAATGAACGAACTTAGCGAAGACATGAACCGTAGCAGACTGAGTGGAGATGCTTCTCGACCATTTCCTATATCGGAAGACGGGCGGACATCTACGTTTGACTATCTTCCTCCTCTCGGCGACGGTCCTATTGGACGAGATTCACTGGGCAGCAGCTTGCATTCGTCCAATGGGAGCTTGCGAGCGATGGATCTTGCAGTCAAACCTAAGCCACTTGCTACAAGCAGTCGCTCCAGCACCATTGAGGGGTTGGCGTTGGATGCGGTAGACGATGTCCTTCTAAAACCAGAGCCTGCCGAGCGAATCTCTACTATGGAATATGTCATGGCGGATCTGCAGAAGCCTGGTGCGATCCGGTTGGACACGCGCCTTACAACAACGGACTTTCTTGAAATTGTGAATGAACCAATGCCCTCAGTTGACGATTCAATAGTCGACGAGTTCTCGGGGAAGCAGCAGGCTGTATAGTCGGTGTAAATTCAGAGGGTGGGGGTTGTTTAATATTATAATCTGTTTAGCACAGTAGCATCGTGATTGGCATTATGCCCAAGCAGAATCGTCCCTATCCCTCATCTTCGAACAACTCGTCCAGAACCGAGACCGCCTTTTCCGCATAGAACCGGACATCTCTGTCGTCATCGTCCATCAGAAGGTTGAGCACAGGCAAAACTTGGGACTCATAAGCGTTGACACCACATACAGGTGTCATACTTTGCAACTCTTTCGCTACATTGAATCGGATATTTGGCACAATGTCGGATGCCATCTCTAGAACCAAGGGAAGGACATGAAGCCGTGCCGCATCATGATCCATCTTTGTGGCCATCACAGAGCACGCCTGGAGTGCGGTCAAACGTCGAAGATAAGATTCATGAGTTCGAATATCGACAATAGATGGAAGCAAAAACTTTGTAGCCCATTCAGTACCAAAAAGCGCTGTGAGTTCTCCAAGATTGGTCGCAGCTGCATGTCGTATTGTGGCAATATCATCCCCAAGCCATCCAACGCACATCGACGCCAGCTTCTCCGTGAAGAAATCTCTCCCCAGCTGCTTTGCCAGCAACGGGATGTGCTGTATGATTGCTATTCGAATTCTCCACTTTCCGTCCTGTGCTAGGTCAAGAATTGCAGGAAGCAATGACTGGGAAAGCAGATCTACACCAATCACCTCATTCAGAGCTGAAAGCGACGAGATAAGATTTAGTCGGACTTCAGACGCTGCATCACGTAAAAGCAACAAGATGGGTGGAACCAAGTGCGTAATGGTTGCGTCTTTACCAAGGATTGGTGCTAGCTCTGTGGCGACCATGGCAAGTGCTGCTCGGACATGTTCACTATCATCTTCTGTCAAACTTGTTACCCGTTTCACCAAACGCTCAGCTACTGACACCCTTGGACCTGCCATGTAAGCATCATTATCGCCATCTTGAGGTGGTCTATTTACCGGTGGCATGGGTACCCTTGCCTTACATTTCGCAACGTAGGCCAAGTTAAATGTGGCTGCAGTTCGAACTTCAGCCTCGGGGTCTTGCAAAAGTTTTTCATACGCTGGGACCAGTGAGTCCATAGCGTCCGGTAGTTGATCGTATGCAGTAATGACGTTTGCGAACTTGGCAGCCGCTGTCCAGCGAACACGCCAAGAGCGATCATCAATGGTGGCAACCACCAAGGGCAATATCCTTTGCAACAAAGCAATTTCTGAAGGCCGTAACATACCCTGACCGGAGATTTCACTCATAACTTCTCCAAATACAACACAATTTGCTGTCGTTTGCAGCCTTACGGAGTCGGGCTGATCTGTCGAGGCAAACTGTTCAAACAGTGGTACAAGGGAGGTGAAAACAACACCGTTTTCATCCAATGCTGAGCGACCCAATACTTTCCAAACGTTCATCACCATTGTTCCCAGATATTGGGCCGCAACTCTACGAACCATAGGAGTGTCGTCCTTACATAATCGAGTAAAGTTGTTCAACTGGTCACGTTGCAGGGCGGGTGTCGAAATTTTTGTGTATGCGGAAGAAATAAGACCTGCGGCAGATATTCGGGCAGTGAACCATTCTTTCTGCGCCAGTCGTCCAAGCATTTCTACATAGCTGGACAAGAAAGCCTCGAGAGGCAATTGCTCCGATATCGATCGAGCACTCATTGACGCGGCTTCTCGGACAGAGTTTTCCTCGACGGTCAACAGCAACTCCAGTGGCTGCAACAACAAATGGGCGTGGCTTGGACCCCCAACAGAGTCCACCATACGGCCAAGCGATTTTCCCAAGGCCAGCAAAACCTCGTCTTCATCGTCAACGCCTTCTGTTATGAAAGGCAACAATTCCTAACGGCCAAACGAAAACTAATGGTCAAATCCTGCTTACTCCTATCACAAACATGTTCGGACAATACAGACAAACAAACTTACATTTCGGGTACGTTCCTCACCCAAGACAAGGGCAACGGAGTCCAATCGATTAGCGGCCGCGACGCGATTCGCAACATCGTTATGATGAAGCATTTCAATCGCTTGTCGAGCCTCCTCTTCTTTCGACATGGTTGCCGGAATAACATGCGTTGTTCGACCAGCTCCCATCACATTCGAGGGCGACGCCGGAGGTTTGGGGCCTCCGTCAATAGGATCAACGTCCATTCCATCAATTTCCATTGGTGATGTTGGTACCGACATTATCCCAGAAGAGATTCAGGTACAGGTAACAGTCTATTATACCCTTTTTAGGTTGTTGATTGAACGACAGGTGCTTGCGGACAAAAATTCAAAATTACCCCTCTTCTTCTTACTCTGCCCTGGAAGCAAAGTTGTGAATGCTGCAACGGAAGGACTTATTCTTCGTCCCTAGAGCAGGCAGAATGAGAGAGATACGACGTCGAAGTGCTCCAATTATCGTTTTTGTCGTCTTTGGGTCGAGGCGATGGACTTTGAATTTGTCTATGGTACATGTGGTCCAAAAAGCGCATTATGTTTTTGATGTTGGAGCTCGGAGCACGGAACGCCAGCCAGCCCCGTCCGACATTTTTTCTCACCGCGGACGCGGACCGGGTTTGGTCCGTTCCATCGAAAATGGGAAAGGTAACTGTAAGGTACTGGAACTGGAGTTGGATGACAAGAGGGATTAGTGGCAGCAGACAGACGACAGTTGTTTTACGACGCTGCAAACACTCACCAAC
Organism: Epithemia pelagica; assembly: GCA_946965045.2. Classification (NCBI taxonomy): domain Eukaryota; phylum Bacillariophyta; class Bacillariophyceae; order Surirellales; family Surirellaceae; genus Epithemia; species Epithemia pelagica. The sequence continues at coordinate 5,697,127 of OX337228.1, forward strand.
TAAAAATCATGGCTTCCTTCGTCTTTGGTTCGACTGCAGCAACGACCCCTACTCCTGCTGCGCCTGGTGCATTCAGCTTTGGTGGCCCCTCTCCTGCACCAGCTGCTGGTGGTGGATTTGGTTTTGGAGGAAATGCAGGTTCTACCGCTCCTGCCCCACAAGCCCCCACTCCGGCTGCTGGAGGTTTCTCGTTTGGTGGTACCAGTGCCACTAATAATCCGGCCGGTACCTCTGCGGCTCCATCGGGGTTTTCGTTCGGTGCACCCTCCACCAATGCTCCTGCGACGGGGGGAGGGTTTTCGTTTGGTGCCCCGGGGACGACAGGGGCAGCGACACCAACAACGAGTGCTCCTAGTTCTGGACTCTTTGGTGCCAACCCTACTACTCAACCAACTGCAGCTCCTGCAACTGGATTTGGGTTCTCGCTCGCGGCTCCTGCAACTGGTGGAGCCCCCGCAGCACCTGCACCATTTTCGTTTGCTGGTGCGGGTGGCGGAGCAACCAGCACTGGTCTGGGCTTTGGGCAACCCGGCACGCCAACGAATCCAGCTGTTCCTGGGGGTGCTCCTCCTCCCAATCTCGTTACTGGGAAAACTCCCTATAGCTCCCTCCCCCCAGAGTACCAGAAAGCGATTGATGCGATCCATGAGGCAATGATGAAACACAAACGTAGCCTAATGCACGTTCAAGCAATGGGGCCTCAGGGATTGATGCTGTCCAGCAACGAACAGGCCCTTCCTTCCAAGCTAAAAAAGTTGCAGCAGAGCTTGAATGTCTTGCAACAAAATGTGGAAAGTTTGATGGCTGTAGCTGCTGCACAACGGGAAGAAGATCGTAAAGTGATGGAACAAACCTACATGTATGCCAAATGGCCTACGGAAGCCATGGCGGCGAGGAGAGGGGTACGGTTTACTCAAGCAGAAGAGAAAAAGGAGCATGATCCAGATCTCCGAACTGAAATACGCGAAATGCTGGAACAGCAGTTGGCCTATGTGGACCGTATTGAGCGAATGCCCAGTCCTTATCTATGGCAGACCTTGGACAAGTTGTCCCAACGTCTTCAATCTCTTTCGAAATACATTGTGACCGTTGGCGCGCAGCTCGAAAGCTCCAAGTCATTGGAAAATTCCGATGTTGTCAATCTGGAAAGTATTGTGGACAATCAAGACCAATTCATCTACGCTGTTAGAACCCGAATTCATAGAATTCATCGTGCCATGGACAAATTGCGAACGACGTACAATAAGTTTGAAACAATGGACAATGTACTGGAAAAGGCACAGCTCGAAGAGTGGAATCACCGAAAAGAAATTGAAGAGCAGATTCAAATGCAGTTACTTCGATCGGCGGGCTCTGAGTCAACGACCTTGGGAGCAACAACGACTACTACCACCACCACAGCACCAAACCTGGCCATTGCACCTGCTGCACCGCTGGCTCCACCCGCGTTTGGAGCGAGTGCAGCTCCCACTCCTGCAACTCCTGCTCCAGCATTTTCGTTTGCCGCTGGGCCTGCTCCTCCGGCACCTTCGTTTGGAGCAGCACCAGCCGTTGGGTTGTCCACGACGCCCAGTTTTGGGGCCGCCAAAACCCCGGCACCGACAGTCACCACGACACCCAAGAAAAAGAGTTCTTCGCGCAGCAGCAGTCGTTCGCGGCGATAGAAATGACTAACTTTGCCAATTTTTGGTCAATTGGATCACCCCGTAGAACGAAGTGCCACTAATGTCAATAAACCAGACTGCGATCTGGATAGAACGGACTAATCTGGAATGCCATTGTCTCTTGTTTCACGTAGTCGAGAAAAAGCGTGGTGTTCTTGGCTTGACACCTTCTCGAAGGTACGGATGATCCAGCGCTTCTCCAGCTTTCATCCGACGTTCCGGATCCAGCGTTAGGAGTCTTTCAAGCAAATCATATCCGTTAGGATCAAGAAACGTTTGATTTGTGGATAGTGGAGAGTTTATCGGGAACATTTGGGGAAGAAGGATTTCCTCTTTCCGGGGTTTCCACCGCATGAGACGTGAGCTTGGAAGTTTCTCAAAGGATGGCCATGATTCGGCGTTGGGTACTCCGACAAGAGAAAAAATCTGATCAATTTGATCCAGTTCGCCCTCTCCCTTGAGTGGGGCATCTTTGCGGATTAGTTCACCAAAGATGCATCCGATGCTCCACATGTCAACCGGTGGTCCATAGTAGGTTTCCCCGAACAGTAGCTCTGGTGCTCGGTACCAAAGAGTGACTACGAGTTGCGTTAACGCACGAGGAGGGTTGGTGTACTGACGCGCCAGTCCAAAATCAGCTATTGCGATGCGCCCAGTTCTGTGGACCAGAATGTTGGATGTTTTCATATCACGGTGAATGTACCATGCATTGTGGATGTGTGCCATGCCAGACAGAATTTGTTGCATGATTCCCTTTAGTTCTGACTGAAACAGTGCGCCCTCGAATCTTTCAATGCCTTCTTTGAGATCAAAATCATAATATTCCATCACCATATAAACCTTTTGAAAAGATTTTGCAACGACAATTTCTTTGACAGAAACAATAGATTCGTGGCTTAGAGCCATCAGTACATTGATTTCACGGAGAGCAATGACGGGAAAGCCTTCTTTTTTCTCACCAACATCAAATTTGATTTCTTTTAGTGCAGCTGTAGAACCTGTTGCGAGGTCACGAGCCTTCCACACAACCCCATAGGTGCCCTCGCTGAGTCGACCAATTTGTTCGTACGTATCATAGACGGAACGGCATCCATGGATCAGAGGATTGTGCGAGGGAGGAGCACGATTCGTTTCATCTTTGACATTTCGTCGCTTCTTTTCACTGGATTTGCTGGCAGACCAACGATTGCGTTTTCCCATGGTGGATCACAAACAAAGTGGTTGGACGGCACTTTTGCCTCCGATGAGATCAACGATAAGATTAGTCGCGCATGGATCGCTGTGTGGTTCATCTATCATCATTGGCTAATTTTCACAAAATCGAGAACGACGATGGACGTGTCTCGATGTTGTCTAGAAGAGTATGGGCAAGAAGAAATCTGGGAACAACAAGAAAAACAAGTCCAAGCCAACAAATGGGGGAGATTCAGGAGGTCAAAAACCAAACAAGAAGGAACCTGCTGATAGCTCGTCGGCAAATTCAAAGTATGGCAATACCAAGAAGGGCAAGTCCAAGAGACAACGAAATAATGGTGCATCCAAAGGGGATTACAACTGCCAGCTAAGACAACTCATTGAAGCCGATGGGAAAAAGAGTGTCATTGAAATGTCAGCCGATGGGAATTGTTTGTTTCGATCACTTTCGGATCAGCTTTTTCATGATTATGGCAACAACCACGAAGAAGTGAGGGCCGACATTTGTGACTATTTAGAGCATTATGAGGAAGACTTCAGTGTATTTCTGGTGTTGGATGAAGACGAAGAGGACGAAGACGCTGCCAGCTATGAGCAGTATGTGGAAAATATGAGACAACCAAGCGAATGGGGTACGGGATCATCATTTCTTAGCTGCTAGCTATTTGTCATTTGCGACCGGTTCTCACGTACTGTGAACAAACACACTGTTTTTGTCCATCTCTCTCGTAGGAGGGAACGTTGAGCTTGTTGCTGCTGCTCGTCTTTATCGGTAAGTGTTCTATTTGCGACAAAGTTTCTCACGACCAACACGCTCGGCCTAACAGGAACGTACTAGGCGTAACATTACAGTTTACTCGGCGTCGCTGGATGCGTTCACAATCGACCATGGACATGAAACCAAAGGACCTGCAGGGCCCACTTTGCTTCTGAGTTATCACGACAATGATCACTACAACAGTGTACGTGAACATGGGACTACAAAGCCGCCACCGCCCATCAAGACGTTTGTCAAGCAAGGTGCCGCAGAACAGAAGGCAAGGGCAGCTCAAACAGAAACTTGTTTGAGTGATTTGCCCACGTATGAAGACAGTGATAATGAGCAGCAACAACAACAAGAAGATGCCAATAAAGAGTCTTTGGCTGAGGATGTGGAAGGGAAATCTTTGACTGAGAATGTGGAAAGTGCTCGGATAAGGAGCAAGCAGCCCAAGAAAAGTACACCTTGTCCCTGTGGGAGTGGGCTCCGATACAAAAAATGTTGCTGGGTCAAGGAGAACAAAAAGGGACCTGCTCAATGCAAGAAAGTGAAACACGAAGAAGAAGAAGACACGGAACCAGTCGATGGTGAGTCGGCGAGCAATTCTGTGCAAGGAGATTTCCGTGTCATGAAGATATGACGACTGCTAGCCTATGATAGTCACAACAGTTCCACATTGGAGCTGTTCAGAGTCCTTACACACAATCACTGTTTGATGTATCAATCACAATGACTAGATTACAACCTTGACGTCTACCTTCTACGACTCTTGTCCCGCCTGGTGAGCCTCGAGGACTTGAAGTGCCTCCGAGATCTTAGCATTGAGTGCATCCGGACTTTCCAACAAATGTAGCAATTCGGAGTTGTCCATTTCCAGCAACATTCCTGTAATCTTGCCAGCCAACTCCGGTTGAGACTGGTGAATAAGAGGGTACAAACGTTCCCCAATCATGTTCTTCTGCATTTCTGGAGTGGCGGAAGCCAATGCAGATGCCGTGAGTGCTCCTTCGTGAGAGGGTGCGGCCGGTCCACCAGCAGGAGGTTGGTTTTGTTGGGGAGGCGGCGGTGGCGGAGGGGGAGCCTGTTGATTCGGCATGGGCCCTCCAGCGTTTCGCGCCTGCTGGTTGAACTTGATCGGCTGGAAGCCAGGTCCTCCTTGTTGTTGCTGCATGGGTCCACCACGTCCACGTCCGCCTCCACGTCCCTGAATGGGTCCACGTCCCCTTCCAGGCTGCTGGGGCATGACACCATACGGCACCGGATATCCCCCTCTCCCTTGTTGCCCCATCATTGGGTAGCCTCGTTGTTGAGGAACACCCCGACCACCCCCTTGTGGCCCTCCCATCATTTGCGGCATCATGGGATAGGCTGGCTGCATACCTCCCGGTCCAGGCCGTTGCATATACATGGGCATACCAGGGTATCCCATGGGTCCACCCATGGGTGGCGCACGCATCATACCTGGTTGGCCTGGGTTGTTGGGGCCACCGACCCGATTCGCGTGCTGAGCTTCCAATTGGGCCCGACGAACTTCCCGACGTTGTGCGACAGCCACGAAAATCGGTTTGTTGGCAATGAGCTTGCCACTCATTTCGTTGACGGCACGATTGGCTTCTTCAGGTGTCGAAAAACAGACAAATCCAAAACCGCGAGACCTACCGTCCTTCATATCCTTCATAACACGAGCCGAAGTGATGGTTCCCATGGCCGAAAACTCCTCGCGCAACATGTCGTCAGTCACCGTATCGTCCAAGTTCTTGACGTACAGGTTGACTCCTTGAAACTTTGAAATTCGGTCCATTTTCTCCGCCTCAAATTTGGCACGAAGCTCACGCTCACGTTCCGCCTTCTTCTGAGCTCGACCCACATAGAGTTCTTGTTCCACCTCTTCACCGTTGACTTTCGTCGAGTACTTCTTGCCGTTCAAGGCTTCCACAGCGGCCGCAGCCGCCTCATGTTCGGCAAAGTTGACAAAGCCGTATCCCAAACTCTGAATGGGCGTTTCCTTTTTCTCATTCCCCTCTTCGTTTTCCTTCGTATCCGATGGTTGTTGTTCCGCATCGGGGGTATCCTCCGCCTCCTTCTTGGCAGCAGCCGGGGGCCTCGGCGTCCCCTGTGCAATGGAGGCACTCACGACTTCTCCAAACTGCTCAAACTCCTTCTTGAAGCGATCATCGTCCCACTCGGTCGGAATGTTCTTGACGTAGCAGTTGGTCCAGGAGTTGACATCGGGGCGATCGTTGCGGCGCATGAAATTTCCCACCTGCACCTCCTGACCATCAATGAGCATACCATCGAGCTTTTCAATGGCCGCATTGGCCGCTTCCGCCGTTTCATAATGAACGTAACCATAGCCTTTGGACTTTCCCGTCTCGCGATCCGTGACAACCTTACACGAGAGAATGTTGCCAAAGAGGGAAAAGGTATCGTACAATTGCTTGTTGTCGATGGACTCGTGCAAGTTCTTGACAAAAATGTTGCCCACGCCCGACTTGCGCAAGGAGGGATCCCGCTGACTCCACATGATCCGGCAGGGTTTGCCCTTGATCATGGAAAAGTTCATGGTATCGAGGGCCCGTTCGGCGTCGGGCAACTGATGAAAGTTGACATAGGCATAGCCCAAGGAGCGCCGCGTCACGGCATCGCGACACACGCGAATCGACGCCACCGGACCCACCGCACTAAAGATTTCGTACAACAAGGACTCGTTCACGTCGGGAGCCAAGTCGCCGACGTACAGAGAAGGCGTGTGGAAGGAGCCACCTTCGCTGGTCAAAGGACCCGTCGAAGCCAAGTTGCTGGGGGCGGGAGGCGCCTCGGTGGGTTCCGGGTTGGAAACATCCGCAGGAATGGGAGCAGGAGCGGCCATGGTATCAAATCAACAAAGGGGGAGGAGGGAAGCGACTTTCTAAAATCAAAAACAACCGACAACAAGAGAACACAGCCACCACAAAATCTTAGTCTACGCAAACGGCAAACCCACACACACTTCAGGTTGGTTTGGGTTTCGTGGTTGAAGCGCACGGTGCGCTCGAGAGCCGCAAATTTCCCCTGCCGCAACTACGGACGTACGTGGCCCACACTGTCCACAAAGTAGTAGTACCGTTGCAACCGCCACCACCACCAATGATGGACCCTGTGTTGTTGGATCGACAACGACAACACCAACACTTACTTTTTATAACTTTTTTTACGGTTGCAATGACACTTGCAACTCTTCTTACGAGTCCTTTCACACAGGGGCGAGAAAGGCACTTTTTTCTGGCAACAGCACACACAACGTCTTCCTCGTTCAAGAGACAAAGAAGAAGCAAAGCGAGATGTTGGTTTTTTGTGGCCGTGAACTGTGAACCGCGTAAGGCGTGAGGTGAGTGATCGCCAGTCGGTGGTCGCACGTCTGGTCGGACGCACACCGGCACGTTTTGGTCGCGGTAATATTGCATGCCATATCTTTGAGAGAGCAAACCCAATGAGACGATCCTGTTCGCACAAAGTACTCCTACCGATCATCAGAGAAGACAATTCGACGGGGACGACACCTTCGGCAATGGTCGCACTCATGCCGAAGATCAGTGTGTTACGTCTCACATGCTGGACATGGCTGGCGGTGGCCCTCATTTTCCCAGAAATCTTGGTCTCGGCATCAACCACTCCCTCCACGACAACCACGAGCCACTTGATTTTGGACCAATATGGCGATGCCGTGCAACTGCGACATGCACTCAATGCCGCGCAACAACAGGGTAGTTTTGTCATGATCCTCCATGAACAATCTCGCGCCAGTGCCACGAATAGTGAGAAATTGTGGGTGATATCCACCACGGATCACGACGATACAGGCAACATGGACACGTGGACGACGCACTTGCGATCTCGAGCGACACGGAGCCAAGCAGAGAGTGCCGTACAAAATGAACCAAGCACATTTCAACAAATTGGAACAATCTATCAAGGACAATCGTTTTTTCTAAAGCCATTGGTATCCACTTTTTCGCACAGCTTTGAACAAGTGTCCTCATCGCTGGACCAGCAACAACATGCTCGTGTGGCCATGGTTTGCGTGGGAGTTCAGGCCGATGCCAAATGGCTGTGGGGTCGATTGAACGAATATGCCACAATGGTATGGGAGCTTTCCGACACTAGGCTGGAACTCCAGGGTATCCTGTCGTTTGTGTCGACCATCCTGTGTCGCAGTGCCATTCTCTATCCGCCCGTTCCCAATTCATATGGAGGCGTCTTGCGAGCCTTTTTGAAACAATCCGAGTCTACCTTGGATATGAAAACAGCCGATTGGTCACGTCCCTTGGGAGTCTGTGCCATTGTTCTCGATTTGGCACGTCATCCCGTAGACCAAAGACGATTGTACCGCATCGATCCTTCCGGCATGGTGGAACCCATCCTGGATGATTCCATCTTTTTGGGGAAATGGGGATCTACCATGGAAAGCTGGTGGGAGACACATGTAGATCAACAACAAGCAGAAGATCCGGATCAGAGCTTTTTGGAGGAACAGCACCTTTGCACCCTCGTGGCTCGTGGCTTGACCCATGTCTTGGGCCATGAGGATCGTCTCCCACGGTTTCTGCGAATCGAACGCTGGGCGAATAATGGTGATTCATCATCCTCATCATCCAGGCAGATTGAACGACGTCTTGTAGCGCTCCAGAATGTACAACGGTGATAATTATAAAAGGTTTCGTATCTCGCCCTTTCGTGGGGATTTGGAATCCAGCTACGGTTATTACTTCGAAATCTAGGGACTCCCTCCGACAGGTACTTCTAGAGGACAACGGACGTCTCCTTGCCCACGCCCACATAGCATAAAGTGGGGGCGGGTAGCTTTTCCTACCCCTCTTCTTAAGGTACGGGCCTTCGCCCTGTCGCATTGGTTAGAATTTGGTGAGCCCCCCCTATCCACAATCCTCATCGGCATTTTGACTTTTGGAGACGGGGTTCCATTGCAAGTGATATTGCAACGTAACAACAGTGGCATACTTCCATGATTGTCAAGGGTTCCTTTGGGTGGTTTTTTCTCTGTACAGTTGCCTTATTTTGGCTGGAGCAGCAGCAATGTGGAGTGTTGGCCTTGTCTGGCGTAGTATCGGTCAAACCCGACAATGACGAATGCTATCGATTTCGGACACTGCCGTCCTGGCGCAAAGATATAAAGAGCAATCCACGTTATCTTTGGGGAAACTTTGAAGCCATCAATGACGAAATGTATGGCTCATCTGGTCCTGTTGTGGTCTTTCTCGCCACGGATAATATGGCAAAAACTGTGTACCAAAGCCCCGAAGTTCAGTCCTCGGGCCATTTCGACGTGAAACTCGAAGCAGGCAAATTGTATTGGTTTTGCATCTCTAACAGGGACAAAAGAGATGGTTTTCTGGACGATGACTTTACTGCTGGTGGCCCTGGTGGTCTAGATATGGGGCGCAGCATTGGATTTTCGTTTGATCTGGTGACCAGTGATCAGTTTGACTACGGAGACGCGGGCGTCGAGGTCGACCCCAATGTCGATGAGACGACCAAAGCCCATCGAGAAGCCAAGGAACGAGCGTCCGTGTGGCTCAAAACGTCAGGTAGTCTGTTGCAACGACTCAAGGATATGAAATCACATTTTAACTATCTTCGGATTCGAGAAGCCGACCATCGATCCGTCACCGAGCAAACCTTTACCGATGTACTCTCCTGGACAGTATGGGAAGCAGTAACGGTGACAGTCGTCGCAGTTGGTCAAATTTTGTTTTTCCGGAGATACTTGGAACGAAAAAACAGAGTATTAGGCTAAGGGTGTGGGTTTGTCATTGCTACGGTTGTTCTCATGCTCGGAAACAAACTCGATTTGTGAACTAATGTGAACTGATGCAGTTGAAACTCTACATGTGATGATACCATGTCCCAGCGGACAACTTCGCCGAAAACGGACAAGCGAATGTCCACTACTACCAAAAAAGTAGCTGATAATATCAAGATAGAAGTATCCATATGCAATGATTCAAATTCCGCTGGCTTCCCTTTTATTGACTACTCGCGCAAACACTACGACTCTCTTCAATCAGACCTAGGGATCGGTTCTCCGAGCTCGTTATTGGGGTCGCGCTCACGTGGATCCGTCTGACCCTTTAACTTGGCTTCGGATTTTAAAATTTTACGTTGTCTTCGAGATTCAACATACAAGAATTTGTCCTCCTGTTTCATTGCTTTCCATTCATCCAAGCGCTCGAAGCAGCTACGAATATCATCTGGACCGAGTTTGTGGCCAATTACGAGGGCGTTTTCATCTTGACATTGTGCATGATTCTGGAAGAAAGGGCTATGAATCCACCAAACATTTAAAGGGGACTCATCAAGCCATATTCCCAAGGAAGTGTCTTCGCCTTGATAGTAGGTCAAGTTTCGTTGGCTGGCAATATAACTGGCAACTGGGCGAGACACCACATGACCACGACTGCCTTGAGGCCAGTAGGGATAAACATTACGACTGTATTGAAATTCTGCCCATTTCCCTTTTCTGTTGACAAGAGCATGGGGTACAATTCGGCCCAGGACAATGGGCAGATCGGGGTTGTAAAGATCCAAAAGCGCGTGCTGTAGTGTACCAACACGTACCACTGTGTCGTCGTCGGCCTTTAGGATCCATTTCACGTGGGTCATGGAGTTTACGACCCATTGGTACGCAAAGTGGAGCTTGTACGGAAGGCTCATGTACGACTCGGGGAGAATTGAATCGATAATATCACCATATTGTTTCGATTCTTCTACCAATTGCTCTTGGATAGTACCGCTTTCATTTCTTGCCATACCACCTACAACAAAATAGACAGAGTGGTTGTTTGCCCACGTCTCTCGAATCGCCTGGCGATGAAGATGGTTCGATCTGGAAGACAGTACAATGACAACCATGGGATCATTCGAATGAGAGGCAGCAGGAAGTGGTAATGTAGTATTTGTTTTCACTGCAGGTATGCTGTAGTTGTAGAAGACACCGTCCTTTTCCCATGCCCTGATCCGCTGTTTCCGGATTATCCTCAACTCTTCTGGGCTGTATTCAATGGGTGCCTGTAGGTTGGGGGGTTGTTTGTGAGGTCTTGGCTGTTTCCGTCTACCGTCGTACTCATCCTCATAACCGAAGAAGTACTCATACAGATCCGTCATCACTTTTCCGAGCAAGGACTGGGGTCCTTCGCTATCTCTTCGGTAGGAATGGTGCTTGCCTTTTGGAGTCTCATAAGAGTCTTCACCACTGAACAAACCGCCCGATATTTGTTCCAATCGTTTTCTTTCTCGAATGACCTCATTGTGAGCATGCCGATGTTTCTTCCTTTCTTCCATACGATCTCGTAACACGGCGACCATGTCCTTTTGTGATCGATTTTGGTGCGAAAAACTGTCTCCATGTGATGGATCTATTGTATCACCAGGAACACGGTCTTTAAAGTAATCATCATGGCCATAACCAGAACCCACTGAAGATGTTCTAATAGCCTGTTTGCCAAAAGAATTATCATGCCGAGATTGCGAAACTATGGATGGTAAATCTCGAATGCCGGCGTTGGCGTTCCAGTCTGGTTGACGTCCATAATCATGAAAGGGCTCTTGATACGTGAGCGAATACAATGTGAAAACGAAGATCGAAGAAGAGCATCCGAGCAATGATGCAACAATGTAGTAAAGTAGCGCAGACACCGAATTCTTCCTACGAGGCCTTGGGGATGATGATGAGCCGGCCATATGGACGCCACGAGGTTTTCATTGAGCTGTAGTTGATGCTGTCTCCCCGTTCGATTTCGATGCCCTTCTGCGATTTGGGATTCTTCGTCGTCATTGTGTCGACAGGTTTTCCTAGAGGTAGCCTTTGCATTTTCTGTGGTAGTCCATTCCCGTTAAAGTGCTCATTACCTCTTTCAGCTCGTTCCACGTGTTGGCCACATCAAAGATCCTTGTGGCGGCAATATATCCCCGCACTATTTCGTTGACAACACGGGCTCTTCGATTCAACCCAACATAATCTCCTTTATTACCAATCATACACCATGATCAAAGATATAATGGATAAACAGGTCTACGAGCTGAAGAAGCTCTGGGCAAACAAGCGACAGTTGACATTTCAAGTGCTAAATTTAGCCATGATTGTCTTTTCCGCTCTGATGATTTGGAAAGGCCTCATGTTTGTCACATTGTCCGAAAGTCCAGTTGTGGTGGTTTTGTCTGGAAGCATGGAACCTGCATTTCAGAGAGGCGATATTTTGTTTCTAAATAATGCCGTTGAAGAGGTGAGAACAATGGTCCATATGCGCGACGTAAGCCACACTTTTTCTCATTTCTGGGCTATTCATTTATTGTTCGATCATGCATATTCGATGAAACCTTGTTCCAATGGAATAATAATAACCTGAACGCTACAAAACCACATTCCATTTTTATTGACCACATTGCATTTTTACGGACCAGGTTCATGTGGGTGATGTAGTTGTTTTCAAAATTAAGGATCGCGACATTCCCATTGTGCACCGTATTCTCAAAGTTCACCGGAATGAAACAACTGGAAAAGTCGACCTACTAACCAAAGGAGACAACAATCGTGTGGATGATCGGGGTCTTTACGCTCCAGGGCAGCTTTGGCTACAAAGAGAGGATATCCTTGGGAAAGCAATTGGTACCCTGCGATATGTGGGTATGGTCACAATAGCGTTAAACGACTATCCGGTTCTGAAGTATGTGCTCGTGGGGTTGATGGGCTTATTCGTGTTAACAAGCAAAGAGGGATAGCGTGATTGGACGTTTGACATGTCTTTTCTTATTTATGAGAACGACGGATGAGTATCCCAAAACTGTGCGAGGAGACATTTTGCGTGGAGATATCCCTTGCTCCACTGTCTTAGAACGAAGGATGATGACTTCTCCAGTCTGCAAGCCGTCGAAACACCTTAAAGTCTAAACAAGCTAATTGAAAGAATCTCAGCTGTGCTCCAGGATCATAAGGCACTCAATGTGTCGTGTTTGTGGGAACAGATCGAAAGGCTGGACCGATGCAATCGTATAGTTATGTTGGACCAGGAACGCTGCGTCCCTCGCTTGGGTTGTTGGATCACATGACATGTAGACGATTCTAGCTGGATCATAGTCGACCAGCTGCTTTAGAAACGTTTCACTGCATCCTTTTCTGGGAGGGTCGAGCACGACGGTCGTAGAATTACGTGGGAAATCGGAAATAGCGGAGAAAATGTTTTCTGCCGACGCAGCGAGGAATTCGCAGTTGTGTATTTGATTTGCTTGCGCGTTGGCAGTAGCTTCGGTAATGGCTTTCTCATTGATCTCGATGCCCACGACACGATCAAAGTGTTGAGCACATGATAAGGCAAACAAGCCGCTGCCGCAATAACAGTCGGCCAAATGTGTCATTTGTCCTCCCATTGTAGCTTCTGATACAACACTATCAACCATGAGCGGGAGGACATGGTAATTGTTCTGAAAGAAATTGCCAGCCTTGTAGGTAAAATCAAGTCCCCCAACTGTTGTGGTCAGATCGTTTCGGTGATTCGTCTCGACGTAGGAGTCATCTAAATTCCCCTGACGTAACAAAAGCGTCGCTCCCTTTTTCCCTTTTGGAGGGTTCGACAAGAGCTGCTTCCGAATGTTGCCATATGCCTCGTTCACTGCAGGCGTCGCAATAGGGCATTCTGCAACGTCAATCACCTGCCGAGAGCTCTGTTTTTGGAATCCAATAGCTTGAATCTCCTTGACAATGGAATTGTTTGCAAGGTTCTGCTGTCCTCTCCTGCTCTTTGTTGGTTCGTTATAATGCGGAGTTAACTTGCTTCGGTAGCCGTAAATGTGGTCCGTTCCCAAGCAGGGTTTGACCAAGGCCTTATCAAGTTCAATCTTGTACAGAGCTAGGGCATCCTTCACGTGTGCCGTCTTCCACTTTCGCTGCGATCCTATTTCCATATGCTGGAGCTGACATCCACCACATTCGTTGGCCAAAGGGCAAACTGAATCTATACGATCGCCACTAGCCTCCAGAACCTGCACAAGATCTGCTTCACTGTAACCTCGAAAGTTGCGAAAGATACGTACTCTCACCAGTTCACCTGGAATTACAGAGGGCACCATGACGACCCATTTGTTCTTCTCTCCATTGGTTGCTCTACTTTCATCGTTGAATTCATCATTCGTTGGACTTGGTTTGGTTCTGTCTGCATTGACCTCTTCCAAGCCTTTAATTTGTTCTGGAGTAAGGACTACACGCCCCAGGCCCATTCCTCTGTTGGTCAGAGTTTCGACCACAATATCCAATTCTTGACGGTAGGAAAATGGAAAAGGAACAAATTTACTGGGTGCTATCACTGGAGATACATTCGTGACAACGGATTCCGGAGTCTGTTGTTGTTGACGTGATGACACTGGAACAGAAGCACATCGATGTGGCAGTGGTAGCTTTCTGGATCTCGACAACGAGCTGGTTCGGTGTACAAAGTGGGAGAACGATGGAAATGCTTCTCTAGAGCTGATGGACTGTAGCAAGAACATGATATTGAAAACAACAAGACACGAAAGTCTAGGGCCAGTCATCGTAAATCGGACCAGAGGTAGGGGGACAAGCACATGGTCTCTCCTTTTTCTAGACAGAATCGAAAATCGAAGTATTATTATTTGTGCGGCTATCCCTTCGTCGAATAGGTTATGAGCGCCAGATGTCCCTCATCATGTCCCATCAGAGTTCCGAATCTTTCTGCAAAAAGTTTCTCCCACAGCTCCTCATGGAGAGGGAGTCATGTCGTCCGCACCAGCGCCAAGCGAGGTACCCCACGATGGTGGTCATGGTGCTGCATCTCCCCGAAAGGAGGATATGGAACGCTTCACCAATGCAGCATTCCGGGGCACGTTGGCCACATTGGCACTTCGACTTCTTTCGTTTGTGTGTACCCAGTGGACGATTCGCATGTTGGATCCAGCAACCTTGGGACGGGCGTCGGTACAGCTGGAGCTTTTACAAACCACGGTGCTCTTTCTCAGTCGAGAAGGATTCCGTCTCGCATTGACAAGAAACGTTTCGGAGAAGAATTCGTCAGTCGCATGGCTCAGTATTCCAACGGGTACTGTCATGTCTCTACTGGCACTCACATTCCATTTGTATCATTCACAAAGCTTGGTTGAGCCAGAGTCTGATCCTTCTCCGTCCGAAAATGGCGATTCGTCCAACCCTCTAGATTACCGCGTCGCAGGAATTCTTTACTGCGTAGCATGTTGGATTGAGATTTTGGGTGAACCTGCCGCTCTTAACTCCTTACGTGAAATGAATGTGACCCTCAAAGTCACAGCGGAATCAATGGCAACTGTGAGCAAGACGGTGGCACTCGTTGTGTTTCTTCATTATCTCCAAACGGATTGGCCGGTGACTGCGTTTGGACTTTCTCAGATGGTGTTTGGGACCGTGTTTACATCCTTTCTCTATTTTCAAACATGGGGGCAGCTACAGTGGCCAAAAACCAGTGCCCTCGACGCAAATGCCTGCTACTTGACATTGGTATTCACGCTGCAGGGCTGTTTCAAACATTTTCTTACTGAGGGTGATCGAATCATCTTGACAACCATGAGTGAAAACTACAATCAAGGTGTCTATGCCATGGGGAGCAGCTACGGTGGCATGGCTGCTCGCATATTGTTTCAACCGATTGAGGAAAACTGCCGACTCTTGTGGAGTCGATTGGCACAGGAACAAATGGATAAAAGTGAAGGAAAAAAGTCCACCGCTAAGCTTGAAGACTCGTATACGCTGGTGATCAAGTTTGTGTTATACATTGGATTTGTGTTTAGTTTTCTCGCCGTAAACTACACTAAGGTCCTTCTCAACCTTTTGGCGGGGAAACGATGGGGTACCAATCTCGAGGCCGTGGCTACACTGTCGGCCTTTTGTGTGTACACAGCGTTCATGGCGTGGAATGGAACGACCGAAGCCTTTGTCTATGCCTGTATGAAATCAGGTTCGGACATTAGCCGTCTTGGATTGGCCCATACAATTGTGGGAGTCATGTTTGCCGTGGTGGGTCCGTTTGCCGTGCAATGGTATGGAACCGTCGGACTGGTTGCCGTGAATTGTTTGGCAATGTTTCTTCGATCCATGTACTCCTTGTACTACGCGTCGCAGTTCTTTGGGATTCACAGTTCGATTTCTGCCTGGAGAATCATGGGGAACCTGCTACCACGAATGTTCCCGCACCCCATTGTCATGGCAGCTTTTGCCTTGTCGTATGTAGCGACAAGTTTCTCGCTACATGATTTACGAACGACAACAGCGGAACTGGATATTCCAGTCGGAAGTGCAGCGTGGTTTCGGTACTCTCTGAGACATATTGGCGTGGGAATATCTTGTGCAATTGTGATTTTATCCATAAGCTTCTCACTGGAGAAAGACTTTCGACGGGGAATCTTGCGTATCCTACGAAAGGACAAGAAAGACTGATTGGGGTGTCGGGTGTCGGACGAAGCAAATCGTATCATGGTTGCTTTCCGATTGGGTATGAGCAGTTTCAGTTCGCTGATGAGGCTAAAGACGTATTCGGCAGGACAATACCATACCAAATGGTTGAGACATTATTCTATCAAGATGGTTATCAAAGGGCGAAGGTACTATGGTGTCATGATGCCCAGAAGTTGAAGTGTAGCCCACACTTCCGAATTCCGGACCTCTTCCGGTATCGAGAAAAATGGCGATGATGGCGCTTTCTCGGGGTCCCCCTGCGTGGCTGCAATTTTGAAATATTAGGCAAGTTGTGGGACGGCAATAGTAGTGTCTGGTCCGCTACCTGGATAAGAATTAAGCCTTATATAATTTTGGTGGTCACGTCAGCAAATCAGGACCAAAAGATATGGGATCATTGTCGGCGTGCGATACTGAAACCATGCCCGCCACACAAAAAGACAAACGGCCACATAACACGACAAGCTTGAAAGAACAACTTACCGACCTAATCGATTGAAGATACACTTCCATCTTCTACGGGGTTCATCAATATCGACTTGTATTGAGTCCATTTTTGCTGACACTCTATCATTAAATACTCTTCTCGTACTGCCACTTCTTTTGTGGCAATCAGATTTCACCATAGTGGCTCTTGATGCAACTTTTCTGGAAAGCCTCGATACCAAATGAATCAAGAGACTGAAATGAAACATCGAGCCTCCCCACATACCCCAAATTCCTTGTCCTCGCCTCAATGTCAACGCACTCCGGGAAGCGTGGAAAAGGGCAAAAAGAACCGTGGACCAAAGCCAATCATTCTTGACACGTACCGATACGACCATGTGATCCCATCCAATATTTGTGAAGGACGCGACACCGTGGACAGTATTTATCAAGAAATTGGATCATGGGCTGAATTGATTCAAAATAGCAAACCTCTGCCAAGAATAGTTGCCGTCCAGGGTGATGTCGACGAATCTCTTGGTATTGAACCCTTGTATAGGTATGTTGTCGAAGCTCGATGGGCTAAATGAGACTCTCATGTTGCATGAAAAGTATCTCCTCACTTTGCACATTTCTCAGAGACTTGCATGATTATCAGCCAGAACTGACATCATGGACACCCACGGTGAAGGCACTCCGAGACGTAGTTTCCAACATTGTTCTCCAACCTTTGAACCATGCCGTCATTTGCTATTATCGTCACGGCGAAGATTATTTATCCGAAACCTCTAGTCCCACGTTGGACCTTTTTACAGACTCTTCAGTCGTAAAACTGTCGCTCGGTGCTACACGAACAGTTATCTTGCGGCCCAAACGAAAAAGTGCAGGAGTGCGAAGGCCCTCTCCTCGACCAACCACAAAGGTTGTGTTGAAACACGGCTCATTGCTTCGCCTGGGGCCCAAGACCAACAGGTTCATGACCCATGAAATCAAGCGAATATCGCACTATCCATCACAAGCCTCGAAAAGAGGATCCGTTGGAACAATCAACACCAGCATTGAATCTGGAGAGGAGCAACGCATATCGGAGCATGTTCGCATATGTATAACGTTTCGTCATGTAGCAACCTTTCAAACTGACGATGGCAGGATATTTGGTAAAGGTGCCACAGGGTCGATTCTTGGAAGGTCTGTTTCCTCGCAGCTGCACCCGGCCAAGAAGGCGGCACTGTTACGAACTCTCAAGGCGGCATTTTTTCAGGAAAGTCGAGATACAGACTTTGATCGCATCGCCAACTACAGTGCTGGCTTTGATGTCATACCACACCAATACGTGACAACTGTGAGCTGTAAAGATATTTGCTGCTTCAACAACGATCCTGATTGCCCCGCTTGGACTTCTCTCAATGTAGAAGATGCACTTGCAGAAGAGGATGACTTTATGATCAAAACCACATCGTCGTCCGACAAATTGTTACACTATGGAAATGTTGCAAAAGTTCTCTCCTCTGGAATGTTCGACAAGGGAAAGTTCGAGGATGAAGAGGACGAGCAAGAAAAACGATCTTATATTCCCTTCCATCATGCGCAACATATCTTTGTAAAACGAAAGTTGGAATCCGACTTGATTCCGGAACCCAGTACATCTGGGAGCAGAAGCAGAACCTTCTCTGAAGCTTCCAGTGCCTTTGCGGACGATGAACAAGTGCTGTCTCTGTGTCCCACCTCTACATCGATTGCAGACATGTCTGTGCGAAGTGAGCAGACTTGTTCTGTCAACAATGGTGTTGCCCTTTTGGCTTTGGACCTCCAGAATGATTTTTTGTCCGATGATCCCTCGTTTTATTATGGTAAAAAGGGATCTCCGTTTGCTTCAAGGCGTAAAGGTCTTCTCAAACGTATTGCAGAAATCGCCAACGAAGTCCGAAGGCTTGGTGGTGTCGTGTTCATGGTCAAATCACAATACGGAGCTTGGTCATCTCCACAGAGCACGGAATTCCGACGTTTTTCGGAGGCAGGGGCCCATATGGATCGTGTGGATTGCTGTGGAGTGAGCAGTGCAGGGGCCGATTTCCATCCCGATGTTGAAAACATGATTGTCAATCAAGATATAATTCTTATCAAAGAATGGCATTCTGCCTTCATGGGAACCACCTTGGATAAGCAACTCCAACGGCTCAAAGTCGGCCATGTCGTCGTTTGTGGAGTAACGACCGATCACTCTGTCGCCGCCACCGTGAGGTCGGCTGCCAATCTTGGATATAACGTTATTTTGAGTAGTGACGGCACTGCTCAGGCAAATACGAAGATGCAACAAGGAACAGAACGGAGACTGTCAAAATACTACTCCAAGTTGTTAGGGAAACGACAAAGTTTGACGGACTTTGTTGCTCCAGACCCCTTCCTAGAAGCATTGGCCGATCCAGGGCCAATCGACATGACCGGGTCGCTGGAGATCGATGCCTACGCACGTCTTTCTGGTTTTGGCGCTGGAGATTCAATCATTGGTGAGTGTGTTTCCCTTTAGTCTACAATTTGTCGACAGAGATTCTAGATCACACTAATTGCGTTTTCGCTCTGCAGTCCCCGACTTTCTGGACCAATCAAGCGCTTTGGAGATGCTCGGAAAGATGCTTCCCGATTCATCGAATGAGTTGAAATGGAGTCAAGTCGCTGGAGCAGGAGGTGGATCGATGACCGCATCGTATCACCTCGAGCCAAACGACAAGGGTCATTTGCCAGTGTATCGATCGAATATACCACAACCTTGGGATCCCAATTTCAAAGGTGGCGCGTTCCCGGATACCGTACAAAAACTCAAATCTCTCACGGAATCTCAAACGGGTCACAAGCTCAACTGGGGTCAAATTCTCTGCTATCGAGATGGCTCTGAGAGCTCTGGATGGGACGCAGAGAAAAATTTGGACGTACGTGCTGGAAGCACCATTGCTGCGGTGTCCCTTGGTGGTGACCGTGTCCTTGAATTAAAGCCCAAAAAGGGTGATTCGTCATTGGTTCCTCAACGCATACGTTTGGAACACAATTCGTTGCTTCTATTGGGTCCTGAAACCACTCGTCTGTTCCTGCATTCTCTTCCTCCTGATGAGGGATCGTCGAGTCCGCATATCCAGTGTACGTTCTTAGATGTGGCAACTTTCTTTGCCCAAAATGATTCGCGAACGGGCGTTCCAGCTCTATATGGACAAGGAACTGAATATGGTAGTCACACAGAACTTCAAGAAGCAGAGGCAACCCGTCGAATGATGGAGCAACTTGGTATGGCCCTCGCGGGAGTATATACAATGACCACGGTCCCTGTTGGCCGTGGCGGTTCGTTCGGTCTTTCCGTAATCTGTACGGTGGTGGTTGCAGCTGGAACTGCCATGTGGTTCAAGCGCGAAAGAGAGCATGCCTGGAGTGAACACCAGCGTCGCTTGCAGAAGCTCTTCGAAGAGTGCACAGAGGAACCACTGTCTGTTGAAGAAGCAAGACATCGCATCCTAAAGACCACAAAATGACGAGGTCGCGATTCGCGATGCTAGGTTGAGTAATGCAGCTTAACGTCTTTGCGACAACTGAAAGTTTACGATAACAGGTTTTACTTCTTGTGTGACTTGGCTTCTGCGCACACATAATGATTGACCTGAAAACAATGAACTCATTAGCCTATTCACAAAGCTCGCTTGGATGCGACATGAGTCCAGCCTCACACGTCGCTTTGATAACTTCAAAACATTTACTCAAATCGAAAATATCCTTTCCATCCTTGGTGCTCCGCAGACTGCTTTCCATATCAATCCAAATGGTGTTGCCATTCCCTGCTTGGATTACGTCCTTTAGAACCTTGTTGATGTTGTGAGGGCCAATGCCGCCTGCATATCCTATTTGATAGTTCTCTGGAGGAGAGGGCCAACATGATGCGGCCACACCGGTTCCTTTCGATTCGTCGACCAACATTGAAATGTTTTTCAAGATTCCTCGATCAATAACCCCTGTGTAGCATCCGAATCAAACCACTTGAGTTTCAGGAGTCGCATACGCAATGACAAAGACACGAGATGAGATGAATACGGACCTTCCCAGAGCGGTCGTGTTTCATCATTTTTCTGCAAAATAAACTCAATGCTTGGAAATTTACGTGCTGCTTCGAGAAACGTAGGAACCTGCTGATCAAGCTTGGAGATATCAACACCATTGACACTCGTAGCGTTGATTTGAACTCTTGAAAATCCCCAGGATATGAGTTCTTCAATAAATGAGCAATCTCCATCCAGCACTTGGGTTACCCGGGATCCACAAAGATGAGCGGCCGCCTTCATTTTCGCTCTCCGAACCACAGTGCCAAACTGTTCCACCCATTTAGTTGATGCGTATCGTGGCTGTCCTTCCTTGTCTGGACGAAACAATACTCCAAATTCAACAAGAGGATAGGAGCACGCGATGATCCCGAGCAACAAGGGATCCACCGAGTTGTCGGCCCCACAGAAACCTAAGGCTCGCAGTTGTGTCTTTGGTGCATGGTTCTCCATGGTCAATCGAAGAAAAAGTTTCGATCTTGTGCGCGACTATCGGCGACTGATACACTTCGGATTCAGTCGCTGGAACCCATTCCATTACCACCACCAATCAAATAGCGAAAAAATAAAAAATCATATCACCATCATCAACCACCATTAGCCCTAATTTATAGGACAAACTTAAGGATATCGGAAAAAATTACCGGACAGAAGTCCTAGAAATATTGATGATCAGTACCTAACCTAGCGCCACAGCACAGGATCGCTGTACCATAGCCTACGAGCACAAGAAATGACCAGTTTTACTCAATAGTTTGTTGGACACTTGTCCGGGTCACGATAGCGCTGTATGTAGCAGAAGGGAATTTCACAAACCCTCGCATCACGCTTCACTGGACATACCCATGAGGGAGTACTTGTCATAGGACGAGAAACCGCAACGACAAGGACCCACAGGTGCTTTTGGAAAAGCCTTCGCTTACATCAAGATGCTAGTGCAGAGGAGAGTTCAATGAGGACGAGATGCTGGCCATCAAGTGGAAGAGAGAGGGCATGGTTACTGCTGGCATTACGATTCATGGAGCCACGACAATGACATGCGGCAATCAACTGGAATGTTCTGACCCAACCACCAATTGCAACAACCGCAGGGAAGGAACCACCAAGACAATCGAATGGATCCCAATGGACCACTATGATGGATGTTGGTCGATGGAAGCTTCTTCTTTAAGCAGAAACATCAACTCCCCATACGAGACAATGGCAGCGACAATGACAACGAGCGCAACAATCAACTCCACCGAACGTACAAGACAATGTCCAAAACAACAATCAACTGCAGCAGCATTGAGAAAAAGAGATGCAATGTGCCCTTGGCTCTTCAGGCTTGTTTCCCCAGCTTTCCCACCAGAGCCAATGTTAAAATAATAGCATTCTCGCCTCGCGTGCTCAACGGTCACAACGTATACGCGACACAATTTTGGGGACGTTTACACGATCCCTAAAAGATCCAAACATTCTAGATCTTAACCATAATCTCTTTTGCCACCTGAGTCCAACTCATCTACTTGGGCCGTAGGAGAGTTTTCACACGCTTCCTCTGCGCTAAAGTGCAGTTCACTCGACAGTCTCGATCAATCGCCTTCGACCTTCCTAAGTACCCGCAAGCACAACAATGGCACGTCGCACTCGCGGCGAAGAACCACGACGCGGCGTCGGAGCGCCGGAAGACGAAGAAGAAGCAGTTGCGGGCAATCAAGGAAACCCCAACGAGCAAGAGGAGGAGGAAGAGGAAGACGATTACCTCGAGGCACGTCAAGTGATGAATCAAGACCTTGTCGACGCGCTAGGTAGCGCCACACAACGAATCGTGATGGCGATCGACCGCGCAGTCGCAGCCATGGGAGCTCCTGGGGGGAGCAGCACCTCCGGGAGGAAATCCGTTCATTCGCACACCGTTGCAAGCAAGGACGGATCAAACGCTGGACTTCCATCAGAAGGAAGGACGCAAGTACTACGATAATGCGACTCGATCCCTCTTCTCCAGTAGCGAAGACAAATTTGACGTCGAACCGAGCAAGTTCCAGCTGTTCATCACGCTACTGCTAAACCGAGCTAAGGACCTAGGCATGCTCGACTCACCAACTACGCATGGAAATGCCATGCTACCAAAGGACCCAAGGAATCCCACGGACGATGGAGCCATCAACATTATCAAGGACTATGGAAGAGCTCATCTGGAAGACATCACCAAGTGGGAGAAGGAGATCCTGAACCAAGAATCCAGGATGAGTCAAAACTCCAAGATCCTCTTTGACCTCCTGATGAACTCCCTGACAGCGAAGGGAGCACAACGCATCCAAATCTGGCGATCCCAATACACGGTAGATGGGATGGATGCGGGAGCCTGCTTGTTTAAGATTATTGTCCGCGAGAGTTACCTCGACTCAAACGCGACAGTATCAACAATCAGACTCAATTTGACGAACTTGGACGAGTACATCAGGGAGAACGGAAGCGACCTAGTCGCTTTCAACGCCTACGTCCAGAGTCAAGTCGATGGTCTAAAAGCAAGAGGCCATAACACAAGCGATCTAGTAGTCAACCTGTTCAAAGGCTACAGAGCCGTGGAAGATGACAAATTCAAGGTCTATCTCCAAGGCATCGAGAACAGCCATGAGGACGGATCAGTCGAGGTTGATGCTCCAACACTCATGTTGCGGGCAGTTAACTTCTACAAGACGCGACTAACCAGGAACGAATGGGAACAGCCGACGGAACAACAGAAAGAAGTGTTAGCGCTGCAAACCCAAGTGGAGTCCCTGAAAAAGCAACAGAACCGATCCAAGAAGACGACGACCGATGGGAAACGCCAAGGAAACCAAGAAAGCGGATCCTCGAGCAAACCACCCCGTCCGAATTGGCTCCGTAACAATGTCCCACCAAAAGAGGGATCCGAACGACGCTTCCGGACTTGGAATAATGCCAAATGGTGGTGGTGTAGTCCGGAAACGGGAGGAAACTGTGGAGGCGGATGGAGGACCCATCAACCGTCCGAGTGCCGATCCAAGAAGCGCGAAGCTAGTCCGTCCGCAGGCAAGAAGAAGGAAGATGGAGGCGGACAAAAGAAGTCGTCCAATTTCTCTGGAAAGAAACGCAAGCAAGATGCCATCAAGCTAGCGGTAGCCAACGAGACCATTATGTCCGATGACGAGGACAAGAACCATTCGGACGCGGAGGACTCCGAATACAGCACCTGACGAACCTGGAGAAAGTGGAAGATAAACATACTAACCATGATGGTATATATGTTCACCACTTTCTCCCTTAGGCACGCCATAGAATGGTTGATTGTTGAGATAGCGCACCAAGTAATCAAGGGAATCCTGATAATGACGGAACTCGTCACATTCATAGTGGACGACGATCCTGAGGAGGAACAGGACCCGAAAGATTGGTTGTCACGTGCACTCCACGTCACCAACAAAGGAATAGAACAAATAGCAGGCAGATTACACGTCCGAATCAAATCAAATCGGAGTGGCAGAACGCACAGAATCCAACACCATTTCAACACAAGACGAAGATACAGGGCGAGCTTCAGAATCATGGCAGCCGTCATCGCCATGACAGCAGGAATGTCCAATGGAGCACGACAAGTTGGAACCTTCGATACTGACTCACGGCTGGTCGGGATCGATAATTGATGCTTGGGATGCATCAGCCACAAACGATCCGATTTCCCGGGTGAATTGTTGGAATGTAAGAGAGCCATCAAGGGATTTGGAGGCTCAAGGACGTATAACGTATGGCAAGGAACCTTGCAGTGGGACTGGGATGACGACCAAGGAGTCCCACACAGAATGGTCATACCAAAAGCATACTACGTTCCCGATGGCAACGTGAGACTGCTGAGTCCACAACAATGGGCGCAATCAAGGCAAGGTGAGGACAAACGTGGAGGAGCAGGTTCAACAACAACTGCCCAACATGTCACCCTGTTCTGGAACAAGAGGGAGTGCAAACGCACAGTCCCATTGAACCGCAGCCAAACCAACGTCGCCACGTTCGCGCTCTCAAATGGTTACGAATCGTACCATCGATACTGCCAAGAGACGAACACTGGGAACCAGGAAGACGATCGGGACCCAATCATCATAGACGAGCTTCAAGTCGATGCGACAGCGGTCATATTGGACGACGAGGCATCAATCAACGATGACATGGGAAAGGAACGCTCGGATGAGCCAAATGAATGGCCAGAAGAAAACGAGCAAAACGACAAACCCCGTGAGTTCGATCTGAACGGAAAACAAACAACCGAGTTGGAGGAACCGGCTCCCAACATCATCATAGATGAAGAGGAAAGGTTGCCAACACCAACAGCGGAATTGCTTCAATGCCATTACGATTTTGGCCACTTACCTTTTACCAAACGCCAGAGAATGGCGAGGGATGGTGTCCTTCCCTCAAAGCTGGCAAAATGCAAGGTGCCAGTGTGCTCCGCATGTCAGTACGCTAGAGCGACCAAACGCCCATGGCGCTCACGCAATGTACGCGACCGCGAAGCGGCGCGACCAAACAACAGACCAGGAGCAGTGGTGTCAGTTGACCAAATGGAATCACCGACACCCGGTCTGGTAGCACAGATGACCGGATTCATAACTAGAGAACGGTACAAGTATGCGACAGTCTATGTCGACCAAGCGACGGGACTGGGATTCGTCTACCTCCAGAAATCATCCAAGGCGAAGGAAACACTCGAAGGAAAAAGAGCATTCGAGAGGTACGCGATGGCTAGAGGAGTAACGATAGCGGCATACCATGCGGACAATGGCATTTTTAAGGCCAAAGCATGGGTAGAAGCCTGCAACAATCAAAACCAACCACTGACCTTTGCAGGAGTTGGCGCACATCACACCAACGGCAAGGCAGAACGACGAATCAGAGAACTACAGGACATGGCGAGAACCATGCTAATACACGCCAACAGGAGATGGCCAAACGCTATCACTGCTAATTTATGGCCGTACGCAATACGTCACGCCAATGACTGTATCAATGCATCACCGAATATGCAACAAACCAACAAAATGTCTCCACTGCAGTTGTTTAGCAAAACACCAGTGAACATCAACAGGAAGCACTGGAAGCCATTCGGCTGCCCAGTCTACGTCCTGGACGAGGCATTACAAGGGAATAAGCCCTTCCACAAATGGAAGCATAGGGCCAAGGTCGGGATTTATCTTGGCCAATCACCGATTCACAACCGGAACGTCGCCTTGGTCCTCAGCAGATTCACGGGGCATGTCAGCCCGCAGTTCCACGTGAAATTTGACAAGGCATTCGATTCCACCAGACAGGAGAATCTGGAGTCCCACTGGCAGTACAAGACGCACTTTACCAGTGCACCAAGTAAAGCGAGCGTCCACCGTACACCAGAGCCAGAGGGAGAAACGAAGGGTCCACCAAAACAAAGGAACAAGAGAGTCAGGATCCACGAACCAAGTAACGATCCAGCCAATGATCCCCAAAGGGAGGATCGCACCAATGCGCAAACAAGTGATGACCCGCCAACGGTCCCAACAGAGGACGGCCAAGAACCCAGCGAGGAAACCGGGACGTCGTACGCACAGGGTGAGGGCTCGGCTAGCCGACAACAACAACGAGAAACAAGTGGAAATGAGGGCCAGAGGGAGCACGGCGGTAGTACTCCCACTGAGTCAACTCCACCACAAAGATCAAGATTCGGCAGGATCGTCAAGCCCGTACAGAGGCTCATAGAAATCATGATGGCCGAAACGACGACCAACACCAAGAACAACAATCATACAGTAGACGGTGAATTGTTCTGTCTGGAGACGATGTTCC
The DNA here is from genome assembly GCA_946965045.2 of Epithemia pelagica. Taxonomy (NCBI): domain Eukaryota; phylum Bacillariophyta; class Bacillariophyceae; order Surirellales; family Surirellaceae; genus Epithemia; species Epithemia pelagica. The sequence continues at coordinate 5,723,542 of OX337228.1, forward strand.
CAACGGACGATTCCGATCTGCTTGGCGACCCATTCCATGCATTCAAAGCAGCGGCATCGGATCCCGATACCATGTACCATCATGAAGCAATGAAGGAACCCGACGCGGAACGCTTCATGGATGGGATGCAACAGGAAATGGACCGACAATTCACTGACGGCAATTTCTCACTCATCCACCGCAGCAAAATACCAAAGGGAGAAAAGATATTCCCAGGAGTATGGCAGATGCGAAGGAAGAGAGACATCAAAACGAGGGAGATTAAGAAGCACAAAGCACGTCTCAACTTCGATGGATCCCGAATGGAAAAAGGGAAGCACTACAACCAAACGTATGCGCCAGTCGCATCATGGGCATCCATCCGACTCGTCTTGGCGCTGGTAGCCGCCAACAACTGGCATACAACACAAATAGACTACGTCCTGGCGTACCCTCAAGCGCCTGTCGAACGCGAAGTCTACATGGAAATCCCGCGAGGATACGAGCTCGCGGATGGGAAGGATAAGCGCGACTATGCGTTCAAACTCCACGCCAACCTATATGGCCAGAAGCAAGCAGGACGAGTATGGTATCAATACCTATCTAAACGATTGGTCGAAGATGTGGGATTCACCAAGTCGCGCATCGATGAGTGTGTCTTCTACAAAGGGAACACCGTCTACGTGCTTTATACGGATGATTCCATAATCACTGGACCAGACCAAGAGGAGATCAACCAAGTGATCAAAGAAATCCAAGACGCCGGGTTAAACATCACGGTCGAAGGAACAATCAAAGATTTCTTGGGAGTCAACATCGAAAAGCAAAAGGATGGGACCATCGAATTCACACAACCGCACCTAATTGACAAGGTGCTATCCGCACTGCGATTGGATGGAAGAACGGTGAAACCAAAGGACGTTCCAGCGGCGTCATCAAAGCTCCTAAAGCGCCACACCGACTCGGCACCATTTGACAACCACTTCAACTATCGCTCAGTGGTGGGAATGCTAAATTACTTGGAAGCGGGATCACGAAGCGACATAGCTTACGCGACTCATCAATGCGCACGCTTTTGCTCGGACCCGCGCAAGGAACATGGCGAAGCAGTCAAGTGGTTGGGTCGGTACCTGTTGGGGACGCGACAAAAGGGGATGACGTTTAAGCCAGACCAGAGTGCAGGCTTGGAAGTATTCGTAGACGCCGATTTTGCGGGCAATTGGGACCAGAACGAACCGCACAACGATCGCGATACGGCGCGCTCGCGTCACGGGTACATCATCCGATACAAAGGGTGCCCAGTCGTGTGGAAATCACAACTACAGACAGAGATCGCCCTTAGCTCGACCGAGAGCGAATACACTGGATTGTCATATGCACTACGAGAAGCCATCCCACTCATGGAAATACTGAAAGAAATGAAGGCGCATGGAATCGACATCGCGGACACAAGGGCTAAGTTGCATTGCAAGGTGTTCGAGGACAATAGCGGAGCGCTCGAGATGGCTCGAGTCCATAAGTTCCGCCCACGAACGAAACACCTCAACGTAAAGCTGCATCACTTCCGGAGTTATGTGGAGCGAGGGGACATCACTATCCACGCGATCCCTACAACGGAGCAACTGAGCGATTACTTGACGAAACCCCTGTCCAAAGCGATGCTCGACCCATTGAGGACACAAGTCATGGGATGGACGACCACAATTGTGCGCGAGAGGGAGTGTTAAAATAATAGCATTCTCGCCTCGCGTGCTCAACGGTCACAACGTATACGCGACACAATTTTGGGGACGTTTACACGATCTTAGGATCCAAACATTCTAGATCTTAACCATAATCTCTTTTGCCACCTGAGTCCAACTCATCTACTTGGGCCGTAGGAGAGTTTTCACAAGCCAAAACAACAACCTGATGAAGACGAAAACAACAATCAACTACATGGATGAGCCGGAAACACTCCAGAGAACCAATGCAACAATCAACAACTCCTTGTCCAAACGCAACAATCCAACAATTGATTGATGCCAAAGTGGAGCAACAACACAACTACAGAAGACGACCAGACAAGACAACAAAACAAAACCAATGATAACCTATGATGCCTGCTGCCACTGTTGACAGCACTACTGCTCTCGCCTAGACGACAAACACAGTTGGACACTCAGAGCCCCGGTGTCGTCCCTAATAATGAGATGAAGAAGACCAGGGAAGCACCCTTGTCTCGAGGAGACGAGGTCTTCATTTTTTATTCTTCATTCTTCATGCCAAGTCACAAGTCACAAGAGGCAAGAGCGGCACAACCTCTCGTTTCTGCCCTCTCCACATTACGGGAATAAGACTAAGATTCCTTCTTTTCTTTTCTACTTATACCTAGTACTACACCCTACATACGTGGCTTATGTACTAGTTCTACACGGTGGACGTGCTGTCCTATAAACTTTTGGGATGATACATCATCAACTCTCTAGAGCAAAAGTGAGAACTATGACGGAACAAGGTCAACACGAAGAAAAAGCCATGAGTCGAGAATTGAGACGGGCAGAGGGGAGACGTCGGAAGAAGAGGCTCATCGAAGAAGGAAATGGTGTGCGACCAAGAAAAACCACACATCCTCCTTCAGATCTAGCGAATGGAGATGGGAAGAACACAGCCTCTGTTACGAATTCACCACAACATGGGACCAAGCGAGAACATAGAACGAGCGATGGTCCTGGGAACCACTCATCATCCCGTCGACACAAGTTTGGAAGAGTCATGGATTCAGTGCCGTGTCGACAAAAACCAAGGTTCTCCACATTGAGTATTTCCATTCCTAGTTCCATTGTTGCCAACTGCCAAACAAAAGAACTCCGGACTCAACTAGTAGGACAAATAGCACGTGCCGCCACAATTTTCCATGTGGATGAAATTGTTGTATACGATGACAAGTTGTCGAAGGAATCGACAGGCCGTCAATTTCGGAAACGAAGGGACGCTAAAGGAGATTCTAGCAACGAAAAGTCAATCGAACAAAGTGACAATCCACACACAAAATTCGATGCGCAAGCTTTCTTTGCGCTTGTTCTGCAATACTGTGAGACTCCTCAATATCTGCGAAGGCATTTCTTTCCCATGCATCCAGATCTACAATTCGTTGGCTTATTGGCACCAGTCGACGCTCCTCATCATGTCAGGGCTGATGACGTTTGTCCATACAGAGAAGGCGTGGTTCTGGAAAAGAAAATCCGAAGTGGAGGATCGCTCATCAATTGTGGGGTTCCTGGTCGGCTGGTGGAGATCCCCACAAGGCTCAAGGCCGGGATACGATGCACCGTCAAGCTTGATCCATTCTCGTACAGAAAATCAGGTCAGCTGAAAGGTCAAGTTGTGTCGCCCACTGCCCCCCGTGAGGCTGATGGTACATACTGGGGTTACACCACTCGCGTGGCGGATTCGCTGAAAGCGGTGTTAGACGACAGTCCCTTTGATACCGGCTATGATCTCAAGATCGGAACGAGCGAAAGAGGAGACTCTGACATCGACGAAGGAGGGTTCACCCTTCCTCCTTTTCAGCATGCAATAATTGTTTTTGGAGGAGTAGCTGGAATCGAAGAATGTGTAGATGCTGAAGAATCATTGAGCCTTCCTGGTGACGAAAGCAAGAAACTATTTGACTTGTGGCTCAATGTGGCCAAATACCAAGGAAGTCGTACCATTCGTACAGAGGAGGCGGTTTTCATCAGTCTTGCAAAACTAAGTCCAGCGCTGATGAAAGCAGATTCGGGGAGTCGAACAACTGTATTTTCTCAAGAGTCAACGCCTAAAGCGGCCACGAATCCAACACCGACGGCTCCTGCATCGCAATCTATTGACTTGTCGGATAAGTCAGTTTCTGAGGAAAGCAGCGACGGGGACTAAGTTGTCGCTTAAAGGTACTAGGATAGCATTTCTATTCGTCCATTTCATCCATTTCTTGAAATCATCCCATTTCGCTACTCTCTGTGAAAATTATGACACCATCGAAATCATACTCCTAGGTCACTGATGCTACCTTATCTATCCCGAGATAGTAGACGCGACTGTATGTCTTATGTGGTCGCTTTTATGACAGGACAAGAACGCGACCACAAGGCCAAAAACCTGGGACAATTGACAATGGCAACAACTGCGTCCAACCTGTCAATCGATCGTTCGGAACCCAGCAACAATAAACGGAAAGCTAGTGATCTGGAGAAAGTTTCTTGCCCCTACCTTGACACCATTCAGCGAACATTGCTTGATTTTGATTTTGAACCTGCCTGCAGTGTGAGTTTGGAAAGGAGCCCGCATATCTATGCATGTCTGGTTTGTGGGAAATACTTCCGCGGGAAAGGGCGTCAAACTCCGGCTTTCATACATTCGGTGGAAGAGTCACACTTCGTCTTTGTAAATCTCGCTAAGGGAACGTTCCATTGCCTTCCCGACGACTATGAGATCGAAGATCCATCTGTTGCTGATATAAGAGCTGCTCTCCATCCCACCTTCACTTCCACCAGAATCCAGCAGCTTGACTTGAACACGGGGCTTAGCCGAGATCTGTTTGGGAGGAAATACTTACCGGGGTTTGTGGGTCTCAACAACCACAAAAAGACTGACTGTATCAATGCCGTCGTCCAGGCTCTAGTCCATGTTACACCAATACGTAACTTCTTTCTATCACAAGCTCTTGCAGCAAATGACGACCAACTATCCTCGAAACATAACAACAAAGGGAAACATGGAAAAAAGAAAGTTGCTGTAAACAGATCAGCACTTCTTGTTACTCATGCATTTGGGGAGCTAGTACGAAAGATCTGGAGTGACAAACGATTCAAATCAACAGTCGATCCACATATTCTTGTGCAGACAATAAGTGATGCGTCAAAGAAGCGATTCAGGGTTGGAGTCCAGGCCGAGGCAGGTGAACTGATTTCCTGGCTGCTCCATCAACTTCACCTTGGTACGGGCGGAACCAAGGACCCGGGGAGCAGTGTCATTCATCAAACTTTCCAAGGCGACGTAGAAGTTACCACGAAAAAAACAAGATCCGAGACAATGCGTTCGCAAAACACAGAGACCGACGATCGACTTGGGAGTGACGATGAGACTGAGACTAAACATGCAACCGATGCAGCAAACGTGGAACCGCCGCACCCAAACTTGATAGTTGAAGAAACCACTTCAAGAAGTCACTTCCTGCAACTGACTCTTGAGATTCCTGAGAAGCCTTTGTTCCGCGACGAGGCGGGAGGCTTAGTCATTCCGCAGGAACCTCTTGTTAGCGTGCTGAAAAAGTTCGATGGATTGACCTTCTCGGATTCCATAGGTCGGAAGGGAGAAGCACAGAGAAAGCGCTATCGCTTGCAAAAGCTACCCGATTACTTGATACTACATTTGGATCGCTTCAAGAGATCCAATTACAGCAGGGAGAAGAACCCAACAATCGTTGCATTCCCAGTCAAGAACTTCGACTTGCATGAATACGTTTATCCCTTGAAAGAAATACCAGGGATTGCATCCAAGGAACAGATAAATTCGATGTCGGTGAGTAAACTATTTTGCCATCCATGAAGTGAAGGATACATCGTTACATTGTTCACACTTTTTTCTTTCAATGTGATTCTTAGATAAAAGAGTTGAAGGTCTATTTTTCCAAGTTTGGTCGAGAAGACATATTCAATGGACATGTTGACATCGCGGACTTACGAAAGGCTGCTGTTGAGTTTTCGGAGAGAACTCTACCCGACATGCTTGCTTGCAAGTATGACTTGGTGGCGAACATTACACACGAAAGTAGCATATCCGTGGGCCGAGAAGAAAAGACAGATCCCCTTCAAGAGGGTTCTTACAAATGCCACGTCCATCACCATCCAACAAATCAGTGGTACGAAATACAGGATATCCACGTGCACGAGATCATGGCTCAACAGATTGGTCTTTCTGAGAGTTACGTTTTGGTGTTTCGTCGAAAAGGGGTAAGTTGAGATACAAATCTCCCATCTAATACATTAATAGTTAGTGAGGATCCGATGCTACACATTGAACAAGTCCTTGTTTTCTTCTAGAAACGAAGCATGGAGTTCATGTGCTTCGACCCAGTTCTTCATAGCTTGTCTGTCCTCTTCTTCTCTCACTGGGAGATTAAAAATTGACGTCGGCTTTTCGTCAGGAACCGCTGTCAGAATAGGGGGAGAGATGGTGGATAGAAATGGTCCCTCCATTTCACGCCATCCATCTTTCGAAAGAGCCAAGATACACTCTTCTGGTGGGAGTGACCACAATTCTTGACATGCCTTATCATCTTTTTCAGCATTGTACTTCTTCGCGTGTGCTTCGGCGAGTTTCATTAAGGAGGCAGTGATCATTTCTTCAAGACATATACCGATGGAAACCATCGCAGACTGGTCGAATGAACCGATAAGATGGTGTAATCGTTTATCCGGCGCTTTGTCTATGATCTGATTCGCTTCTTCGCGGATAATATATAGTAGCGACATCGGAAGAGGACTTGAGGGAAGGTCCAACAACGGATTAAAGGGATTACCCACTGGATCTGCGGATGAACTTGATTCGTTGGTGGCCCAGCCTACCAGCGTGTCCAATTCGACAGCAGAAACTTGTTGGCAAAGCGGAAAGCAAGTTGCTCTAAATCCCTCTGCCATTCCGTACCAGTCATTCATCAGATGGCGCTCGGCAAACGATAAATACCTTTCGTTCTCTTTCCTCCTTTTAGCTGGATTCTTCCCTACATCTTGTCGAAGTCGCTTGGTCTTGAGTCGACTTGTCATTTTAGGGAAGGCAAGGATTTGACTGGTGTTGTGGTTTTTATGTCATCAATCATGGGATATGGGATCATCTCAGAGGAGATGGTGGATGGACGATGGACGCATTGGTCATGGAATAAAAGCGCGACTCAAAAAATGCCGATGGTGGGACAATCAAGCATACTCCTAGACTACACTACTCCTACCTAGGTCCACATCTACTCCTAGAAACAAATCAAGGAATACATAGGAGTAACAACATAACAACGGATACATCTACGAGTATAACAACATCAGCTCATCGGCTTTCTGATCACGTCGCATTCAGAAGTTGGAAGATCGAGTGGAAAGAATGATGAATCAAAAGAAAGAAGATGAAGTTTGGTTTTCTAACTAAAGAAGACACTGGCTGGGATATTCGTTTCTTACTTTCTAAGCGACGAAAGAGTTTTACCATCAATAAACTCAACCCCTGGAGGCAAGTTCTCAGGAGTAATCGGTTTAGCACTGGCGATTTGCTCAGAAGTTGGAAAGCCCTGTTTTGCTTGGTTTTGTTCGAACATAATCTTTCGAATACTGGCCTGAGTTGACTCATCGTAGTCTGTTATGTGTCGCCTAGAATCTACCAAGGACGTGTCTATCTTTGCGTCTCCTTCGATTATTGTTGACCAAAAGGTTTTCGTTTTCTTGTACAGAGTCAGAAGAAGGACACCACCCTCCAGAGTCCAAGTTGATTCGTCAGTAACGATCGAATCAACTAGTTTACCCTCCAGAAACAGAGTCGTATCACCATCGTCCGCGGCTGCTTGTTTTGATCGCACAGAGACTGATGTTGACTTGATTTCCACTTTTAGATCTTTCGCCCGTAACACATCTGGAATAGGAACAATTACACTGCATTCTTCCAAGTTTTGGGTCCAGGTGTAAGACTTTGTTGTTCCCCCATTCCCAACAGGAATTTGAAGTCCTTCATCTGTAAGACGAATTTCCTCTATGGCAGGTATCCGAGTTTCTTCTTTGTTCGAAGACTTGCGCTCTGCCGACTGATAAGATTTGATGTTCTTCTCTTGGATAGGTACCTCCGAGTTTGTGGTTGCTTCTGATGAGGCACGCTGCTTGGGAACTCGACGTAAGGGAAACTGCCGAAAGGACGCCAACAAAAGCTTCTCAGCGTCACCTTGCCGAAAGCCCATTTTCGCGGTTCCGTCCCTTAGATCATCATCATGGGGAACAAAATAGAAATCGGTTCGCCTATGAAGAAAACTAAAAAACGATGACAACACCTTTTGCAGATCACCATCACATCTCTGCGTCAGAGCAATGAGGGGTTCGTCCAAAGCTTCTGTGGCGGAAGAGTTTGATGGGGAGGACGCCATTGTTGTTCTGTGCTTTTTGGTGTATGGTTGTGGAGATGGAGTCGAAGTGGGACCAATGCTGGAGCGGGTAAAGAGAAGAAATTTAAAAATTTAAATTCCACATGCCGAATGCCGAGCGCACCCCACCCGTTTGTGTGTTACGAGTATCCATAGTTTCGGAATGGACAAAGAAGGTGCAACCATGAAAGCGGGGATCGGGATCTGTTCGCCAGTATCATATCATCCTCCCATGAAGAAGCAACGAGGTGGTATCACTCCGCAAAACGACAAAGACCGAGGTGTATCCAAAGATACTTCCGACGCAATTGCTCGTCGGCGACAAGAACTGGCTCGTCTGCAGACGTCATTTCAGCAACGCCCCAAGTTTGGTGCTGCGACAGGATCCGTTTCGGTTGATGGAGGAACTAAAGGGGCTGCGTCATCTTCTTCAGTGCGAACAGCGGCCACTGTTCCTGCTTCACATGCGATTCCTCCTCAGCAACGGTTTGTCCAGCCTCGGAAGAGTGACATATTCCCGTCGGTGCCCAAGTCTTCATCTTCCGCTGGGAATGAGCAGTTAGCTGCGATGGCTGCTGCGGCTGCTGCTGTAACACAGCAGGAGCACTCTTCAACACCGGCCATTGCGCGTCGTCTTGAAGAAAACTTTGAGAAGAACGACGACCCCTCCGCTTCTCAACCTCGAAATAACAACGGAGTGCGTGTCACACGCCCAGCAAGTGCACCACCCCGCCCTCCACCACCACCACCGCCGCCTTCCACAGAAACCCGAGCACCTGTACCAAAGCCCAGTTCTGGAGCATCGTTGACTGGTGAGCAAAAACAACAGCCACCGGCACCAACTACAACAAATAATGTATCGCGGAGCTATACTGGTCGCCCGGAACCTATCACTCCTCAGTTCAAGAAAAAGGATCCGGCAGCTCAACCTGAGAACCACAATGTTGGTCGCCCAGAAGCTAAATTTCCCTCTACGCCTCTTCCTTCTGAACCATCCGACACCCAACCTCATCAACCACCTTTAACCAACCTATCGACAGATGCTCCACCACGTCCTGATTCGTCCGCTGAAGCGTCTCAAGAAACTATAGGCCAGAAGAAAACTTCGTTCGCTCCAACTCCAGCTAAAGTTGTCTCCACGGAGATCCCTCCGATGACGGAGAGTAAGGCTGAATCCACCCAACTCGCTCCGACCAAAGCGTTTGCTGGAGTGACACCGTTTCCAAAGGTCTCGAAACCAATAGCACCGGCAGCGCATACACCTTTTGTTACAAAGGTCGATTTAGGTGAAGATGAGAATCAAGCGTCTACTCGTAAGGAAACTTTGATGCGTATGCGAGCATTAGCGGACACTCCTGCAAAGGGTGCAGGCGGAGAAGCTCCTGAAGAGTCACCGTCGCAGCAAGAAGCCTCAGCGATCTTGCGACTCCAAAAGCAACTCGCGCAGTCCCAGAAAGAGAAAACGAATGCCTTGCGACAAGTAAAGGAGCTAGAAGAAACGCTTGAAGAATTAAAAAAGCGAGAGAGCGAGACGGTGGCCCAACAGACTGAGTCGCCATCAACTCTTGGGTTTCTCTCGCCCGTTGTGCAAGCTTCAATACCTTCAACTCCATCGCTTGTCGTGTCGCCGATGCACGCAATCGCATCACCTCCTCCGCGACGTCGTCGTGTGCCTACTCCGTTTCCAAAGAAGCGTGAAATGGGAACGGAAACCCCGGAGAACACTAGGAGTACGGATTCGGTCAGTGAGGAAGAGCAACTACGCCCGTTTCTAATTGAAGCAGCAGCTGATGTTTCGTATGAATACGAGTCAGAAATTGCCACCTTTTTGGTGAGACGACCCTATGGTGCAGAAACGGACCAGGATTTGTGGTTCGAAAATGGGGAGGTGGGATCCAAAGTGTACCAGCAGTCGGCCAGTGTGTACGAACTTCATACCATTGAAGTGGTTGCAATGATTCGTGTGGATGGTTCGACGTTGCTTCTGCATGGAGAAGATTCCGTAAGACATGGTTCACGCGATGGAGCGTGGGAAAAATTCCCCAACTGCAGTGGGGGTGACACGAAGGATGAAAAACCACTTGGTAACGTGACCTATATCGATGCCGAGGCAAACGAGCTCACCTATTCGCTCGATGATCTCTACGAAAATGCTTTATCTATCCGCCAAATCTATGGAAGTTCATTGCATTCCTTTGCCATGGGACTTCAGAAAAAGTCAAAAGATAAACAAGTTTCTTTGCCGGAGGATGAACCTCCAATGATGGTGCAGGAGATTCCTGCAACTCCCACCTTCCGTCAAGAGGAGATGAATCCACCGGTGGCCGCTGTCGAGAAAGTCGATGCGTCAGTGGATACAGAAGGCTTGCTACCCCCTGAAGCGCAGCCTCAAGTGCAGGAGCAAGTGCAGGAGCAAATGCCCCCACCAGAACCTCAAAAGCCAATCCCTGCTCCACAAGAAGATAGCAACGTCCTGGGTGTGTTTGTTGCCATGATTATTTCGCTGTTTTGGAATGCACTGGTAGTGTTTCCCCTTCGCATTTTGAGCACTATTTTGACTTGGTCGATAGCGATTGGCTTCTTGGCGTTCATCTGGTTGTATCTTCGCGAGCCTCCGTCTTTGATTGGTGGTGCCACACCAATTGCGCAATTGTTGAACCCCGCAGGCATTGCCTAAGTGTGGGTTGGGAGGGATTTCCTGTTGATGCTCCACATCGGCGATGTTTTCTTCTTCAAAACTAAGAATACATCGCCGACACATTCCAAACGATATTCTTACATTGGAAGGGATTTGTGCGGATATCCTTATACGGGAAGGGATTTGTGTGGATACTCCAAGGTGGAGAGGACCAGATTTCGAGAGGAAGACAAAATCGTAGTTCATGCAATGTGTTTCTTATAGAGCTCAAAAATCCTTGAGTCAAGCGTACAATCAACAGAACACAAGAATGAGTGACGTTGTGCAACACTAGTTCTATGACATGATAGAACTAATTTAGCGCCGGCCAATCTCCCTTGAATCGATAATAGTGATTACAGTATCCCAGGGGATTCTTCTCCAAATATTGCTGATGTTCTTCATGTGCAGGATAGAACGGATTCAAGTCAGCAACAACAGTTTCCACTTTCTTTCCGGCATACTTGACTTTTCCCGCATCGACCATGGACTGAAGGTTGCTCTTGACGCTATTTGCAATATCCTTTTGTTTTTCGTCCCCACAAAAAATCACTGAGCCATACTGGGTGCCAACATCATTGCCCTGGCGATTCAATGTTGTTGGGTCGTGAAATTGAAAAAAGAACTTGATCAAAGCTTCGTAATGGGCATCTGGATCAACCAACTCCACGTATAGAACTTCTACATGACCAGTTGATCCTGAACAAACTTGTCGATACGATGGATCCTTCATAGCGTTGGGATCCTCTGACATGAATCCTACAGAAGCTTGTTGAATGGAGTTGGGGTACATTTTTTGAAAGTCTTTGACGACAAACTTTTCCGTGCCCCAATAGCATCCTTTCGTGTTTCGACATGGTTGTAGCCAGGAACATCACATTGGAGCAGATTTCGACAAGGAAACAACGTGAGCGTTGGATCACACGATAGAAAAGAGTGGGGAAGACAGAGGCGATCGGATCATAGAAGAAGCTTCACCTAGAATGGGATGAAACGACAATGAAAAATTGAAGCAGTAGCGAAACAAGTCGGACATCTTACCGGCTCCAAGTGCAAGCTTCGGGGATAGCATGATCGACTAGGGTTGACTCAGAGACCTGTTCGGATGAGAGGTTTGTGCAATGGACTGCAGCGATTCGGTTTTCGGTTGCCTGTCTGTGCGTTGCTTTTGCAGGGTACTCCATAGCTATGTGGTCGGTGTCTCTCTGCTGCTATTATACTGTGAGTAGTTCTATTTGCTCGTTTTATGTTCAATGGGATTGCCTATGCTCCCTAGTAGTTCACTGTTTGTGAAAGTACCACACGCACGGCGTTTCATCGCTTTTCGAGTTCACTGCCCTCGACGTCTACACCCATGGACGCTGCATGCTTAGCCATGAGGTGCTCTTTGGCTGAAATGGGTGGGTATCGGGGTTCTGAATTAGGATCAAAATCACGAGTATCCACGGTGCAATCCCCATTGACACTGACAAAGTAGGCGATGGACTGTCGTCGGTCAGCATCTTCCTTTGTGACAATGACACGATGCAGGGTAGACAGCCATTGGTCTGTGATGAACGAGCGACAATGCTAATCGTTAGTCCGGGGATTCCTGAACAGCATGAGGGCAGAAGAAACGCATTCACATCAGCGTACCATTGGTCCATCGTCGCATCAGATCACCAAGATTAATGATGAAGGCATCGTTTAGATATGGAACGTCCACCCAATCTTCCGAATCCAAGTCTTTCTTTACTTGAAGTCCAGGTCCATCACTTTTCAAAATTGTCAACGTTCCATAATCGGTATGCGCCGACGCTCGCAATTGTCCTGGTTCTATTTGCGACTGTTTGACCGGAAAGTAATTGAGAATACGCAAGGCCGACAAATGATGATCCATCTTGTCGGCAAACCATGTCGCAGGATTGGGAAGATCCAACGCAACAGCGAATATATGAAGGAGCTGTAAAGCCAATCGCTCCATAGCCAGATAATACGATGTCAGGGCAGGCTCTAGTTCCACCGGTTCCTTCGGGAAACGACGACTCGGCATTCCAGCCTCTGGATTGTAGGGACCAATGGAAAACGTCTCCTTCAGATCTGGTGACGTTTGTCTAGTACCAGCGGATCCATCCTGTGCTTTTGTTTCGGTTTGTTTTCCGTGCGAGAGAACTTCGCTGTTTTCGTAGCCGTATGGATAGTCCAGAACTTGATTGGAAAAGGACACAGCTAGCTTTTTGTCCTCTCGCATGTCGAAAAATGCCATGGATGCAGATTGGGCCGCTTCGACAATCGACAGATCGACACCGTGATTCCGAATGGCAAAGAATCCCACTTCTCGGCAAGCGGTGGCAACGGCTTTGACCACGGATTGTCGAGCTTGTTCCTCCTCATTTCCGTCGGGAATGCTTGTTCCTTGTTCCTCATGCGCATAAAGTTTTGTCCATGGTTCAATGTCAATGACAGGAATGGTAAGCTTCTTGGCCGTCATTGTTCTTTCTTTCGCGTCCAGAGTCGAATCCGCCATCTACAAAAAATGGTTCTTTGGTCACGTTACTTATGCGCGACCCACCCATTTTCATAGGATCTTGAGGGTATGACGTGTCGGAAATTGGTCGTGACTAATCCTGCGAATCATTCCCGGTAGCATACCAGCGACTGAGAAAGTTCCAACCGCCCCTCCCCCCCACTCCCACTCCCATCCCGCTTCCCCACTTCCTTGGAGCGTTGCGTCACATGCTCACTGTCGTTGTGACTGTAAGAAGGCCCACCATCCTCATTCCTCATTACGAGTACAATAGAGACAGAGGCAGACTCTCCAGATTCAGAGGATATACCCACAAGCGAGTGACTTCTCAGTCCCAACAACAGTCTTTTTTCTGAGAAATTCATAGCAAACATCAAATTGCGAGACCCAGGACGAGTGCAAAAGTGACAGGCTTGAGTGCATATTCAAGCTTTCTCAAGACGTACAAAAGATCTGCTGCAATCACAAAGATGCCCATGAAAGCTCCGTTGTCAAGGCAGTCTGATCCGGCACCGGTTGGGCAGCCTCTGTCACAAGTTTCTCAATCTGCCGATGATATTTCTCAACAAGAGGCGGTGGTTGCAAAACTAGCTGGACTCCTCGGAAAAGAAACTAAAGGAGGGCTAGATGGGGACATGAACAGCGCCAAGCATGTCAAAGGATTTTTTTCGAAAGATGTCGTGGAGCAAGATGTCGTTCTCGTCTTGCCGTCTCTTGACATTCAATTATCTGAGAAGAATGGCGGGGCGATACCGGATGTAGGAGAAAGCCGCAACGCAGTCAATGATGGTTTGCCACAACGCCCTACCATGACAGCTTCTGTCTTGACCTCTGCAGCCAAAGATGCGGCGAATGCTGAGCTTGAAGTGGCCAAGAGTTTGGGAGAAAACTCATCGTGGACAAAATCTACCGTCGGATTCGCACCAGCGGCCTTGGTCAATAATTTATCACAATCATTTTCACGATTGTTGGGATCACGTATGAAAGCATGGACGCTGTTACTATTGCGGCATTCGCTTTCAACGGGAGACGAAAGCAGTCGGAAACGACTGCTTGGTATTTTGGCGGCGAGTCTTAAAGTGGAATCGGTGACGACCAACTTTTCAACAATTCCATTGCCCGAATCCGCAAAAGGACAAGAAAAACAAGCGGATGTCATTTTGCCACTCTTGTTCGGGGCAACCGTCACTGTCACGGGCCAGGATGAAACAAAGGGTGAACCAGTAACGATGCGAGCTCCAGGAACAATATCAGGTACGTGTGTCGTGGACGAGAGACAGTGCGTTTCTCTTGTTGCATTGCTGACAGTTTCTTGGTGATTTTAGCGAATTTTCTCCGCTCGACCAGTGGAAGTGCTTTGAAGGATGTGAAGATTCAGTTGGATTGTAGTTCTTTATTGACTTCCATGGTGGAGCAAGCACGTATCTTGGTGTTGAAAGCAGTCGCGGCTGCCACCAAGACAAATGTGCCTACATCCTCGAACCCAGGCTCACATCCGAATAACAAAGTTCAACAATCGCACACTCGACCAAATGACAACCAGGTTATTCCGCCCACTTCGCCCTTGAGCGCATCCAAGAGTTTGGCATGTTTTCGCAGTGCCATAAATATTGCACCGACTTCCGCGGGTCCATCTCCTCGACTATCCAAAGCCCGATGTTCCGCTTTGCGACTAAACAACATTTTACAGGGAAATGGTGACGAAGCCTCAGACAAAAACAAGCCTACACTGGGTATGCGCAAGATTCGGTCCGTGAGATGGAATACGCCTGGCGAAATCCCTAATCTCAAGAGAGATACTGAAGATCAGGCTCCCAAAAAGGCACGCAGTGTCCATGTGGCCAAGCTCAAGAGTTTCAAGTCCTTTGGACGACCTCACGCAGGTGATTTTGGATCTGGTCCCCGGAACGCCACCTTTGGAGAATTTGGTGGACGTTCGACAGGCATGTGGGGGAGAGATGGACGCATGGCGGCACATCCGACACCCATGAAGGATGCCACGTTGCGAGATCCCTTGTCGGGAGAATTTCAAGGGGCGGACAAAAATGCCACCTTTAATCTTCAACAAGCGGCAGCGGCAACTACACGGAATCGACCATCCATCCATTTGGCGTCGGGCGATGGAAACACGACCAACATTCCTCGGACAGCGACCGTCCTCGAGAGTTTGCTTCTGAAACGGTCCATGACGTAGAGCGCGCGTTTGTTTGGGGAAGAGAATCAGCTGTATCACTAGACTGTCCATACGATTACTGTCACCCGTTATATCACTAGACTGACCATTCGATTGCTGCCGCCGTGTTGCTTGAGTTAGGGCAGTTTCCGGAACCCGATTCAGAGTATTATAGCATGCGCAGATGTATGTACTAGTTCACCATGTCCTCTCGCGTCAATACTCGTGCAATGTCGTGATCCCTTGTCGTCCCGGTCATCAGCGAAGTATTCTTTGTAGTTCTACCCCTGTTTCTTCCTATAATTACAATAAAATACCCATAATTACAATAAAATGTTTTCGTTATCCCTCATTCAAGGTCCCCCTCCGTTCCTCCTTCTTCAGGCGACAAGAAATGAACGGGAATGTAATACGTCAAAAAGCCGACTCCGGACGGTTCCAGCATGACATGCAAGACCAAGGCTTCATTTTCCACCCAACACAAGACGGCTTGCGAGGCCAAGGAAGGCAAGGAAGATGAGAGGGGTTGTTGCCATTGAAGACAAAGGGCCAATTTGCGGGTATCGACCTTGATTGTGCATTGGACCAAGTCGTCCTCCTCCGCCTCGTCCTCGTCGTCCTCGTGTCTGGTAGGGGTGTTGGGAGAGCTGTCGTCCTTTTCTTGTTCGGTAGTACCACCATTCCGTCTAGGACTCCTCCTCCGACGAGACCGTGGTTGACAATTTTCCATACAGGGCACGAACCGATCCAAGACGGTATTCATGGACACACCGGTCGACGTGGTATGGGTAGCAATGGTCACTTGTCCTAGTTCGTCGCCGGAACATTCGGCCGTCACGTAAACAGTCGGGGACAGAACCCGCAAGCGTTCCAAGACGGTTCGCAAGGGTGTTTGATCGGCATCAAATTGCAATTGAATGGTCGGCAACGGTAAGGAGGGCGGTAAATGATGTTGGAGTTCCATGGCACGTGTCATGCGAACCGGAATGGCATGATGTACTTGCATGACGCCCGGTTCGGATGTTGTAGTTGTTGTCGTTCCCG
This sequence comes from Epithemia pelagica, assembly GCA_946965045.2. NCBI lineage: Eukaryota > Bacillariophyta > Bacillariophyceae > Surirellales > Surirellaceae > Epithemia > Epithemia pelagica. Next base: position 5,740,055 of record OX337228.1, read on the forward strand.
TATCCAAACACAAGCAGGGTGTTTGATTTCGTTTGGACAATTTGAGTACCACCAAGGATGGTTTATAGTTGTTGTCATGACTGTCGTCCCGTTCCGAGGCACTGAGTTTTCGTTTCTTGAGACTGGTGCGCCTCGATGATTGTTGTTGCTGCTGTTGTTGTTGTTGACGTTGCTGTTGAATGGATTGCAAGGCCATGCGCAATTGAACAAGGTCGAGTTCCATCAAAATACCATTCTTTTCGGCAATGGATTCAATCCGATGATGGACAAAGATTCCTCCCGTGGCTTGCAATTCGACAAAACTGGAAACGCCTGCAGCGTCATTTCGTTGTCCTCCTCGAACCGAAAAGCGGACATGATCATCGTCCAAATACAACATACACCCATTGCGTACCAAGGACGACGACGAGGAGGCGGCCGCCAAGGCCATGTATCGGAGACGTCCACCCCCATTGATGTCGCCAATGCCACTTGCACCACTGTCTCCCGACGGTCCATTGTGGGTGGAGGATGTCAGGCGTGCAATGGATACCACCAAGGAATACAAGAGAGAAACCTGTTCGTCGGCCAAGGTGGCACGAAATCTCATGGTCGGCTAAGAAAAATAGTGCTAGCAAGGTAGAGGTAGAGGTGCAGATGAATGAGGGAGTGAAACGAATGAGACGAGGTGGTGGATGGGCGGGCGTGGGCGCCAGCTTTGCCACTCGGAACTGAAAGCGAACGGCGCGCATTCTGATCCTTCGAAGAGCTTCGCCGAAAATACGAACTTCGCGTCTGGTCTTTGTCGGAGGTTTTTTGTGCGGGGAGAAACCACCCCACGACAAGCTCCAAATCTAGCGGAGGAAGAAGAATCAAGAATCAGGTGGCCCACCGACACCACACACCAGACCAGAAATCAACCACACAACAACAACAACAGCCGTCCAACTACAACAAAGAATCTTCTGGTATTGCCACAATATCTTGCGCAGGAAGAGTGACGGATCCTCCAACAACGCATCAGACAGTCTCATTTTTGTGTTACATCAGTTCGAAGCAATTGCAAAAGCATTCAATTGTTCTAGGCTCGGAGGCAAAGCATGACAACCGCTGTAAAGTCATCCTTCACCAACACCCACATGCCCTCCGATTCGTTCCAGCAAAATACACCATCGACCCGTCCATCTTCTTCCCTGCAGGTTCCCGCCAAAAAGGGACAACCACCACCACAACAAACTGTCGACGAGGAGGATCTCTCGGATTCTCACATGGAGATGGACTTGTCCAAGCAATTGCGCGATGAGGCCTTGGCAGCGTTGAAGGAGGAACCCGAACTCTGTGCCTTGTTGCATCGCACCGTTCTGGCACCGGGTGTAGAAACCTTTGAAGATGCCGTAGCTCAAACAGTATCCCAAAAACTCTTGCCTCAAACACCGGGTGAAAACGCGGGTCCTCCCGTCTTTTGTCCCGAATCCTTGCGCACCATTATCAAACATGCTTTGCATTCCAATGTCCATGAGGAAGCGGGCCATACCATGGCAGAAGCGGTCCGTCGCGATGCCATGGCCGTGTTGCGACGAGATCCGGCCTGTCAAACGTTATTGGAAGTGGTCTTGTTTTACAAGGGCTTTGCGGCGTTGGTTTGTCATCGAGCGGCCCGTCAAAAATGGATGCATGCCGCTAGTCAAAAGAAACGTAGCATGACGGCTCTCTTTTTGCAATCGCAAGCCTCGGCCATTTTTGGTGTCGACATTCATCCAGCCACAACGATTGGTGCCGGTATCATGTTGGATCATGGCACGGGCATTGTGATTGGAGAAACGGCCACCATTGGCGATGGTTGTACCCTGCTGCATGGTGTCACCTTGGGTGGCACCGGCAAACAAAATGGAGATCGACATCCCAAAGTGGGAACCAATGTCTTGATTGGAGCCGGTGCGAGTATTTTGGGGAATATCCGGATTGGTCATGGCAGCAAGATTGGAGCCGGAAGTATTGTCTTGCGCCCCATTCCGGATGGTGCGACAGCGGTGGGAGCCCCGGCCAAAATTATTGGACGCGCCATGGAAGCCAAACCCGGAAGTTTTATGGATGATACCTTGCGCAAAGTGGCCTTGTTGCATACGTCGGAAAGTATGGCCACCTTTCCCACGGCAGAAACCTCTGTCTCCTCCTTGTCCCATACTTCAACGTCTACCGCCGCAGCAGCTGCAGCAGTCACGGCCTCTCCTTCGTCTGTCCCTCGACGCATTCATCGGCCTCCTATTGCTTCCTTAAATGTCAATCTCGGATCCTCCTCCATGGATGGAGAACTGTCTTCATCGGATGAACGCGAGGAGGAAGAAGACGATGACTTTTTGTGTCCCTATCGTGGCTATCGCAAAGTACGGGCTCCGACTGGAGCTATTACCTTTGGCGTCTTGACGAAATGGATGAAGGGATGTACCTCGGCCGAAATTGGCAATGTCTTTTTTGCCTTGGATAAACGCAATGTGGGTTATGTGTATTGGGATGTCTTTCAAAAGGAAGCACCAGCAATCTTGCAAAAATATGTCACCTCCCTAGATCCTCAACGAATTCAATCCCTTTTGGATCAAGGCACAACCATTATGAGACGAGCCTCGTCGGTGCAAACCAGTACGACTTCAGCCATTCCTGCCAATTGTGCAACTGCGGCGGCGAATGCAGAAGCGCTGGATGGCGTCGCCGAAGGAGGAGGAGGGTCCACAACACGAGATGGATCTCCTCCTTCCCGTCTCTGAGAAACAACACAAGTCGGCCGCACATTCATAGTCACACGCGCACTCACCCAATCTACTCGAGTGCCCTCGTTGTTTTTTGTTTTCACATTCTTATTCTACAGTCGCACACATGACATGACTCAAGAAGGGAGAGAGAGAAGGAGAATGTTCCACCGGAAATGGTGGGACGACGGAACAGAATACACATGTACAAATAAACTCTTTATTTCAACTTTCCAGCAAATGATTCATGTTGTCTCTCTTTCTCGACCAGAAACTCTCCAAGAAACCTTTTCTTCTTACTCCTAAAAGCTAAAAGCACCAATGCATACTTTGCTCTGCTACCCATAGCCTAACTTTACTACTTCTAGCCTTTCGATGGACAGACGGTAGTATTAATACTTCCCGGTGTTGAGTCCTTTCAAGGAGGGACCGCCCGGCGCGAAGGGTAGAATGACGAGGAGGGCAATGGTCGAGGAGGGCGCACGCCCGACAAGACAATTGCCCGTCGAGTCATTCTCCCGCCAAGCCGGGCGCGCCCGACGCGAGAGGACGGCCAGACACAGGGAAGTAGTAAACTTACTCCCTATCAAGCTGTGTAGGTAGTGAGAAATTCCTGGAAGCCATGTCACAAAGTGTCACACAAGTGTCACACAAGTGTCACACACGAGAGGGAAACCGCGCGACTCGCACGAAACTACTTCCCGGTCGTACAAAAAATTCCTACTGTTGTATAAAAATGTGAGACGAACTACCTACACAGTCTGGTATGGAGTTAGTGCCAGCCAACACTTTTTCGAAAGGATACTCAGCCTCCAGAGATAACCTATAACCTTATCAATATAGCTCATCAAAATCTGACCACAACCTCTCTCAAAGAAAGGCAACGACCACATATCGATAACAGAACAGAACATCATATTTCACGACAAAAGAAGGAAGACATTCAACAAGAAGAATGAGATACCCTGGGTCATCATCCTCGAGGGGAAACCTTGGTGATGCATTGGCTCTTTGCATGGTGACCAGTGCCTCCCTGGTAACCGTGGTGGGCATGTACTACATGTACGACCGTTTGAACCGTGTTCGTCAGGTTCCAGGCAAGGACGAAGACGCGGAAGAAGAGACCAACCAAGCAAAGGGGAATCGGGTTCCGGTCCGACAGATTGAATATGGCCCGTCTTCGGCCGACAAGGGCGACTTGTTTCGCATATTTCGTCGAAACTCCATTTCGATTGTTCACGGGAGTGTAACGGGGACGTGTCGAAAAATGGCCCAAGATTTGTACCAACAATGCCAAACAAAGTTTCCTCATCGTCATGTGCAACTGGCGGCCATTCCAGAAATTGATTGGTGGGATGAACTCATCAACGATGACAGTCAAGACGATGACACTGGCCTTTCCAAACGATCAACGACCAACGCTTTGCCAATTTTGCTAATTTTGTTGCCCACGTATACGGAAGGAGCCTGGACGCCACCCTCTGTTCCCTTGCAATCCGCCTTGCAAGAATTGGATACGGATTGGCGGATTGCCAAACATCCCCTCAAGGGCAAGATTCAGGTGGGTATTTTGGGTGTGGGTTCGTCGGCCTACGACGATGGCACTCTAGGACGACCGGCACGAGAAGCCGTCCGACAGCTGCAAACCTTGGGAGCCAAGTGCATTGTACGATTGCAAGTGGGAGATTCGGCTGTGGGAACGCATGCCTGGGACACCTACCAATCGTGGTTGGCAAATCTCGTGCAACAAATTCAAAAAAAGGAACCAGCACAGCGTACCAAGAGGCAGATTCCGACGACGACACTCCAAACGGTGGACGAGGGCAAGGATTCTTCGTGTGGATGTAAAACAGACACTAATACAAATGGCAAGGAAGAAGGATGCTGTCAATCCAAGGACCAGCGGCAGGACGTTCTGGAGGAAGACGATGAGGAGGAGGATGTATTCGACGACGAGGACGACTTTTCGGACGAGGAGCAGGAGGAACCCGAAATCATGGATATGGAAGATATGGGTGATGCTATGGCTCGTAGTAGTAAAAGCAAGAATGGACGAACTCGTGAGAATACCAACGAGCCGCGTGAGATGGTAACTCCCAGTCAGGCAGCCGCCTTGAAAAAAGAGGGGTACAAATTGATTGGTACCCACAGTGCGGTGAAACTTTGTCGCTGGACAAAGCATCAATTACGCGGTAGAGGGGGCTGTTACAAGCACAGTTTCTATGGAATTACCAGTTACCAGTGCATGGAAGCGACACCCAGTTTGGCCTGTGCCAACAAATGCGTCTTTTGTTGGAGACACCACAAGAATCCCGTGGGCAAGGAGTGGAGATGGAAGACGGATGATCCCGACTTTATCGTGGAGCAAGCCGTGCAGACACACATTAAAATGATTCAAGAAACCCGGGGTATTCCCGGAGTACGAATGGATCGATGGCAGGAGGCACATACTGTTCGTCACTGTGCTTTAAGTTTGGTAGGCGAACCCATAATGTACCCACGCATTCATGAATTACTGGGTGAATTGCATGACCGAAGAATATCCACGTTTTTGGTAACCAATGGACAGCATCCAGCCGCCATTGAAACCTTGCGCCCCATAACCCAATTATACGTCAGTGTCGATGCACCCACCAAACAGAGTTTGATTGAAATTGACCGTCCCCTTTTTAAAGATGCATGGGAACGGTTGCGGGAATCTTTGAAATATCTCAAGGACAAGGGACAACGAACCGTCGCTAGGTTAACAGTGGTCAAGGGCTGGAACTCGGATGAACTACAGGGGTATGCGCAATTAATTGCATTGGGCCACGTGACTCTGGTAGAAGTCAAGGGTGTAACGTTCTGCGGAAAGTCGGATGCGTCCAATTTGAACATGTCCAATACACCATGGCACCACGAAGTCGTGGCCTTGACACAGCAGCTGCAACGTGAGCTACAAAAGATTCGAGAACAGCAATTGAAATCAGGGGACAAGAACGAACAAGTTTTGCCAGAATACGGTTTGGCATGTGAACATCAGCACTCGTGCAGTGTCCTCTTGGCCCGCGTGGATCTCTTTGCAGACACGGATCCTGCGACGGGAAAGGTTGTTCAATGGAACACATGGATCGATTACGATAAGTTCCATGAGTTGGCCAAACGACATTCCAAAGCAATGACAGAGAATCCCTCCGATGCTTCAAAATATGCTTTCACCGTTCGGGACTACACAGCCCCAACACCGGTCTGGGCCTTATTTGGTGCAAAGGAGCATGGATTTGATCCGACAGAAACGAGGTATCGAAAGAAGCACAAGCATCCAAAGTACACGCGGTTTGATTCCTCAGGAGTTCCAACTCATGATTGCAATGACGAGCCCCTTTCCATTGTAGAACGTGAGCAGTTGGGAAAACTGATGGACGAGCGATTGCATGAACTGGGTGGTGAAGAGTCTGTGACAACGGAAATGCCTGATGGAGCAAAGTACATTAACGATCCCCGCAACATGTTTCGTGGAATGGTCGTTACGAAAGACAACTAAGATATTTAGTTCCACTAAGGTTATGAAGAGTCTACTTGATGATTTTTAAGATGGGTTGATTCATATATGAATGAAAAGGGTGTAGTGATTGGCAGTCTCTTCTCTGAAAACTTTTCGCATTCATTGACGTCCAGGAAGATGGAATGGTACAACCCGTCGCATTATAGCGAGTAGAGAAGGAAAGCGGTTATGTATCATGCATTGACTTCACAGCTTCTTCAACGTAATGAGTGATGTACACCATTTCGTCGCAGAAAACGCAAACGGATCCTACGACTTTTCTCGCTCTTCTCGCTCTTCTCGCTCTTCTCGCTCTTGGGCTTCTTTTCATTGTGTTCCTCGGGAGAAGATGTTGGCCTAGAGGTAGGCGAAACAGTGGGCACCGGAGTCACCGGAGACGATGTTGGCGTAGAAGTAGGCGAAACAGTGGGCATCGGAGTCACCGGAGACGATGTTGGCGTAGAAGTAGGCGAAACAGTGGGCACAGGGGTTGGGCTCAATGTTGGTGTTGATGTTGGGCGCGACGTGGGCCTTTCTGTTGGCGTCGATGTCGGTTGTTCGGTAGGCGGCGAAGTCGGCCGTGCCGAAGTAGGCGAAACAGTGGGCACAGGGGTTGGGCTTGATGTGGGTGTTGATGTTGGGCTCAACGTGGGCCTTGCCGTAGGCGTCAGGGTCGGTTGTTCGGTAGGCGGCGAAGTCGGCCATTCGGTGGGTACCCCAGTAGGTAAATTGGTCGGGGCGGGCGACGGCGGTGCAATCGGCATTGCAGTTGAAGAAGTTGGCGCAAAGGAGGGACTTGCGGTAGGCATCAACGTAGGAACAGCCGTAGGTAACATTGTCGGAGACATGGTTGGATCATGAGTTGGTCGAGATGTAGGTGAATCCGTGGGTTGAGTTGTCGGAGAATCAGTAGGGGCCAAGGTGGGGGAATCGGTGGGGGCAGGTGTGGTGTCGTCGTCAAAGAACGATTTTTCAGATGTGGCAACGCAACTCGGTCCCTCCTGGTTTATCATAGTGTCCGTGATAATTACCTTGTTATCATGCGAGAACGTCGAACACGCATCGCAAATACTAGCCTGCATTATGGTTTCACGATCAGCTAGGCCGTGTGCTCCGTTAAAGTTGTGTCCAATCTCATCTGCAGGCGAATGTTAGTTACAATTGTTAGTTATGAGAACCATGTTTTGAATTATTGCATTCGAAGCGCGAATCACTTACGGGCTGTGAGAGCAGCTAAATCAGCAATGATATCGCTGAACATCAGCTCGCTACCAGCCAGATTGTAGCCATTGCCGTGACAAAGCGTGTTGACATACGCGCAGCCGATAGTATCTCCATAATCATAGCCATAGTACAAGTGCCAGATATCTGATTCGTTGAATCGAAGCCCTGCAATACCCGAAGAACTCACAAGTTCGTTCCTGAACTCCCTGAGAAGGCCTTGGCCTTTGGAGCAAAGGTTGTTCTGGTTGTCTTGGATCATCTGGTGGATGGGATCAGTGTTTTGGTCGCAAAAGATGATAAGATCCTTCGGCAAGATTTTGATGCAGAGTGCATCATAAATCTCATTGACTTTCTCTAGAACCTGAACGAATACAAGTTTGACCAATTCATCTGTACCCCCCAGGTCAAGGCACGTTCGGGAATCGACAACGAAAATTACCTCAACCTCCCAGTATGAATCGCAGGTTGATTCCGTTAGGGCACGGCCTGGAATCATCATGTCTTCGAGAGCTACGGTCTGTTGCCGTCGACGAAGATTGGATCCCGTAGTGGCATTGGAAGGAGGGTGTACCGCATGGAGTACCCGGCCAGAGAATTCGCGCTTTTCGGCGATTTCTTTCTTCAGAAGAACATAAGTATCCTGGCCCACCTTGATGATTTCATCGGAGCTCCTTGATGATGTCACTGCATGCAAAGCGCCTTCGGATGTGAAAGTAACAGCTGCATCGCAGTCTTTGCTCTTGTATATAGCGGGAATGTTGGTGGTTTGCTCCACATTGTCAACAATAACATGTGACTCATGGCCAAACAGCTTGATTTCTTTTAGACGACTTTTGTCGAACGAGACGAAGCATTCATCGAACCACACTCCAGTATCTTGTTTTTCGACTAGTACGAGGGGAAGATGGTCTGGGTCTTTGTCCTTGATTCTGTTTTTCTTGATAAACTTCTCAAGCGAGAGGCGTTCTGCTGTTCGAAAGAAATTGAGTTTGCGCTCACGTCGACTTTGCTCGTCTTGGTCGAACGAGGACGCAGTGTTGTCCATTGCAAATGCCTTACAGTTCAAAGTCACCAAGAAAAAGCAGAGGAGCGTGCTGGGGCCAAGAGAGAAAGAGCCATAATGTGGAAGTGATGCAACTTTCATGGTGGAAACCGATCTGCAAAAATGCCACGTGAAAGACGATGGAAAAGGATTCAAAAGATAGCGTAAAGACTTGAATTTCCTTGAAGAAAAAAAGACAAAGAAAAGATGAGGGCAGGTCGATCGAAACAAGGGCGCCCAGAAGGTTTTGAAGAATCAGTAGCACGGAGGTCAATTGGCGAGAAGTGCACCTACCGATTTGCATGTATCGGTCGGTCCTTGACCTCTCCCGAAAAAAATGAGGACTCTCGGTCTCCCGAAAAAAATGAGGACATCTCTCGGTCAAGCGATTACAATCTTCCGAAGCAAATGGTTTGTTGCTCTCAGACGCCGGGTCACTCACGGGTGAATTCAATCCTTGAATGGGTTGGAGAGTATGGGCGTAAGATGTCATTGATACGGCATGGGTTGGGGGCAGTACGGGGACCATGGCCGACTCATTCACTAAGTGCAGATGCCATCCGTTCATTGGATGTTTTCCTTCCCAGTTAGCTTTTATGATTGTGCTTGTTCACGAAACAATTTGACTGGGTCCTTACGGTAAAATTGTTCTCTGATTAGCCCCTACTGGATATTATTCACGAGGGCAATAGTAACTACTATGATCCAGTCTGAGTTCATTCCATTTCCTTAGGAGATTGAGTTATCTAGAATAATATTGCCTATTGATATTGCCCTTTGCACCCCTGATCTCGGGAGCTAGAACACATAGCAAAAGGTGGGATGATAGATAGATGAGTCTTCTCCTCTAGTAGGAGTACAGCAGCCGTAGCAGACCAATGCACCATGGCAAGTAAAGATGGACGGCTCATTCAAACGCAAGGGACAAAGTTGAGTCAATCAAACTGGCAAACACGCTCCACTGCAGTACAAGATCAGCCCTCCCATGCAGTTCCGCAAAATTCTCGTTTCTCAGGGGCAGTAAACAATAACGATACTATCGAGAGAGACGAGAATGGTGGATCTGGTTGCTTCATTTGTGGACTTGACAACGACCACGACAAGTTGTTGCTTTGTGAGATTTGCAACGGCGAGTACCACACATACTGCCTTGTCCCACCTTTGGAAAAGATTCCAGAAAATGAATGGTACTGTGGTACGCCACCTTAATTTGCAATCGTATCATATCATGAATGGACCCGACTGGCAACTGACAAGAATTGCTTTTCAGATCGCTGCAAACAAAGTGACAATTTAGAAGTAATGGTAACAGTTCTTCCCGACGCTTGGAAATCACGATTTGGTGAAATTTGTTGGGCACAGGGTGGTGAGTCATTGAACATAAATACTCGAGTGAAATGGATACATCAGATATCTAATGAGTTGCTGAACTGTTTTTTTTTCAGGGGTTGGATATGGATGGTGGCCAGCGTGTATTTACGATCCGAGGTTAACGATTGGAGCTGCCCGAGTCGAGGCCACCAAAAATCTGGGGAAGAAACATCTCGTGTATTTCTTTGAATGCGCCGAAGCTCCCTTTGAAATTTTGCCCGAGTCGAAAATAATGATATGGGAACAAGGAATTCTGGACGATTGTCGTCTTGGAAAAACGGCCAAAGCCAGTTCCAAAGCACGGTTTGCCGCCTTTCGATGTGCCCTCCATGCGGCAAGTATTGAAGAGAGTAAACCGCGTGAATTCCGTCTGGATTGGAACCATCAAGGAGCTTCGGCGCTCATTCCCTATTCATCACCAGGTGCTTCGGGAGACAAGGATTTGAAAACAAAAGGGAAACGACTGGTCGAACAGGGGAGTTCGGGTGATCAACGACGAAAGGCTCGCCGTGCTACGACGACATCTGGAGACAGCAAACCAACAAACAGATCGGAAGCTACGGCACGAAAGCCAAATTCATCCAAACGAACAAAGACACCGGCGGTAGTTGATTCCGTCATATCCACGGATGGAGAAGAAGAGGATGGCGAAATGTACTGTAAGGTGGTGCGTTCTCGTAATGCTTCTACTGACAAGGCAAATATTGGCTTTGTGAGACTCAAATCTCGCAACATTCTCACAGCTTCGCGGAGTTATTGAAAGCGATTTGGTTCCCGATGCCATACCCTCCAACTGGGAATGGCGATTTTTGGTTCCAAATTTGGGTCCTCTCACCATCAAACAAGAATCCAAGTTTGGACCGCTCTTACCCTTTTTGCGCAAGACGACGAATCCAAGCGAGCTCGGTGATGGGACACTAAAACATCCGGTTGAAGTGGAACTCGTTGAGAAGCACAAACACTAGAATGAAAAGATTGCGTGTTAATAGCAATTTTGGAACGCGGGGAACAGCATTGGCAGTATTCCTTTTTGTATCTATTGAGATTTACATTGCATCCAATTAATCTTCTCCCGTTTCCGTTTGGACGCGATTCTCCTTATTCTCTTTTATCAACTCATCAAATTTGGCCTTGAGATGTTGATTGGCAGGATCTAGAAACCATTTTCGCAACTGCATTCCGGGATGGAGGTAGCCTCGGCAGTGCATACTGGTATAATATGGCTGGTATTTCGGTGGAGGCCGGGCTTGTCGATGTTTGTACTTGTCCGGTCCTCGTACATGTTCTCTTAAGGCCAACTTGTTGTAGTGAAAGGTGGTGACGGTTCCTCCGGCACGTTCCACGGCCGCAATAGCCTCTTTGGAGGCCCAGCCAACCAGCAAGTGGAGAGGAGTGTCGATGCGTTCTTTGCCTTGTGCCAAAAGTTTGATACCACCACGTTTCAATGTCGTGTTGGGTGTAATCATTCCGGCTTCGATCATGTGCCACATGTTGATTGGGTTCAGTTCGGAATCGCCCACCCCCGGGAGACGTCCCATGGCGACATGGTCTAGAACAGTTCCCAGATTGAGAGCAATCGGTTTCTTCTTTTTCGATTTGAAGCCACGCTTGGGCAAACGCTTGTGGAGTGGAGTTTGACCACCTTCAAACCAAGCCGGAATGGAACTGCCCGATCGTGCCTTTTGACCTTTTTGACCTCGTCCACAGGTTTTTCCTCGACCCGAACCATTTCCACGGCCCACACGCTTTTTCTTTTTCACCGCCCCTGGATTGTCATGTAGGTTGTTCAAATACAGAAACTGGACAGGTTTTGTTGTAGTCGCTTGTGCAGAAGATGAGAACCAACTCTGCAATGTAGGTGACAGCATCTCACGACACTGTTGTGGGATGGACCCCAAGGAGGTTATTGTCGGTGTTCTGCGAATGCTGCTGCTTGCCGACAGGAAAAGCCGACGCGTCGCCAGCGCTTTCGAAAACATTGCTGTTCGCGATTCAATGGAAAGGAGACGATCGTAGAATGGATTGGCAATCGGAGTAATTCGCAACAACCATCAAGGGGATCACCGGCCAACGACAGCCGTTCAAATGTCAAGAGTTCTTTGACAAAAAAGATACCCTCAAAGCTATCGGACCAAATCAAAGAGCGGATAGATTCTTCGATCTTGTCAGCGACTGATCTGCGGTAAGTCTTTCGCGAAGATACCAGCTTAGGGATGAGGATAGATGACACTGCGTGTTGTCAGTACTCCAAGTTGAACCTTGAGATTCATCAATTCAAGAACAACCAATACGGATACATTCTTTCCACCTCAGGGCCCTCACTGCCACCGACGCGAACGACAAGAGGATACGATTTCCAACAAACAACAACAACAAGTCGAGACCATGAGTAGATGGACAGTCATTGCATTACTGGCAGCTGGCGCTCAGGCCTTTGCACCCACAACACCTGCTTTGTTGGACCATCGCAAATGTTCCTCGCTCGGCCAATCGACGGTGACCGATGCCGACGCTACGACAGAATCTGCCGATCAGACTGTCATTTCTTCGAATCCTCCAGAGGACACGAAGCGAAAAGTTGTAGAGGAACCGGCTCTGTGGGAATACAATTTTGGATTGCAGGATCCACAACTGCCATTGCCTCACGGCTTGACGGCTCGCGTGTCGGCACCCGAGACGTATGCGATCACGGAGGAACAGATCCGAACCCTGGAGGAAGATGGGGTAGTTATATCAAAGGTGTGTTTGACGAAGAATGGGTGGACTACCTTCGACAAGCAACTGCCTACCAAGTAGGAAACCCACACTTTTGGGTGTTTGCTGGCACGGCGTCCAAACTTTACGTATTACATCCAGCGAAATGTGTGGCAAACCAACAAGGCATTTGCGAACTTTTACTACCACTCTGCCATGGGCGATGTCCTTCGGCAATGTGGTAGAACCGAGGAAATCCGGGTTTCCACCGATTTGTTGATGGTGAATCCCAACAAAGGGTTCAAATGGCATCAGGACAACCAAAATGGACCCATCACTCCGGAGGAAGGGATCCGATTCTGGATCACCATGGACGAAACACCAAAAGATTATGGTGCCCCTGTCTACCTAAAGGGTTCCCACCGAACTACAGGGGTATGCGCAATTAATTGCATTGGGCCACGTGACTCTAGTAGAAGTCAAGGGTGTAACGTTCTGCGGAAAGTCGGATGCGTCCAATTTGAACATGTCCAATACACCATGGCACCACGAAGTCGTGGCCTTGACACAGCAGCTGCAACGTGAGCTACAAAAGATTCGAGAACAGCAATTGAAATCAGGGGACAAGAACGAACAAGTCTTGCCAGAATATGGTTTGGCATGTGAACATCAGCACTCGTGCAGTGTCCTCTTGGCCCGCGTGGATCTCTTTGCAGACACGGATCCTGCGACGGGAAAGGTTGTTCAATGGAACACATGGATCGATTACGATAAGTTCCATGAGTTGGCCAAACGACATTCCAAAGCAATGACAGAGAATCCCTCCGATGCTTCAAAATATGCTTTCACCGTTCGGGACTACACAGCCCCAACACCGGTGTGGGCCTTATTTGGTGCAAAGGAGCATGGATTTGATCCGACAGAAACGAGGTATCGAAAGAAGCACAAGCATCCAAAGTACACGCGGTTTGATTCCTCAGGAGTTCCAACTCATGATTGCAATGACGAGCCCCTTTCCATTGTAGAACGTGAGCAGTTGGGAAAACTGATGGACGAGCGATTGCATGAACTGGGTGGTGAAGAGTCTGTGACAACGGAAATGCCGGATGGAGCAAAGTACATTAACGATCCCCGCAACATGTTTCGTGGAATGGTCGTTAGAAAGACAACTAAGATATTTAGTTCCACTAAGGTTATGAAGAGTTTACTTGATGATTTCTAAGATGGGTTGATTCATATATGAATGAAAAGGGTGTAGTGATTGGCAGTCTCTTCTCTGAAAACTTTTCGCATTCATTGACGTCCAGGAAGATGGAATGGTACAACCCGTCGCATTATAGCGAGTAGAGAAGGAAAGCGGTTATGTATCATGCATTGACTTCACAGCTTCTTCAACGTAATGAGTGATGTACACCATTGCGTCGCAGAAAACGCAAACGGATCCTACGACTTTTCTCGCTCTTCTCGCTCTTCTCGCTCTTCTCGTTCTTGGGCTTCTTTTCATTGTGTTCCTCGGGAGAAGATGTTGGCCTAGAGGTAGGCGAAACAGTGGGCACCGGAGTCACCGGAGACGATGTTGGCGTAGAAGTAGGCGAAACAGTGGGCACCGGAGTCACCGGAGACGATGTTGGCGTAGAAGTAGGCGAAACAGTGGGCACAGGGGTTGGGCTCAATGTTGGTGTTGATGTTGGGCGCGACGTGGGCCTTTCTGTTGGCGTCGATGTCGGTTGTTCGGTAGGCGGCGAAGTCGGCCGTGCCGAAGTAGGCGAAACAGTGGGCACAGGGGTTGGGCTTGATGTGGGTGTTGATGTTGGGCTCAACGTGGGCCTTGCCGTAGGCGTCAGGGTCGGTTGTTCGGTAGGCGGCGAAGTCGGCCATTCGGTGGGTACCCCAGTAGGTAAATTGGTCGGGGCGGGCGACGGCGGTGCAATCGGCATTGCAGTTGAAGAAGTTGGCGCAAAGGAGGGACTTGCGGTAGGCATCAACGTAGGAACAGCCGTAGGTAACATTGTCGGAGACATGGTTGGATCATGAGTTGGTCGAGATGTAGGTGAATCCGTGGGTTGAGTTGTCGGAGAATCAGTAGGGGCCAAGGTGGGGGAATCGGTGGGGGCAGGTGTGGTGTCGTCGTCAAAGAACGATTTTTCGGATGTGGCAACGCAACTCGGTCCCTCCTGGTTTATCATAGTGTCCGTGATAATTACCGTGTTATCATGCGAGAACGTCGAACACGCATCGCAAATACTAGCCTGCATTATGGTTTCACGATCAGCTAGGCCGTGTGCTCCGTTAAAGTTGTGACCAATCTCATCTGCAGGCGAATGTTAGTTACAATTGTTAGTTATGAGAACCATGTTTTGAATTATTGCATTCGAAGCGCGAATCACTTACGGGCTGTGAGAGCAGCTAAATCAGCAATGATATCGCTGAACATCAGCTCGCTACCAGCCAGATTGTAGCCATTGCCGTGACAAAGCGTGTTGACATACGCGCAGCCGATAGTATCTCCATAATCATAGCCATAGTACAGGTGCCAGATATCTGATTCGTTGAATCGAAGCCCTGCAATACCCGAAGAACTCACAAGTTCGTTCCTGAACTCCCTGAGAAGGCCTTGGCCTTTGGAGCAAAGGTTGTTCTGGTTGTCTTGGATCATCTGGTGGATGGGATCAGTGTTTTGGTCGCAAAAGATGATAAGATCCTTCGGCAAGATTTTGATGCAGAGTGCATCATAAATCTCATTGACTTTCTCTAGAACCTGAACGAATACAAGTTTGACCAATTCATCTGTACCCCCCAGGTCTAGGCACGTTCGGGAATCGACAACGAAAATTACCTCAACCTCCCAGTATGAATCGCAGGTTGATTCCGTTAGGGCACGGCCTGGAATCATCATGTCTTCGAGAGCTACGGTCTGTTGCCGTCGACGAAGATTGGATCCCGTAGTGGCATTGGAAGGAGGGTGTACCGCATGGAGTACCCGGCCAGAGAATTCGCGCTTTTCGGCGATTTCTTTCTTCAGAAGAACATAAGTATCCTGGCCCACCTTGATGATTTCATCGGAGCTCCTTGATGATGTCACTGCATGCAAAGCGCCTTCGGATGTGAAAGTAACAGCTGCATCGCAGTCTTTGCTCTTGTATATAGCGGGAATGTTGGTGGTTTGCTCCACATTGTCAACAATAACATGTGACTCATGGCCAAACAGCTTGATTTCTTTTAGACGACTTTTGTCGAACGAGACGAAGCATTCATCGAACCACACTCCAGTATCTTGTTTTTCGACTAGTACGAGGGGAAGATGGTCTGGGTCTTTGTCCTTGATTCTGTTTTTCTTGATAAACTTCTCAAGCGAGAGGCGTTCTGCTGTTCGAAAGAAATTGAGTTTGCGCTCACGTCGACTTTGCTCGTCTTGGTCGAACGAGGACGCAGTGTTGTCCATTGCAAATGCCTTACAGTTCAAAGTCACCAAGAAAAAGCAGAGGAGCGTGCTGGGGCCAAGAGAGAAAGAGCCATAATGTGGAAGTGATGCAACTTTCATGGTGGAAACCGATCTGCAAAAATGCCACGTGAAAGACGATGGAAAAGGATTCAAAATATAGCGTAAAGACTTAAATTTCCTTGAAGAAAAAAGACAAAGAAAAGATGAGGGCAGGTCGATCGAAACAAGGGCGCCCAAAAGGTTTTGAAGAATCAGTAGCACGGAGGTCAATTGGCGAGAAGTGCACCTACCGATTTGCATGAATCGGTTGGTCCTTGACCTCTCCCGAAAAAAATGAGGACATCTCTCGGTCAAGCGATTACAATCTTCCGAAGCAAATGGTTTGTTGCTCTCAGACGCCGGGTCACTCACGGGTGAATTCAATCCTTGAATGGGTTGGAGAGTATGGGCGTAAGATGTCATTGATACGGCATGGGTTGGGGGCAGTACGGGGACCATGGCCGACTCATTCACTAAGTGCAGATGCCATCCGTTCATTAGATGTTTTCCTTCCCAGTTAGCTTTTATGATTGTGCTTGTTCACGAAACAATTTGACTGGGTCCTTACGGTAAAATTGTTCTCTGATTAGCCCCTACTGGATATTATTCACGAGGGCAATAGTAACTACTATGATCCAGTCTGAGTTCATTCCATTTCCTTAGGAGATTGAGTTATCTAGAATAATATTGCCTATTGATATTGCCCTTTGCACCCCTGATCTCGGGAGCTAGAACACATAGCAAAAGGTGGGATGATAGATAGATGAGTCTTCTCCTCTAGTAGGAGTACAGCAGCCGTAGCAGACCAATGCACCATGGCAAGTAAAGATGGACGGCTCATTCAAACGCAAGGGACAAAGTTGAGTCAATCAAACTGGCAAACACGCTCCACTGCAGTACAAGATCAGCCCTCCCATGAAGTTCCGCAAAATTCTCGTTTCTCAGGGGCAGTAAACAATAACGATACTATCGAGAGAGACGAGAATGGTGGATCTGGTTGCTTCATTTGTGGACTTGACAACGACCACGACAAGTTGTTGCTTTGTGAGATTTGCAACGGCGAGTACCACACATACTGCCTTGTCCCACCTTTGGAAAAGATTCCAGAAAATGAATGGTACTGTGGTACGCCACCTTAATTTGCAATCGTATCATATCATGAATGGACCCGACTGGCAACTGACAAGAATTGCTTTTCAGAGCGCTGCAAACAAAGTGACAATTTAGAAGTAATGGTAACAGTTCTTCCCGACGCTTGGAAATCACGATTTGGTGAAATTTGTTGGGCACAGGGTGGTGAGTCATTGAACATAAATACTCGAGTGAAATGGATACATCAGATATCTAATGAGTTGCTGAACTGTTTTTTTTTCAGGGGTTGGATATGGATGGTGGCCAGCGTGTATTTACGATCCGAGGTTAACGATTGGAGCTGCCCGAGTCGAGGCCACCAAAAATCTGGGGAAGAAACATCTCGTGTATTTCTTTGAATGCGCCGAAGCTCCCTTTGAAATTTTGCCCGAGTCGAAAATAATGATATGGGAACAAGGAATTCTGGACGATTGTCATCTTGGAAAAACGGCCAAAGCCAGTTCCAAAGCACGGTTTGCCGCCTTTCGATGTGCCCTCCATGCGGCAAGTATTGAAGAGAGTAAACCGCGTGAATTCCGTCTGGATTGGAACCATCAAGGAGCTTCGGCGCTCATTCCCCATTCATCACCAGGTGCTTCGGGAGACAAGGATTTGAAAACAAAAGGGAAACGACTGGTCGAACAGGGGAGTTCGGGTGATCAACGACGAAAGGCTCGCCGTGCTACGACGACATCTGGAGACAGCAAACCAACAAACAGATCGGAAGCTACGGCACGAAAGCCAAATTCATCCAAACGAACAAAGACACCGGCGGTAGTTGATTCCGTCATATCCACGGATGGAGAAGAAGAGGATGGCGAAATGTACTGTAAGGTGGTGCGTTCTCGTAATGCTTCTACTGACAAGGCAAATATTGGCTTTGTGAGGCTCAAATCTCGGAAGCGATCCACATTCTCACAGCTTCGCGGAGTTATTGAAAGCGATTTGGTTCCCGATGCCATACCCTCCAACTGGGAATGGCGATTTTTGGTTCCAAATTTGGGTCCTCTCACCATCAAACAAGAATCCAAGTTTGGACCGTTCCTACCCTTTTTGCGAAAGACGACGAATCCAAGCGAGCTCGGTGATGGGACACTAAAACATCCGGTTGAAGTGGAACTCGTTGAGAAGCACAAACACTAGAATGAAAAGATTGCGTGTTAATAGCAATTTTGGAACGTGGGGAACAGCCTTGGCAATATTCCTTTTTGTATCTATTGAGATTTACAGTGCATCCAATTAATCTTCTCCCGTTTCCGTTTGGACGCGATTCTCCTTATTCTCTTTTATCAACTCATCAAATTCGGCCTTGAGATGTTGATTGGCAGGATCTAGAAACCATTTTCGCAACTGCATTCCGGGATGGAGGTAGCCTCGGCAGTGCATACTGGTATAATATGGCTGGTATTTCGGTGGAGGCCGGGCTTGTCGATGTTTGTACTTGTCCGGTCCTCGTACATGTTCTCTTAAGGCCAACTTGTTGTAGTGAAAGGTGGTGACGGTTCCTCCGGCAAGGAGACGATCGTAGAATGGATTGGCAATCGGAGCAATTCGCAACAACCATCAAGGGGATCACCGGCCAACGACAGCCGTTCAATGTCAAGAGTTCTTTTGACAAGAAAGATACCCTCAAAGCTATCATCTATCTGACCAAATCAAAGCGGATCATAGATTCTTCTTCGATCTTGTCAGCGACTGATCTGCGGTAAGTCTTTCGCGAAGATACCAGCTTAGGGATGAGGATAGATGACACTGCGTGTTGTCAGTACTCCAAGTTGAACCTTGAGATTCATCAATTCAAGAACAACCAATACGGATACATTCTTTCCACCTCACGGCCCTCTCTCTTGAGCCCACTGCCACCGACGCGAACGACAAGAGGATACGATTTCCAACAAACAACAACAACAAGTCGAGACCATGAGTAGATGGACAGTCATTGCATTACTGGCAGCTGGCGCTCAGGCCTTTGCACCTACAACACCTGCTTTGTTGGACCATCGCAAATGTTCCTCGCTCGGCCAATCGACGGTGACCGATGCCGAAGCTACGACAGAATCTGCCGATCAGACTGTCATTTCTTCGAATCCTCCAGAGGACACGAAGCGAAAAGTTGTAGAGGAACCGGCTCTGTGGGAATACAATTTTGGATTGCAGGATCCACAACTGCCATTGCCGCACGGCTTGACGGCTCGTGTGTCGGCACCCGAGACGTATGCGATAACGGAGGAACAGATCCGAACCCTGGAGGAAGATGGGGTAGTTCATATCAAAGGCGTGTTTGACGAAGAATGGGTGGACTACCTTAGACAAGCAACTGCCTACCAAGTAGGAAACCCACACTTTTGGGCGTTTGCTGGTACGGCGTCCAAACTGTACGATTACATCCAGCGAAATGTATGGCAAACCAACAAGGCATTTGCGAACTTTTACTACCACTCTGCCATGGGCGATGTCCTTCGGCAATGTGGTAGAACCGAGGAAATCCGGGTTTCCACCGATTTGTTGATGGTGAATCCCAACAAAGGGTTCAAATGGCATCAGGACAACCAAAATGGACCCATCACTCCGGAGGAAGGGATCCGATTCTGGATCACCATGGACGAAACACCAAAAGATTATGGTGCCCCTGTCTACCTAAAGGGTTCGCACCGAAATACTGCGGTTGACCCTCAAGCTGTGTTTGTTGATATTGAACAAGAGGGATTGGACGAGTATCGTGACGATCGTTTGGAGTTTAGAACAAAGCCGGGTGACATGCTCATTTGGCATCCCAAGACCATTCACAAGATTGATGGACCTGCGGACGGAATTTGGACCAGCTTTCGACGTGTGCTTGGTGGCACGGTCGCCAAGGGAGGCACTCGATACAGCGACAAACGCGGTACCGGTGGCGTCTTGTCCGATTTGGGGCGTCATGGCATGGAACATGGTGACGCCCTAGATTCCCCCTTTTTCCCCGTGATTTATCCCAATTTTTCGGACCGGGAGGCTCGTGCACGTGACGCTGGAAATGTTGGAAGGTCTCCGGTCGATATCGTAACCAAAATCGGCGGTATGGCCACAGCTGCCTCTGGCGAGAGATTTCGTTCGTTCTTCCAAGTACTTGGAAGCCGGTCGTAGAACTTGATACACTCCCCATTCCTTTTCCATTAGCCTCCCCACCTCTGTCAAGAAACATCTTCAAGATGTGAATTAGTCCCCACATGCATCTCTATAACATATAGAATTCTACAAGGATATCATTGTCCAATATAAGTATTCTATGCGGAGGACTCTACCCCCATCTTTATCCAGCCATCCAGCGTTTCTTGACTTATTCCCATTCGTACGACTGACTTTTTGGTTGTTTCAGATATTTCATCTTGGGACGACGGGGACAGAACACCTGACGAAACCAACATCACGACAGCATTTTGGAGATGTTCGGTAGCAAGGCCATGCATTGTTTTACGGAGTTTTTCGGATATTCCACTTCCGTCTTCCGGGACCTCCGATGAGAGCAATTCTTCTAGTACCGCTAGAATTGCTTTCCACAGAGGAAATAAATGAGATTCAACATGCTCGTTCAAGGTTCTCGGAAGATGGTGACGAAGAGGTTTGAAGATCAAACCAATGCACAATTCGAACTCGATCATGAGCTCGTCTGTGCTAGGAATCGCTCCATGTCCCAATTGCATGCTCACGATACATCTTCCAGCAAGTGGGACACAGATTGCGCTCAAGGCGACGCATTGATGTGATACAGGGACCTTCGCATTGTGTCTGTCCAGAAAGACGTCTGTCAGCATGGACAATGAATGCTGTCTCACATTCTACAGAGGAAATTTCATTGTCAGACGAGGACGATCAAACTCGTGCGAGCGCCAGGCCGAGCATTAGACTTACCGACATGCGAGGGTGCTCTGCAGCTTCTGCCAGGGCTTCGACAATTCTTCGCCAACACAAAGAACAGAACTCTTCGGTCTTCTCCGGTTTTTCTTCGTTGAGCAAACGCACTTTCTTCTCATTCATCATTTGAATTAAATCCAAGGACGCCAAGCAAAGCTGCGGATAATTTCTCGTATCTCCTGCTGCGACCAAAGTTCGCATGCTATCTATCAGACTGCAGGGAATGGCACTTTCCAGATCAGCTGAATTCATGAGCAAATGTAGTGATCTGTATGTTTGAACGGCAGAATCATATTCGTCAAGCACGGATGACTGTATTCGCAACGCAGGGAGAGAACAACTTCTTGTTGCGCACCAATTGAAAAGGGATACAAGCCCATCCCAACCAGACTGACGCAAACTGAGCAGACCGTCGGCATTGGACACCATCCTCCATAGGCCCTCGCTTAAATGCTGGTGAAAAGTTTCGAGTGGGGCCGGAGCTTTACTTTCCTCTTGTTCCTGACTAATCGGTAGAATGTCCTGCCATGTCGAGAGAATCTCATTGGCCATACCATTTCGTTTCGTTGAGCACACGCTCAACCTTATCAGGCCTGTTAAGCGCTTCTCCAGTCCCGGATCTGGAGCCACGATACCTTGTGAATGTCTGGTGGAACGCTCCGATAGAGGCTTGGCGAGCCTTCCTACATAGTGGTCATGGAGCAAATCAGACCAAAGCATTTTCAGTCTATCTCTGTTCTTCAAAGCGATTTCACAAATAAGAACCTCTGCAAATGCTTCAGATGCCGGGGATACGGGTATGCTCCAGTTGCTGATTGCGGCAAAGGATGGAGTTGAGATCGAGACATCACTAACGGATCTGTCTCCCATTCCAAGTTTTGCCGGTGTAGAAAATTTGGATGGGTCTATTACCGTCGGCTTGCCATTTTGTGGTCCATTCGGCAGCAAGTCCATGAGCGCCATTAAGCATTGTTTGATGCTTTCATCATCAAGATATCGGCTATCGGAGATCAAACTCTCGAGTTGACAAGAGTTTTCCAATCGACCTCGCAATCGCGCACGGGCGGAACGCTGAAATTGATGAGTTTCGTCCGCACGCTCTAAACCTGTGACAGGCATATCCAGGTTTTGGTCCATGTTAATGTTTTCCCGAATCAATTGCGCTTCGAACATGGCACCGGGACTCAGATGAGCAATGTCCTCACCAAATTCTGCCTCCAGCGCCCCTTCTTGATTAACCTGTTTTCCATTGCCGTCCCCCTCATCGTCACTCAAAGCAAACTCGTCCCAGATCACAATGTCCTCTTTGCCCGTACCAAGTTCGCCTCCTGTTCCACCTGGTGAGTCTTCGGGTTCATCTACCCCGAAAATTGCCCTTCCAAAAGCACCGAGCATGGTACTGGCTTTGGACGTCTGTCTCATCTTCCTTTTCTTTACCTCAGCTAGAGCTGCCACGATGCCACTCATGTCACCATTAACGGTTGCCGCTGTCCATTGTTTCCGTTGTTCTGTATGAAGGAGATCTTCCTCAGATTCGCGAAGCAGGAAGTTGGGCAATATGTGGGCATCTCGAAGTTCGAAGAGAAGGCCGAACAGTCGTTTCCAACAATCAATATCCAGGTCTTCTCCAACTTCGACAGCCGTCCGGACCGCCACAAGAACAGAGCTTTGTGCTTCGACTGAGTCAACTAACGCATGGGTATTCAATGAGCCAGGGCTAGAACTAGCAGCGTTGCCGCCATGCAAAAGTCCAGAATAATCACACACCCATGAATAAATCTTTCTGAAGATGTCCACACGACCAAGTTGCCGCACTCCATGAAGCATTTCCAAACTCAAATCCATTCCCAATCGAGCCCCTTGTACTCCAAGCATGACCGCGTGCTGGTTGTTGCTGCCGGCTAAATTGCCTGGGCCTCCATTGGACGCAGGAGCAGAAATGATGGCTCCGTCATCGCTATGCAGCATACCTGGACAAAAGCGCCCCGACACGTTCCAGAAAGCTCCAACAGCCGAGAGAACTGGTTTCCATATGTGTTCCTGTAGGTTCGAACACAAATGGGTCAGGTTCAAAGCTAATTTGCAAAAGAAACAAAACAATGTCAAACAACATAGTACATACCAGAATGAGTTCCGTCAAATCATCTGCATCAGCGGGAGTAGGATGCAAGTAAGCTTCGGATGATCCAGCTTCATTTTGTTCCCCGAGCAACTCCTGTTGAACAGCAGCGCTTGCTTGCCTCAACGTATCCTTCCACTTTTCGACAGTCATTTGTCCATCGGCTCCTTCGCCTTCTGTTCGGATTTCTTCCTCCTTAATGCTTTCAAAGATGGCAACCAAGTAATCACGAGGCAGTTCTTTGCCTGGTTCAATTATATCTCGTCCATAATCAGTATTATTTTTTACAAAGTCGTCAACATTCATCTTCCGGTCTGCCCGAATGTTGGAATTGTGCTGATCTGTGTTCAACATGATGATACTAAACGACAAAAGGTATGCCGCATCACTTGCTCGTTTCGGGTCCTTTGAAAAAAGAGTCGAAGCCTCTTGACACAATGCGGCACACTTGTCTGCAAAGGCCTGTAGGATCCGATCAATCTGTTGAGCCTCACCAGGCAACCGAAAAGCTGCCAAGAACATGCGCAAGCTATCAAGCAAGGACTGCTCTTGGAAACTAAACAACCCGCAATACGCTTCCAGGCATTCTTTGTGGAACCAATCCATTTGCCAAACGGGTGGACCATTCGAAGATCCTGAATGCGACGATGAGGTTGATTTCCCAGCTTCGCCCAGGTAGGCACCCACCGAAGCTTTATCCAGTCCCACAACAACGGCGTGTCGCAGAAATGTGGCAACCTGCAACGGCGTGATTGGTTCCGATAAAAGGCCACAATCAAGTAAGAACTCGATCCCACGAGAGGACTTGTTGTTAAAAATACGAGCAGCTTTGCGCATAAATCGCTTCTGGCTCTTGATCGTCTTCAAAAGATGGGTTGTGGTAGTATCGCTTGGTCCATCCGTTGCACATTCGACATGACAAATTTCACGGCTGTCAAGAGGTGCATCCGTTGCGGAGGGAATATCCTCACTCAACTTGTTTGAAGTGCGGTCGTCTCGGAACAGACTTTTCATGGATCCCATAATGGCAGCTGCACACAGCTCCTTGAGATGGGCTGGGACTGGTCTCCAAGGGTGGTCTACTTGAACAAGAGATGTCGTAGGATCACCCGTAGATGAGGCAGCAGATAGGTCATCATTAAGGTCGTCCAAGCTACTCACACTTCCATGGCTTGCAGGCGGGGGTCCAGGATTGTTGTTATTATTGTTGTTGCTTCCGGAAGAGGCGGAGGCCACAATGGAAAACCCTTCTTCATTCACCATGCCACCACAAGCCCGGCAAAGTTCCACATAGAGTCCAATCGCTACATCAGAGCGATGCAAATGGCAATCGTAATAGACAAACATGGTTTCCAGTGCGCCTCCACCATTGTACTTATCCACAGGCATGGAATGGTCGTGCAAGTGGAACAAGTCCACCAACGATTCGAGAATAATTTCCAATTCGGCGTCAAAGACCATGTTCGCATGGTAGGCGGCCGCATTGACCGGTTCACGTCGTCGTCGCAACAAGGCCAACGCTCTTGTGTAAAACCCAGTCCAAATTGCTTCAAAGGGAGCCATCAAGTGCGGTCGCAATGGTTTGCAATTCCACAAGTAAATGATTGTCGCACAAATTTCGGTCAAGACGGCCGGTGAGACCAAATGCTGCGTGTTCGAGTTACCACCATTGCTGTTCAAGACATTGGGGTTTTCTCCATGGTGCCAAATGGCCTGTCCCGTCATGAGCAAGGACAAACACAAGTCATCTTGTACCAAGGGCAAGAGCTCGGCTTCATAGACCTTGGTAAGGTCCTCCTCTACCGCCGTGGGCCACGGGTCGAGTGCCAGTCGCACCAGTCGGAGGCAGAGCACACGTGTGGCGTCATGCGCCGCGAGGGTTTCTCGTGTCGTACTTTCATCCATGGAAACCGAGTCCACACCACCACCACCTCCAGAATTCATCATCATCATCATGGGCGTCAACGGCGTATTGAGCAATTGATGCAAAATAAATTCGAGAATCACTCGAGTTGCCGGTACATTTCCTTGACATGCCTGCACCATTTGCACGAGAACATCATCAAGATGATATCCCAAAGCCGGGCTGCTGTTCAAAAACGTATTTCGGGTCACAAAAACGGTGTGAAAGGCTTCATGAACAATCTGCGGGTCCAGAACGCTCTGATTGTTCGTTCCATCACCACCAATTTGCAAGAGCAGACACAAGACATCGGCAATGGCCATTTCGACTGCTTCGTCCTGTGCCGCATTGGTTTGTTCAAATTTGCATCCCAAAATGCCTCGAGTGACGTGTTCGTTGGCTGGCAAGACGCGGTGTTGAAGTAATCGCCGAATGGATTGGAGCGCCACAGCCGTGTGAGGTCCAGATGCCCGAGGGTCTGTCACCACCGCCAAGAAGGGACGACCGTAATCCATGGAGGGATGCATGAAGAGCGACCATGTGGATGCAGCTTCTTTTCCTGGATCCGTCTGGTCCCCTTTCTCATTGTTCGTTTCTTGATGAGTCACCTCTGTGTTACTTGGAGGATCGGTCTTTTGGTCAGAAGGATCGTCATTAGGATTGTTGGATGCAATATTGAGATGTCGTTCCAAATCCAAAGGAATACGATCTCGCAATTCCATCAAATCTTGAGCCAGTTCGCCACGAGCAATGTGTGGGGGTCCACCACGCAAGGAGGTCAGAACAATCCTTGCTTCTTGGCAGAGAGCTCGCGCTGCATCCACAGACGTTGGCATTGTTTTCGATAGTCTTTGTAACGAAGGAATCAAGCAAGGGAGTAGTGTTTATAAGAAGCGAGAACCACCACACTGAATGCCAACGCCAACACAGTATAAAAGGGCCCAAATGGCCAAAGACCAAAGACTTCTTTCAGTCAAGCTATCTGAAACAGGACCAGGAAGTCAGAGACGAATGCGTGATCTGTCTTGGGCTGTAGTCCTTTCCATGGAGAAGGGGATGCAACATGCAACCCTCTTTGTCGTCGTCGTCGTCTCTTCGTCAGTTCGTTGGCGAGAGAGGGTCTTTGGTGTGGTCTTTGTCTTTGGTCATGCCGCTCTCATTCTCGCAAGAATGCCTCCCTCTGTCGCACGCACCCTACACACTGTACCTATAGTACCTCGTACGTGCGACCGCTTAGGTTCCATTCATGGGCGCTTCATCGCCCTGCCCTGCTATCTCACAGGCCCTTTTTCCAAAGGCACGGGCACGGGCAGGTGGAAGGAAGTTTTGAATAACAAGGCGCGATAAATAATAGTAACCGTGGCGCGCGCCGCTCTAACTTGGGCGCAATAATCTAAAGCAGACAACACCAAAACATCGATGTATGATCAATGC
The DNA here is from genome assembly GCA_946965045.2 of Epithemia pelagica. NCBI lineage: Eukaryota > Bacillariophyta > Bacillariophyceae > Surirellales > Surirellaceae > Epithemia > Epithemia pelagica. The sequence goes on from OX337228.1 coordinate 5,766,591, forward strand.
GACGATAGAAGATAGAGGACCCAAGAAGTGTTGACGAAACGGAGAAAGAGAACTGTTCGTGGAACGCCAATCGAAGCATAGTTTCGATCCAACCAACCAGTGGGCAAAACTCTTTGGTCGACACGACATCCCCTCCCCCCGCATCGCGGTATTACTCCCAGCAGTCCAATCGTCCTCGTTGGTCACCAAGTTCTAGCACCACCATCATCATCATGCCGGTACACAGCTTGGAATTGAAGAATTTCAAGTCGTACGGAGGCTCTCAGAGAATTGGACCCTTTACCAATTTCAGTTGCGTGATTGGTCCCAATGGTTCTGGAAAATCCAATATGATGGATGCCATAAGGTGAGTGAGTGTCTTTCGGATCGTCTGTCTCTCGTTTCCTGAATCTCTCACGCATTATCTTTCCAAAGCTTTGTGTTGGGTGTACAGTCCAAGGCCTTGCGATCCCAGCAACTCATGGACTTGATTCATCGGGAACCTGGTACCGAAACCTCCAAGACGCGAACCTCGGGGGCTTCTGTGACCTTGTTCTATCGAGTGACAAGAGAAGACGAACGTTTTGAGGATTCCTCCATGGACATGGGAGACACTATCGATGGTACTCCCGCATCGTCTCGCCGTCGTCGTCCAGCACCTTCCACCAACGAGAAGGACCACGATACCGATGACGCAACGGGCCACATGCTTCAATTCAGTCGTTCCATTAGTCCCAATGGTGTAGGGGAATATCATTTGGATGGAAAACATGTCACATGGGCTGTTTACGAGAAGGCGCTTTCGAAACTGGGGGTTCTTGTAAAGGCACGCAATTTTTTGGTATTCCAAGGCGATGTCGAAGCCTTGGCCCGCAAAACGCCTACCCAACTGGTCCAGTTGGTGGATGTACTGTCGGGATCGGCAGCCTACCAAAACGACTATGACGCAGCTCTCGCGGAACAACAACAACGACAGCAGGCCACGGTTCTGCAATGGCAAACGCAAAAGGGATTGCGGCAAGAAAGACGACTCTTGAAACAACAAAAACTAGAGGCCGAGCGATACGAAAAACTCAAACAAGACAAGCGCGAACTTCAGACTGAGTTTTATTTGTGGCAACTGTACCATATTCAACAGGAAATGGAGAAACGTCAACAAGACTTGAAGGCGGCCCAAGAACATGTGGAGAATTTGCAAGGCCAACAAGAGCAGGGACTAGAAAAAGTGAAAGCGGTCAAGAAGGACTTATCGACCATTCGACGGAAACTCGCGCATCGACAAGACGAAGATTTGACACGAATCTCTTCCATTTTGGACACCAAAGAGCCAGCGCTTGAAGCTGTCAAGGCAGACCACGCCGATTTGAACAAGAAGATACAAGCCGATGAAAATGCTTTGGCCAAGGCCCGTAAAAGAGCGGAATCACATGCCACCGAGTTGAAAACCCTTGTCGAAGACTTGGAAAAAACCAAAGCCGACTTGAAGGTTCTCGAAGAAGAGTACGAGCGGGTCAAGGAAGAGGCAACCCGGGTCAAATGGACGACGGAACAAGAGGAAGAGTACGAACAAGTCAAACGGCAGGCAAAGGCTGCCAGCGCACAACGAGTAGCAAAATTACAACATCTTGTTCAAAAAATGAACATGCTAAAGCGAAAATCTGATAACACGGATAAAGACTTGGAAGATATGCAATCACAGCTTAAAAACTTTCAAGAGCAGACCAAGAGTTTCCAAGATCGACGAGATGATCTTGCTCGCGTATGTGGTTTGTCTGCAACGTTTCTTTACAATGTCTTTCTGTGCACTCACAACTATTTTTCTTTGACATACAGAAACTGGAGGAGGTACAGAAAGAGGTGAAAACGTCGGAGTCCGATTTGGTGCAGGCTCAGAGAAAGAATCGTGCATCAGCTCGTCGTAAGCAAGAACTCGATATACAGCTAGAGGAAGTTCAGGCGCAGCTGCGCGATGCCAAGGCTGTCTTGCGAAGGAATAAAGACGAGGAACGCTTGTACAAGACTGTCAGGAACTTGAAAACCTTCACTTCGGTGGGCGTCTATGGTCGCTTAGCCGATCTTTGTCGACCGATACGGAAAGAGTTCGACATGGCTGTTACCGTAGCTGCTGGAAAAGACATGGATGCAATTGTTGTGGATACTCCTCAAACGGCACAAAGTTGCATTCAGTACTTGCGTGAACAGCGTATCGGTACGGCAACTTTCTTGCCGCTGAGCCAACTGCAAGTCCCCACTCATGAGTCAACCCAACATCTTCGAGCCATGATCGAATCTGATTCAAGATTCCGTTTGGCGGTGGACATCATTGATATTTCTGATGATTATCCCAATGCGGACCTACGCAAGGCGGTTCAGTACGCCGTCGGCAATACGGTTGTTTGCAATGACATGGAAGGCGCGAGAGAATTGTGCTACCGTCGCAATCAGCGCATCAAGGCGGTCACTTTACAAGGAGCAGTCATCAGCAAAGTTGGTACAATGACTGGGGGAAACACCCGTGATGACAAATCAAAGAACCTGTGGAAAGCCGCGGAAGTCGATAAGCTCCAGACGAAGTATGACGATTTGGCGGAAGCTCGCTTGAAACTAGATCAGGATGAAAGCCAGCACGATCTTCCAGACTTACAAAACCATTTGGGGACCCTCAAGAACAAGGCAAACTTCATTAAAACGGATCATCAATACACAGAAAGTCAATACGAAGAAAACCTCAAAATGGCGGAGAACGTGGAAAAGCAAATCCAAAAGCTGAAGCAGGATCAGCAGACCGCGGAAAGCGCCGTTGCAAAAATGGAACATGAGGTTCAAGAAGCGCGTCAAGAAGTCGCATCCGTTGAGGAACAGTACTTGCAGCCATTTCGTGAACGAACGGGACTAACCGATTTGAAAGCGTACGACGAAGCTATGGGGAAGAGTCGAGAAGAGTTTCAAGAAAATAAGAGAGTCCTCGTGGAACATTTGGCAGCTCTCGAGCAGAAGAAAGAACATGAAGAAGCACGTGACGTCGAAAAACCTATTGATCGCATTGAGAAGCGTGTTACTGAACGCAAGAAAGCCGCAAGAACAGCTCTTGATAAACAAAAGGCGCTTGAGAAAGAAATCGGGGAAGCAGAGAAGGAAATGAAAAAAGCGCAAGAGGCCGTCAAAGAGTTGGAAGAAGAGGAGAAAGAGATTGTAGGTCGGGTGAAGGAAGCCCAGCAAGAATTGGATGTGGCGAAAAGTGCATACAAAAAGGCTGGTAGCGCAGTGGCTCATCAAGAAACAGCACTTGAACGATTGCGAGGGAAATTACATGAAACTTTGCAGAAAGCACGAGTTGAAGAAGTCGAGCTTCCACTCAAAGATTCGGAGGAGGAAGAAGACGACCATGATTCGGAGGGTGAGGGTCCAGGACGAAAAAAGAAACGTCGCAAGCGAAGGGATGATGATGAAGACTCAGAGCAGTCCTCGAGCCAAACCAACGACACACAGCCTTTTACTCAAGACACTCAGTCACGTACCCATTTCTCACAAGCTGAAAACGCTGTGGTTGTTCGTGATCGCGAAAAAGCTGCGAAGATGGATTACTCGGATCTGCGGAAGGATCTCAAGCAAAGCCACAACGAAAAGGAAGAGCGCAAAGTGCACAAGGAATTTGATGAAACACTCGCAAAGCTGAATTCTGAAATCGATGCAATGACTCCAAACATGAAAGCCGCAGCGGCACTTGAAACATGTTTAGATAAACTGAAGGAAAGTTCTTCAGATTATGAGGAGGCAAAATCTGAGGCGGCGAAAGCATCCCAGGAATTCGAACGGATAAAAGCAAAGCGAACCCAGTTGTTTTCAGAAGCCTTTGATCAAATTGATGAGTCTCTGAAGACGATCTACACGGACATGACCAAGAGTAGTAAGCACCCACTTGGGGGGAACGCATATCTGAGTTTGGATGAGACTGAAGAACCATACTTGGGGGGCTTAAAATTCAATGCAATGCCGCCCATGAAGCGGTTCCGCGATATGGAGCATCTGTCAGGTGGCGAAAAAACTGTTGCAGCTCTCTCTCTCTTGTTTGCGATTCACTCGTTTCGACCTGCTCCCTTTTTCATCATGGATGAAATTGATGCGGCACTGGACAATATTAACCTACGCAAGGTCTGCAATTACATCAGGCAACGCAGTCGCAGCGATTTTCAGTGTATTGTAATATCGCTGAAAGATATGTTCTACGAGCAAGCCGATGCGATTGTAGGGATATGCCGAGATGCTGGTACCAATTCGAGTAGAACACTCACTTTGGACTTGACTCGGTTTGATCGCCCGACGGTAAGAAGTTCGAAGGGAAGCGTATCTACAAACAACCGTCGAACCTCGAAAACTTCTGGCTTGACACCAAGACGACAAAGAAAACGAAGCATGATTGCTGATGAGGATGATAGAAGCACCGAAGAACAGGAACCACGGAAAGAAGAGGAGCCAACCCCAGTCGCCAAGAAAAGTCGATCAAGCTTGAATTCTGAAGATGAGGGTTCTGTACAGAAGGGGGATGGCGAGGAAGAACTTGAAGATTGACAGGAGACCGTGACTATAGACTTTTTATAGGCCTGTTGAATACAGTCTGAATATACTAGTGGTATCAGTTTGCGTTTCTCCATCGTCCACCAGCTGACTCTCCCCTTTTGAGCTTCAAGTCATTCGATCCAGCCAACGTGGACCTTCGGGGCGGGGCCATGTTACTGCCTGGAGCAAGACTAGCCGGTCCTCCTACAGTAGATGATGCTGATCCACCTGCAGAAGAAGATGATGGTTCACCCATAGATATGGATCTACCTTCCAATGATTTCGGCTTCCACACTTGTGTGTTTCGGAAAGAAGATCGATCTGCCAGAGAGTTCTGATGGGGCTTATACTCCATGTTGGCATGAGGAGGCAATTGCAAGCACTTCTTGATTGCATCGCGAAGTCGCTCCACCATCTCTCTATCCGCTGCAGTTCTGTTCCACACACCCAAGATATCTTCGGCGTAGCGGATCGACAGGACAGCCCCGCATACCTCACCGTCTGGGATGTGCGACCCTAGTTGTCCACCCATGAGTGCTAAAATCATTTCTTCCCAATAGCGGCTGGCCAATCCTTTCGGCAAGCGAACAATCCATTTTCCGCCTTTTGCATTTCCTGGGTCCTCCCATGTTGGCTTGATTCCACCACGAAAGAAGTGGTAATCCGTTGTGGTCGGTAGATCTGACGGTCTACAACCATACAAGGGAACCAACATAGTCAGGAATCTGGTTTTCAATCGTTGAACAACGAAACTTTACATCCCGACTCACCTTTTCAAATAATTGTATACCTCCCAGAACGATTCGACAGTGGAGACCGTTGCAATCGTTCGGATGGAACTTTCGTATGGGTTCACAGCATTCGAGTTGGATCCAGCATCTGCTTGCTGCTGTTGTGTCGGTGTGGACCCCGATTCTTCGCCACCCTTACCATTCGCTTGGGAACCTGTCGCTGCAGCCGCAGTCCCCTTACCACGGCGCATGAACGAGAAGCAATAGGACGTTTGAAGAGCGGTCTCCACCATGGTTCGATCTCTCTGTCAGCTTTGAAGCTTGGTTCGGACAAAACAGGGGGTGTGTTCTTTGGATGGAATCTTCGGTGTACGAACGGGGGCGTGAGAGTGGGATGAAAACCAAAATTCCGGGGTGACATTTGTCTACCTATTACTCCTATATTGGGGCTATCCAGATTTTGAAGTGAACCAAGATGGGAATGATCTTACCGAAAGACGACAGATACATGCGTAGAAAGAAATGCCATGAAGCATTTGGATGGTTGACGCACCTCCGAGGATCGAGAACCATCAACCAGAATAATTCACAAACCCCCGGTTCCGATGTGTCCCACAATATCAAGAGATCCGATACTCAAAGGACTATCACGAGTTTGCAAATTGGACCAAGGAATCCACCATGGATTCTCATGGCTCGCGTACCGATCAGAGTGCAGATTATCGGCGATTCCTTTCTAACACAATGGGAAAGCCGAATCCATGGGAGTATGCGCTATTAAGTTTCTCTATTGCCGCCTTTCTCGGTGTGGTCCTCTTGGGACTATGGGTACTTTACGCCCACTGCAAATCACGACCGCCCAAATTCATCAAAGGCCACCGGCCTTCTAAAGATCAGGGTATACCGGCAAACGAAACTGGATCCATGTCGGCGTGTTCGGATGTCACCACGCGAGACCTGTTGGCCACAGGTGGGGTGGACGGTATTCTGACTCAACGAAAAAATGGCATCGCACGCATTGATGAGAGTGACGAAGACCATGATGAGCTACAAAGCCTGCCTGACTTTTGCTCCGCCCGAGGCGGCTTGAGTATTGAAGACGATGACAGCGTGGGCATTTGGGACTATTCGGTCCGTTCCTACGCCGAAACTACACTTGGCGGTGTATCGGCGAGTGAGTACGCCAACACTTCTCATGCTAACGCTCGATCCTTGTCCTTGGGGTTTGCACAACAATCGTCGTCGGTCGTTCTTTCCACAGAATCCAACATGACTCACAACGTCGAGGGAGAGACCAGAACCACAGTATCCTCGGACGACAAGTCTGTTAGCTCCCCCACAGCGACAACTCCTACAATGACCCCCTACAAGGTCCGTGGAGATTCCCACATGAACCACGACCAAGGCGAGAAGGCGAGTTTGAATGTATAAATGCTATATAGTCCATTAATACAAATACACCAACAAAAACTTCAACGAAAGCACTCCCCAAGCAGTTACCCATCAACAAATAATAATAGCTCTAGCATTTCCATCGCTTCCCGCAATTTAGGCAAAGCACAAAGACTGTCATGGGTTCGTCTGCCGAACGAGTCTGCTTTTGCGACGACGTTGTTTTGGTGCTCTTGCAGCGACCGCAGGTAAAGAGACTTGCCGAAAGCAAATCTCCCTTGATTCCACACATCTCGTTGATTTTCGACTCGTTCGCTTGCTCCCAGTCCAATCGTTTCGCATCAAGGACCTTTTGAGCCTCGTTTGCCTGCGCCTTTCGGGTTTCGGCAGATGCCAGTTCCTCGGATTTCAATTTCACCAATGTTTCCGACGGCACTTGACCCAGAATCACTCCTTGTGTGAGCGGTGTGTTCTTTCTCAGATTAAAGACGAGAGTTCGACTCTTGTCGGCATATGCTTTTTTGTCGTTGGCATGCGTCGTCCATAAGGCTGTCTCGACCTCGGCTGCTCGTGGAGCCAACAACATGTCTATGGCATCAGCATTGATTCCATCCTGTACCAAGGCTTCGCGACTTGACAAGAATAATTCATAAAACTTTTTGCAAATATTTTGCCGCATCGGTAACAAGCCCGCCCACTCTGAATGGGCGTTTGCTGACACTGCAGAAGACGACGATGCGGTCGAAGAGACACGGTTCAGTTTGTTGCCCGCCGGCGTTGTTTTCTTGGCAGGCGGTGGAGCGTCCGGTTTTGCAGAGGTGGACGGAGGTCCTGATTCTTCTTTTGCGGAATCTTTGGCAATTTTCTTCCATGTTTTGATCATGGCTTTTGCTTTGACACCAAGTACGGGGTGTGTCTTGAAGGATGAGACCACTTTTCCAATCAAGGTCTCCGAAAGAATATCCAGGGTCATGGAGCATTCTGCAAGGCGATCCAAGAGATCCCGACATCGTTCGATAGAGGCTTCATCCTCATTTTCTTTTAAGGGAAGTTCTTTGTTCAAACCTTCCTTGATGGATTTGACAAGTTGCAACGTGCCTTTCTCGTTGCTCATGGCGAGGAGTGTGTGGACCAATCGATGAGAATGAGGTCTCTGTATCTGTTATGCGCGACCAAATCGATCGGCTGCAATACGGGTAGGTCCATATCTCCGTAGATGCCGCAAGAAGCAGTTTAGGTATTCTCCAAAGAGCCTGGTCTCTACTACAGCAGGTTGATAGCTCTATTAGAGACGTCTCGATTCGTTTCAACGCACGGTACCATGGTCACCGTTCTAAAGGTCGACAGCTACTCTAGAGGTATGCTAGCCAGGGGCTACAATTGTATACCTACTCCTACAAAAAGGTATTTGGGATTTGGGATTTGGGATCAACGACACACACGGAACGCGCACGACCTTCCTGTTCTCAGACGAAAAAGTGGTCGGGGGCCATTTTAATTCTTTAGTCTTGAGAGGTCGGCTTGCGGAAGACCCTTGGATGGAACGACTGGTCCGGTGGAGTGCAAACACGCCTTGCAGATGTCGGCACGAGCATCTCCCACCAATGAATGGCGAGGCCGTTCGTGTTTGTACTTAACGGCTGTTGTCTGGCCATTGGACGGTACGACCGTAGTTCTCCCTCTGGGTTTTTCGGTGTATGAGACCCGGCTGGCTTGTTTGGCTAGCAGTAGCATCCGTTGACAGATAGAGCCAACCATCGGACCATTGAGTGCCACAAGATTCAAACCATGGATCGGCCGGCGTGCAAGGATTGTACCTATCCTTGATCGAGGTGCGAGGCTGCGGAGCAGAAAAAGTGTGCAAGACAAGACGTGTGTGTAGACGACACACACAACAATGAGATCGAGAGGAGGCCCTTCGTTTGTTTCGAAATCCGTTGAAGTTCTCCTAAGAGAGACGACCAAGTCGATTGTGAATTGAGTGTCATTCAGCAAAGAGTAGTTGTGACGCGTTAAGCCATTGTGGATAGGATGAAGGGTCCGGTGTTGGCGCCATCACAACAGGAAATGATGATGGAGAATCGAGTTTCCCTGAACAGTCCTCGTACTTCGAGTGCCACAAGTGAAAACCTCAACAATAACAGTCGCAATGCGGGCACGAGAAAAGGAAGACGATCGACAGGTGTAATTGACCCTTGGTCGGACAGTTCGCCCTCGTCTCCTCCTCCGACAGGCAACAGTAGTCCTCTCACAGGATCACCTACCAATGTGTTGCCACCAACTGTGCCGACCGATATTGTTCCGTCTCCTCGAACCTTGCAAACCAAACACAATGATAGCTCTGCCCCAGCAGGATCGGTTCGATCGAGAACGTCTTCGAAGGGGACGCTTGACTCCAACCTTGGCGATGTAGCAATGCCCCCGAACTCTCCAAGTCCTGGAAGGAGGCATCGATTCAAAGAAATGCCCGTGAATGCACAGAAAGAACGAGCCAAGGATACGTCGAGTCTCCTTCCTCTTGCCGTTGCGTCTTCATCGAGCAATGGAATCCAACGTAGGGTGAGAGATCCTATAGAACAAGAACAAGCTCTCTTTGAACAACGGCTCTGTGAAGACGCATATGGTGTTGCCGTTCGAAAAATCAATCAATACGGAAAAGCCAATCTACGCTATGTCAAATGCGTCCATATTGACGAACTCAATGATGCATGCAGCTCCAAGCGTAGTTTGTCGAGTCGTTCGGCCGGTGCGAGTACCAAAGGTCGAAGAAAAGCTTCTGTTCCGGATGTTCGAAAGGACCCCCAGTCCGAAAAAGCACGCCATGCACTTGTGTGGGGAAAGAAAAAAGATGTCCAAATCACCCTCGACCATTTCACGGCCGTCCGTATTGGCAAGAACACAGAAAGGGCTCGACGAAATCCTTCTCCACCCAGTCGCATTCTCAGTTTGTTAACCAACGATCCCAAACACCCGGCCTTGGACATTGAAGCACCGACGAGGATGGACCGAGACAAGTTTGCCCGTGCCTTTAGCCGATTCCTTGACGTTCCCTTGGAAGGTGACGACACCAATAGTGTGCATTCGGCCGAATACACGCCCTTGACCTCCAAGACCACACCGGAACCCTCGGCTTCGAGCTCGGCACCGGGAGACTTGGCCACGGACCCTCCTCGCTTACCGAATGGTCTTCCGCTCGAACAAGCGCGCAAGGATACGGAGGTTCCTGCGACTCCCAATGAAACAACCAAAACCAACAAAGACATTGGTGGATTCTGGCAAGGAGCTGTGGCAGCTGCCAATGCCAACCGTGATTCGAGCTATCAGTCCGCGTCGAATCAAACGGGCTCCATTGATGGATTCAATCTCAAAGCAGTCGTGGAGCTGCCAAGCGAAAAAGAGTCTGCTGAAGAAGACAAAGACAATGATACAGCCGTCTCATCGCTGACAGGACACGGTTACGATCAAGAATTGGTGGAAGAATTGCACAATGCTTTGAATGAGTTGCGAGTCGAGCTGGAAGATAGTCGAGCCGAAGCAGCCCGTGCGGTCAAGGTGGCCGAACAAGCCATTCAAAGTGCCGAGAAGACCAGTAGTCAAGAGTGGCACAACACAGTGACGCACAAAGCGGCTGAAGCTGCGGCGCAAGCTCAAAAGCGGTCCGCCGAAGCCATGGCCAAACAACGTGTCGCTGAAGAACGTCTCGAAAATGAACGTCGGACGGCAGCCTTTTGGAAAAAACAGGCCGAGGCTGCTGAGGAAGAAGCGGGGCTTCTCCAAACACGGGCTGCCGCAGCCGAAGTACAAAAATCGGCCGTCGTGGAACAGCTCGAAGGAGAACGCTCCATGTCGAAGACACAGATTGGAAATATGAGAGATCATATCAGTCGACTGGAGTCTAGTAAACTTCACTCCATGGAAGAAATGATTGAAAAGAACCGAGAACTGGAGCTTGAAGTGGAGGCTCTTCGACGAGATCGTTCCACCAAGGAACGCAACGAGGATCTTGAAAATGCCGGTGACAATCCTCGTGCTGGATCACGACGGAAGAAACCCACGAATGTCCGCAAGAAAAAGAATGAAAAAGTCTTGGAAAGCGTTCAATCCAAAGGTATTGTTTCGGAAGCAAAAGATGCTCCTTTTGTGGAACGCACGATGAAGGATTCGTCCAACACAGCGTCGGATGGATTCTCGTCGGACCAGATTTCAAAGCTCAAGGAGGAAACAGTTTTGGTGAGGCAACAGTTTGACACTCTGCGGAAAACAACGACTGCAGAGCTGTCGATCCTGCCTGAGATATCCAAGCAACTGACGGACCAGGTAGCTGGCACACTGGAGGCTTCCCAGGCGGAGATTGATCGTCTTCGTGCGCGCTTGGCCATGGAGAGTGCTTCCAGGCGCAAACTTTTGACCGAAGTACAAGACCTTCGGGGCATTGTTCGCGTCTACTGCAGACCGCGACCGCCGTCCAAAGAGGAAGAAGAATCGAGTTTTACCATGCCCTCTCAAGAGACCCTCGTGCTCCGTCTTGACTCTACCGACAAGAGGAAGAGACAGCCAATGAGTTTTGAGTTTGATCGCATTTTTGATCCCACCTTGCCACAACAGGATGTCTACGGTGAAGTCCAAGAAGTTTGTCTCGGCGTATTGGATGGATTCAACATTACCGTGATGGCATTTGGTCCAAAAGGGTGTGGAAAGACAAGAACTATCTTAGGTGACATATCGTCTGCTAACGGTATTGTATCGATCGAAAACCATGGCATACAACTCCAAGCCCTGAAACAGCTGTTCACAATTGCTGAGCACAGGTCCGAACGATTCAAAGACACATTTTCATTGTCAATTGTGGAAGTCCACGATGACCGATTATCGGACATGCTGGTTGGGACCACAAGTGGCGACGCCAAAGGACAGTTGATCGTTGCAGATTCTTCCTCAAGTAGAAGAAAAAGCCAAAAGCACAAACCATCCGATGATGATGCCAGTTCTGGAAGAGCAGCAAGACTCGAAATCAGAAGCGACCTTCACGGTGAGACTGTGGTCCAAGGTGCCTTGACTGTGGAACTAGAGAGTTTTGACGAAGTTGTTCGAACATGGATCGAGAGTATTGATAATCGTCGCAAGCGCCTTGAAGAGCAAGAACTCGATGTGGACCAATACGAAGCTTCGAGTCATGTAATTACGACCCTCAAGGTTACGTCAGCCAATATTGCGACAGGTCATGGCGTTGTCGGAAAGCTGCAGTTTGTTGACATGGCTGCTGCCGAGCTTACCAAGCAACCAAGTGAACAGGGAAAGGAATCTGAAGCAATACCAGTTTTGGGAGACGGTTTGCGTTTTGCTAATCGTTCTTTGGAAACTCTGGGCGAAGTTGCAGTTGCCCGGTCTCAGTTTGTCCGTTCTGTCCCATATCGAAACTCGACTCTTACTCACTTACTACGAGACAGCCTTGATGGCGATACAAAAGTTTTATTCCTCGCCTGTGTATCATCAGACTCATGTGATGCGCAAGAAGCAGCTGCCACACTCCGGTTGGCCTCTCGCATGAGACAGGTCTCGATCGGCAAGGCAACTAAGCATTCATTAAGCGCTCCATGAGGTTGATGTCTGTATACTTATTCCCTACGCACGTGCAGTTAATGATAGTTTCATTAGATCATAGCACAACGAGTGGATGCATCGTTCTTCACTTGCTAGAGGTTCGTGGCCCCCTAGGTAGAATGCGTATATGGGGACGCAGGATAGGCAAGTTAGTTTTCTTTTGGTATCTTCGGGGGGTGGGGGTTGTAGAAGCGTTATGGGCTAATGTCGTCGGGCATCTGCGATCAGCGATTCGTATAATTACTATGACAGTTGCTTTCTCTTCCAGGAGTACTGTTCAACAATAGTCTGGATGTCCCTGGTTCTGTCGCAGGACGATGTCTTTTTGTTTTTGTGTCTGCAGCTGCGCTGTTGAAGTTTCGTTGAAGCGCAGTTGCGGAAAACTACAGCAGGTACCATAAAGTATAGAGGGTAAGACATGTCGTACGACACTTCGTAAGATATCGGACAGGGGCCAAGATGAATTATTGTCGACAAGTTTCCGGAGACAAGGTGCGTGTGGTGTGGCATAAAGCATCCTTTGCTTTTTTGTGAATAAGGACGAGTCTGTTGCTTTGACTTTCCTTCTTTGTTGCTTCCATCTTTCAGTCTTCGAGAGTTTCAGGTCCATTCCAAATCTCAAAATGACATCCAAGGTCGAGATCCCTGTGAACGAAACACCGAATCTGTCGCTGACGCAAGGCCCTCCTCTGGATATCATCCCAGGGAAGCAGATACCACAGCGAATGTCGTCTGGACTTTCGGCTCCTGTTACTCCGGTTGATGATAAAGTTACCGTAGAAGAGAAAACAGGGCGCTGGTCAGATGCTGAGCATAATATATTTTTAGAGGGACTTGAGAAACATGGAAAGCAATGGAAAACAATCTCGACGATGATTGGTACGCGGACAGTGGTACAAGTTCGAACTCACGCCCAGAAGTTTTTCCAGAAGATGGATCGCAACAAAAACAAGTCGAAAGCTCCATCAGTGCCTGTTCTTTCTCAAGCACACAACAGGGCAAGCAAAAGGAAGTCACTCCCTTCGTCCCTTCCCTCCCGGAAGAAGACATGCAAGTCTCCAGTCTCCCCGAAACAAACAGTTCCGCGCACTTCATCTCTTTCTCTTGTGAACACATCGTGTTCATCTGACATGTAAGTTGTATCAAGCATCGCGAAAAAGTCAGTGTTGTGTGAAATCCATATCTGATACGATCTACGTGATGGTCTTTTGTTTCACGAAAGCAGACCAACTTTTGTCAGTACCAGTTCCTTGTCATCAGGAAACTGGAGCACTGAGTCTCCTGTTGGGGTGAACGAATTCGACCTTGTAGACTCTTTGTGCGATAACAAGGATCCTCTGATTGAGGTGGAGGAGTCTCTTGTGGAGCCACATGCTGATACCGCACCCCAAGACGACCCACTTGACTGGTTGATTGATGGAGGAATTGGCCACTTACCTGAAAGTAGTCTGGACCAGGCCCCGATATTCCCGGATTCTTTGGAAATAACATCTGGAGATTATGGTTTGGATGAAAATAACGACCAAAACGTACAGTATCCCGTTTTACAAGATATCGCGGACCCCAAGGTTACCGTTCAATCTCTCTTTCTCGAAGATGGTGACAATCACCTCCCTTGAAATGGAATTCTGAAGGGCGGAGCCTCCATCCATCTGATTTTTTATGAATTATTACATATGTAGAATCAACGAGCTCGGAATCGGGTTCTTGGGGTTTGTTGTTGGTCTTTTGTCTCAATAGCAAAACTTTGATAGGAGAATATATCTGCTAGGAGTATTTGTCTATTGTATACTCTAGCATTCGATGTACCCCTAGCCCTAGTAGACATTACTCCTCCTGGATTTTTGATATGATAGATCGACGACGTACTAGGTAGGAGTGCGAATCTAGCAGCTCATTATCAAAAGCCCTATTATCAGTGAGTCGCTATGCTTTCCAGCATTTCAAAATATGTCGGAAACGTTTTAGCGGTGCAGCCTGGATCATTGATAATGACGTTTACACCACCACACGCTGCTAGACTGAATGTCATTGCCATTCGATGGTCGTCATACGTCTCGATCAAAATGTTGTCATTGATCTTATTGTCCTTTGGAGGGTAGATTGTACAATAGTCCTCGAATTCTTCCACCGTGGCTCCCAATTTGGTACATTCTGCGACAATAGCCTTCATGCGTTCAGTTTCCTTCAAACGCCACGAGTACACATTCCGAATGGTGGTCGGACCATCGGCAAACAAGGCAGCAACGGCAAGTGTCATGGCCGCATCGGGAATCTTTCCACAGTCCACGTCAACGCCTTTGAGTTTTGTGGAGGGATCACGTGTGACTGTAATACTCTCAGGTTCCCATGTAACGGTGGCCCCCATTTGTTCCATTACATCCGCAAAGGCCACGTCGCCTTGAACACTTTCCGACCCACAGCCACGAACCGTCACGGTTCCACCCGTGATCGCAGCACCTGCAATGAAGTAACTTGCGGAGCTCGCATCTCCTTCAACTAGGATGGATCCTGGACTCGCGTACTTTTCCGATTCTGAGATCTGGAAGGAAGGAGTCTTATCCATATCGCCTTCTACGACCACGTTGACACCGAACTTCTTCATCAAGCCAATGGTTAAAGCAACATATGGGGCTGATATCAGTTCATCTTTGATTGAGATTGTGACATCACCTTCAAGTAGGGGAGCAGTCATGAGAAGCGATGAAAGAAACTGCGAGGACATTTTGCCACTAATAGAGGCACTCCCCCCTTCCAATTGCGAGGCAGTGATAGTCACGGGTGGACAGCCTGTTTCGGCCACACATTCCACCTGGGCACCGAGTTGTTGGAGTCCATCGACTAAGTCGGCAATGGGACGTTCCCTCATTCGGGGTACTCCATCGAGTACATAGCTTCCTTTCCCAACGCACATGGCGGCGGTCAAGGGCCTCATGGCGGTACCCGCGTTGCCGAGAAACAGCTCACACACTTCATCAGGGGTCGGAGAACGAATGGGACCAGCTTGGCCTGTTACAGTAACCGAATCTTTGGAATGACGTTCCAGTGGAACTTTGAGTTTGTCCAGTGCCTCGAGCATGTAGGAAATATCGTCGGATTCTAACAAGTTATCGACTCGAGTCGTGCCGTCACTCAACGCGGCAAGAAGCAAACATCGATTGCTTAAAGATTTCGACCCAGGAAGTGTCACTGTGCCATCCAAGCTCTTGATGGGAGCCACAGTCAGAGTCTCAGTTGTTTCTTGTTCATTCGACACGGAGGCCAATGGAGAACCACAACCCAGCCAGTATTTCTGGTGGTGAATGTTGCCGTGAAGGGATCTTGGCTTGGTCGATATCGTCTCGACAAAAGCTGCTGCCGAGCCAATAGTTGGATGAACAAACGCATTAACGCATCTTGAAACCACACACAATAAATGAATCAAGGCGATCACACATCGTCCCGTTATCCTGTAACCAGTCATGGTCTTGATTGTTAGTTTATGAGCGCAAGAAGGACTTTTTTGTCACTGGAAACGACGGATCTTTTGTAACTAAACCAAGAACGGTGGAGTCTCGTTCATCGGAAGAATGAGAGGTCATTGCGCGGCGTACGTACATTTTTGGTCACTCTTGGATCGCGCATGAATTTCGTGCCATCCAGAACCTATTCTCGCTCGCCTCATCTTTTCCTCGTGATTTAATCTTCTTGAACAATGACGACACTGGGAAACAACGCTATAAAGGACCATGCCAACACCAACACCGCAGTCTCTTCTCCAATGTGGCATCTTCGCCAGATGGATGAGATTTTGGATCGGTTTTCGGATACTGCATCCTGCACTAGACAAGGTGCCAACGATCTCTGGCAACGACACCACCACAAAGAAAAGAACAAAACGGGTGAAGTAACACTGAAAGAAATCAGTGAGAGATATGCTCCCGTGACTTTGGGCAGACAGTTTGAACAGGTCTATTCCATGCTGCATCCAGGATTAGTGGCAAGAAAAAGCCAACAAAACGTGTCTGTTTTCCTAGAAGGACGTATGTAACCTCGGCATGCTATCAAAATCGGACCGTAACATCAAACCGTAGAGGCACTCACATACTTATTTCTTTATTCTTCTGCCTTGCGTCAAGCTCGTGGCAGTGGTAAATCTCTCTTGCTTGATCAGTGTTTGGAGGCTTTTGGCGACGAACTGCAGTGTCTAGACAAACCAAAATTTCGAGTTGTTCGTCTCAATGGTATCTTGGTTCCTGGAAATCACGTTAATCTCGTCATTCAAGAAATTCTTCGTCAGCTGTCGACAACAGCACATCAAGATGCCATCACCAACGTGGAAACACAACACTTCGAAAACGACGATGGGTCCAACCCGGATGATGAGGAACAAATGCCACCCTCAAAGAAATTGAGGAAAACATCTGACATGGCATCTGAGTTGTTTCGTCTTCGACAAACATCTTTCACAAACCATGTTCAGCTGCTTAGTGAGATTCTACAATTTGCAGCTATTGACGGTATTCCTGTCCTCTTTATATTGGATGAATTGGATTCGTTTGTCGGGTCGGGCGGACCCGAGCTTTCCGGCCACCAAAAACCCACTGAAGCTGGAACCAGAGATCGACAGCTGCTTCTGTATCACCTCCTCGATCGCGTAGCAACGGGTAACTCTTTTATTTCATTGGTTGGGATAACATGTAACTACGGGACCATGAATCTCTTGGAGAAACGAATCAAAAGTCGGGCGGAGGGCACAAAGTTTGTTCATTTGGGTCCATGCCAAACAATGAAAGACTTATCTGCTATCATACTGGACAGAATAAATCCCAATGCAACGACAGAACCGACCCTTTCACTTGTCCACTCGAGAATTTCTCAACTATTTGTGCCACCGCCCAGTGAAGGCGCCGATCCTCTTCAGCAACGTGTATTTGATGGTTTGCATCGCAGTCTTCGCCTGGGCTTTGATATTCGATGGTTTTGTTGTATCTTTCACATATCCCTGTCTGCTTATCGCCACGACTGTTGCATGTGTCAATGGAAGGACACGGATGCAGTGACACCATTGGACTTTTCGTTTCAATACGTGTGGAACGCTTTGGTGGCCATGGGTGGTGCATCGACGTCCATGCTCGCGTATGAGAGCAACAACTCTGCGCTCTCAAAAAGCACGTTGCCTGATCCAAGGATTCAAGCCTTGCGTGATCTTACTGGACCACAAATGACATTGGTCATTGCGGCTTGGAGGATACTTCGGCGAGACACCAAAAAGGAAATTGGAACAGTCGCACTTACCTTCGACAAGATGTTGACAGAGTACCAGTCATTCCGTGGAAGTACAAAGAATAACACCGCCATAACGTGGAAAGCATTCTACTCTCTTATGGATCGTGGCCTGATTCGACCGGCCATGGACCACTCAGGTCGAAGTTCGTTGCAGTACGAACTGGAAGATTCATCTTATCGAGCGATGCCACCTGCTGTGCTCGGCAGGATACCATTGCACCTGAATACTGATATCCATCGAGAACTTTCCGTTGCAATGAACAAGAACCTCTTGAACTGTTCTACAGCGTTGAGAGAATGGGCAAAGAAATCTACTTGAGAAACTCTGGGGAAGGACTCGTAGAATGTGGACAATCCGCCGGCCAGTAACAGATCGACTATATAAATGGTATGGCGTCTACGCCTTAAAACTGTCATGTGTTGGTTTGGGCTTTGTCATCCTTATCCAGTGTTTCACCCTGAACTGTCGTATTCTTTCCCCTTTGACCAATGGATGGAACAACGTAATTCAAGCTTTTTGGACCCATCACGGTTGTGTCGCCTTCTACGGGTGCTTTCCCCACCTCATGAGGATGATCCGGACCTCTGAGATCAACGCGACGAATACGATCAGGAAGTTCCTCCATTTGATCCGTTCCATAATATCCTTTCGGATCATTGCTCTCTTGATAATTCTCCGTCTTGATGTCATTTAATCCCAGAGATTCATTTTGTTCCTCAGTCCGTTGATACTCCTCAATTTCCATTCCTGTATCAACATACTTGTCGTAACAACTGTTGTTCCCCTCTTCTTCTGCTTGACGTGCCAGGGAAGCGGCATCGGTTCCGGGTGGACCCACGAATGAATTTGCCAGAGGATCTGAGATAACCAATGTGAAAGGAAACACCTTTCCACTGGCCATGTCTTTTAGTTTCGCCAGAAAACTCTGATACCGTTGGTAGCTAGGAGACGGTGAAGAGAATTCCCCACCATCATTCGATATATGTTGCTTCACTGCCGAGTCACCACTTTCAAACGGATTTGCCATGAGCAGTCTCTCATGCATCTTTTCCAAAAGACCTTCAATCGTAGTGTAAAGTCCATCGAGACCGCCTTCACTCAGTTCCAGCTCCAGTTCCGGAATGGCCACCCCTGCCGTGTCGCTTTTGAGAACTTCACGGGAGAGATCGTCTTGTGTTTTCAAGTCCACCGTGATTTTGCATCCATACTTGGGAATTGCTCCACCACCCTTGATTTCATTTGATTTAAAGCCACAAGAGTCACATACCATGGACATGATGATAACTTCCTTAAAATGTGGAACATCGGTGACACACATTTTTGTGTCGGTCGGCGCATGACAGTTGGGACAGGTTGAAGGGAAGACCATGACTTCTTGCCGGCCAACGTGTTGACTGTTCCCCATCCCTGATGAAGTCAGTGGATCCATTCTGTGCTGGTCTTTGGACACATTTACTGGATTTTTGTGTTGAGGATTGGAGTCATCAATTTTGCTATCTTGAATGGCCTGTTCCGAAGGTTGTAGACCAAGTGCCATGTCCTGATTCGGTGTTCTGATATATCTTTCAACCTTGAGATTTGGATCATTCAATGGAGCCAATGGATTTTCAATAAACGAGTTGCCTGCTGGATCGTCCAAAATGAGTTGAAAGGGCTCAAATGGCTGAGTGTCCTCGTCTGTAGTTTCCTCCTCCGCGCTCTGGTTTCCTGACATTTGTCGCAGTGATTCAATGACAGCATGACAGCGGTGAAAGTTGTCCACATCTCCGAGACGGAGGCGTTCTGGTTGTAGTTCTTCCAGGTTATCAGCTGCCTTTTGTAGGACGCCTTCAATGGTCGAAACGACGCCGCGTTGGGCCGAGGGTGGTATCTCAAATTCAAGCTTGGGAATAAACAAGGATGCCGAATCAGACTTGACCATTTGGCGATTGAGATCTTGTGGAGTGACAACAGTCAGTTCTAGTTTTTGTCCCTGGGCCTGTAGTTCGCCTCCAAAATTGACTTCGGAGCTGCGAAAGCCACAGTCGTCACAGACGAGATTCATGACGATAATCTCACGAAAGGATGGAACTTTTGTCGGAAGCATCGTAGTGACACCTCCCGAGCCTCCGCAGTTGGGACAATAACAGTCTCGAATCACAATCAAGTCATTTTCTTCCCCTTTTTTCCAGTTTTCAGCCGTTGGTAGTTGCATCATGGTCGTGGTCCAAAGTTTTTGTGGAGGGAGTGGATGGCTCCGACGGGCTGTGCGACTGAGAAGTGGGTCGCGCAATGGAGCCATATAGAACGCCATCGAACTACCGTCTGTCAGCCTTCCGACAAGTGGGTCGATGGGTGAATCGTGAAAAGGATCTTTTTGGATATTTTTCTGATTTTTCTGATTTTTCTGATTTATCTCTTTGATGGATGAGAGCAATGGTTCCCCGACGATTGATCATCTTGCTACATGTTATATTGTTCCAAAGTATTCGCACAAGCTGTTTCAGTCTTTTTACCAATCTTCCACTGTGCTCTCACTCGAGAGATGGACTGTATTCTACCAAGAACGATGACGATGTAGAGGATGTTGTGAGGGAGGGCATTGGGATTGGCATTGACTTGGGCAGTGAGTATTGTATCGTTGATCTCATCATCCAACGAGAGAATCAAAAATCCGTCTCACCTCTCGCCAATCATGATAATGACAGCAACCTTTTCCGCAGTCGCATATCTCAAGGATGGTAAAACTCCCACGATTATTCCCATCCCCGAAAACGGTAGAACAATGGCCTCGCTGGTCTCCCTTGACCAAGATGGCGTTGCCACGGTTGGCCGAAAAGCGGAAGAAAGTTGCAACCAAGAGCCGTATCGAAACGTGAAACGAGTGATTGGTACAGGGGGAAAGCTTTCGGCCGAAACAATCAAAGTAGTGCCCTTCTTGAGACCCAGCGCCACGGGCAAGAGTTTTAAGAATAACAATCTGGCCAATCAGATTTCCGATGCTCAAGAGCATCCCTCTTTGTTGGTTTCTCAGTCAAACTCGACCGAGTTGATTCGACCCGAAATTATTTCATCCCATATTGTACAAACACTGAAACGTGTGGCCCAAGAATATACCGGATGCAACGTGACCCGAGCCGTGATTGGTGTCCCTGCCTACTTTCACGACGAACAACGCGAGGCAACCAAACGGGCCGCCGAACTAGCTGGGTTTGAAAAGGTCAAGTTGTTGAGAGAACCGGAAGCTGCTGCTCTTGCCTATGGGATTGGAAAGCAACAAGTCACAGCCATGGAAAACGAAATTGACGATACAGACAATGACGATGAATTGGTGTTGGTCTTTGATCTTGGTGGTGGTACCTTTGATGTCAGCATGCTGTTGGTGGGAGGAGGTTTGACGGAAGTACTTTGTACATCCGGAAATGCGGGTCTGGGCGGATCCAACTTTGACGCACGGCTTGCCGATTATTTTCAGCGTCTGTTGAACCTGCATGGGAGTTCCACCACCACCACATGGTCCGAAGCCAGTTTGAGTTGCATAGTACAGGCGGCCGAGTGGACTCGCATTTATCTGAGCAATAACAAAAGGGTATCCTTGGCCTTGCCCCTGGAGGAACAGGCCTGGCGTACCATGGATTCTCCGGACACTGTCATTCTGAAATCATCCAGTCATCATCCGCCGAACAGTACAGCCTCGGGTGTGAGCAATTCCACGCACGTTCTGTGTGTACTGTCTCGTCGAGATATGGAAAGTCTCTTTCTCAAGGAGTTGCAAGACTTGTTGAGGCCCGTTCGAGAAGTCGCCATTATGGCGGGCGCCTTGCTTCCGGGTGACACGAGCCCGGCCCTCGCCGAAGCGGCCCTGGATATGGAGGAAGAATTTCAAAGCACTGCCTTGTTCTTTGACGACTTTTACAATACGGAAAATCCACAACCAGACCCTGACATTACAAATGTGGACAATGACAATGAGAATCTGTTACTCCACATTCAAGAGATGGACGCCAAAGCGGTCAAGAAGGCACAACAACGTGGCCGAAAAAAGGCACGGAACTTGTCCAAACAAGAACGAAAATTCCGACAAGAGAAACGCAAACTCACCCAAGGTTCTTCTTCTTCTTCTCCGAATACTAACACCGCTGGTGAAGGGATCAAGGTCCGAGATGGTATTGCCGGACGGCCCATTTCTCGCGTCGTGTTGGTGGGTGGAGCCACACGCATGCCTGCCGTGGGACGACTGGTGGGAGCTCTGACCGGCACGGTCCCTCAAAAGACGATCAACCCGGATGAAGCAGTCGCATTGGGTTGCGCGGTACATGTAGGAATTCTCGATGGAGCACAAGATATGGGAACAGTCCTAAATCCGATGCAAGCCGCCATCCTCAAAGCAGTGGCCATGCAAAAAGCCAAAGAGGGCAAGAGCCTACTCGACGACTAGTCACTTTTTTGTGGAACCTTTTCAAACGGCTATCCGACAATGTCGGTCGTTAACAGTATGGCTACAATGACAAGAGGTGCTCTCAGCTCGAATCACGAGGGAACAAAATACTGTTTGGCATCATATCTCCTACTTTTGTAGCCTCGTCATAATACACTTTCCTCTCCTCCTCCGTGTAGAATTTTGCAAATGGAGCTTGTTTTGGAGGAACGAAGCGCCCACGCTCATGTTCCATAATGTACTCCGCTTCACTGACAACTCGGTTCAACTTGTTGCCATATGCCATGTCGGCAATATTCCCCAATACCAGTCCACCGACGACAATGGGAATGCCCACCAAGCCTGGTACCGCCCGTCCCGTGGCACGAGCGATTCCCACCCCTGTCACAAGCGTAACCCAGGCACTTCCAAAAATGCACAAGGTATCTCGTGCCCGGGCAATGTTCAACGACAATTGTACCTCTCGTTGCATCATGGCACGTCGGGCAATCTCGTCTTCGACATTTTGCTTGATGTGTTGCAGAAATTTCGTTCCCTTGTTGTTGGAATTCTCCTCTCCACTGTCTGTCTTGGAAGCCTTGCTTGTAGATCCGCCCATGGTGCCAATGTTCTTATTCCTATCGTCTTGACTCTTGACGTCGTCAATGGTGATTGCAAATAATGTTATTGCTTACCCATTGGAAATCGCAATGCTTCAATCCAAGATTTCTCTGGAACGACGGGATTGGCGGAAGTGTAAAGATACCGACAGTCGCGCTTATCGCGTTCTTGTGGGGGAGGTCTCCGATGGAAAAGGGGTCGGCACCTCGTCAAAGAATCGAAAAGGGGTCGGAGGAGTCGGCCCCTCGTCCAAGAACACTTTTGCGTCGTCGTTCTTCATGGCCCCGAAGGCAAAAAGTTCATGGCAAGTCCAAGCACGTTGACAACCACACAACAAACAACGAGAGTAACAGGAATAGGATGGAAGATGAAGATGCGAGACACAAGAGGGAGGAGCAAGAGCGGCGTGCGAAACGAAAGGTGAGGAGGGACCAATCGAAGGACGGACCAATGGTCGATCCTCGTGATATAATAATGACATATACACACATGGTCTTTGGTGTTTCATGCTGACCATTCATGTCCATCCTCTTTTTGCCGGTCTTTACTTGTAGGCTCACAAAGCATTGAAATCGGATGCTCAAAAAGAAAAGGATCGACGTGGAAAAGAGTATCGACAAAAAATTTTGGAACAGCATGCGTCGGGACAACAAGACCATGCCGCCAAGAAACAAAAACTCATGACCGATGCTGCCGAGACAAGTGGCTCGTCTCAGTTTCAAAAACTATTTGAACAGAGAGCACAAGGCTTTCAGGTCGATTTTCGGTTTCGAAATGCACCACCTCGACCTCCCGTCGGTCCTTGCTTTGTGGGTCAAAGTCTCGAAGATGTGTTGTTGGAACATGCCCAACATTATCGGGCATTGAACACGGTCGAAGTGTACCATCGATGGAGACTCCATAATGAAAGTGATCTCGGTGTTCCCTTGGCGCCTTCCGCAATGGATGTCAAATCCTACACAGCTGTCCCCAAGAATATGCCTTTACCAGTCCTTCATCCCGATGACGAAGCCCTATTGAACTGGAAGGGTCCTTTGGGAGACACGGCTGCCGAGGAACTCAAGTTGAAACGAGATCGGGCCCGTGCTGCCGCTCGAGCGGCTGCGGCCGGACGAAGTCTCCCGGCCCATACACTCTCCTCACCCGCCGTTCCGACTACGGCATCCGCCGCTTCGGCCGGCAAGGACAAGAAACTCTTTTCGCGCGTTCTCAAAGAGGAAGGAGCCATGCCAACCTTTATGAAGAAAACCACCTATTTGTCGAATGACTATTCCCGAAAAGTTCATGATTTCAAATCATTGGCGCAAACGAAACAACAACTTGCCAGAGATCTGGAGAAGAAACAGGCCGATATGGCCCAACGCAGGTCAGCGGCAGCAATCGTCAAATCGTTTGAAGAGAGTGCTTACCTCGTTCATCCTTCCAAGAAGGGGTTGAAACCGAAGAAAGTTTATTCGGTCCTGCCGGCAGTTGAGTATTGGAGTCTACCCTTTACACATTTGGTCATTGACAAAAAGCCAACTCTACCGGAAAGGCACACACAGTCGGACTTGCAAGAGAGTATCGTTGCAAATGTCGAGAAACCAGATCAGAATGCACGAATGACCAGTGAGCTCTTTGTTCCCACCCGGCGGGAAGAAGAGGAATATCAAGACCGTTACGAAGCCGTTCAAACGTTTGATCTCGATGTGATTCCGCTTCGGGATGAAGATTCTCCATATGTTCACTTTTGTCTGGCCCTTGATCCAGAATCTGGAGTAGCGGGTTACATACCAATTTCCTCTCGGATCCAGCTCTCGACGGGGCGTCCCTCGAGGCCTGTCCTGCGTTCCATTCGGCAACGCCCCGAAACCACCGCTGAGCAAACGACACGAGAGATTCGCGTGGCAGAAATGGATTTGGACTTGGCAGAGAAGCACAATGTTGACCAAGATGATGATGACGACGATGATGATGATGATGACTTGGGCTTTTCTTCGCGACCAGCAAATACCAGCGCTGACGCGAAAAATGACGATGGGGAAGACGACTTTGGAGATGACGACGATGATGATGATGATGACGACGACGATTCGGGAGACGGTACGTATTTAGTGTTTTGCTTCGTATTTCGCAGCTTTCCAATTTCTAATAACTTGTTTGTGTTATTTGTGGTTTTAGAGGCGTTGTTTGGAGGCACGAACACGATTGTTGCAGAAAGTTGAAAAGATAATAGCTCGGTAAAACAGTAAAAACTCGATGCGATTCTCGAAATATTCTCAATGCTTTTACTGTCATTGAGCTCAAATCCTCTTCGCAACGAAAGGACGAGCTTCGTGTCATGCAGGGCTGATGTTGGATTCTAGATCGAAAGATATAAGATTGGTTTTCAACTTCAAATATCTTGAGCAATAAGTCTTGCTAGGTAGTCCCTAAGCATCGCATGCCTGCACTCGTAGGTCGTATTATAAACGACAACACTACTTATTTGAATCAAACAACTACGTATGTATCCGCGGAACTGTTGCGATTTCTCTGTACGCATCGAGTCCGAGAAAGACGACACCACATACTAATCCCCGCAGTTTGAATGTCTCGACCAAAACCCATTCAAAACCACTCAAAAAACAACATCTGGAATGTCAACTACTGCAAGCGTTCCTTTTGCTTTTGGGTCGTCATTTTGGGTCCATCATTTTTGCATCCCGCAGCCTGTTACAACGTCCTAAATGGTATGTTCCCTACTTCCGTGAAGGCACATTTTCTGGTTTCTCCATCGACTCGAAGCAACCGACTTCCAACCTAGTGGGCTTGAACCAGATTGTGGGACGGATCCCATGGAAGGAGATCAACATCTTTCTTTTCGATATCCATACCAATCGTCTCGTCAATGAGCCGGTACATGGTCTCTCGTTTGGGTTCCCGAAGAACTGCATACCAATCATTAGCTTTCTTTCGGCGTCGAGCATCTGCCAAATCAAGTACAATGTCCTTGGATCCCTGCTCTTTTTCCTTTCTCTTTTTGACCTCTTCGTCCAGCATCTCACCGAGTTTTGCAAAATCCAGCAAGGCTCCGTTCTTGATCCATGGGAGGAGATCCACATCCTTTTCCTTAATATCCAAGGACTCCGTCTCGTTGACGACTTGCTTGAATGTATGTCGCTTGGGTCCAGAAAGACGAGTGTACCATCGATAGGCACATTCCAAGGGAGAGTTACCTTGTGTGACAGGAGGAGGCCTCTGACTGCGGCGTTTGTACTGTATTTCATCTTTCAAGCGTTGTCGCTCTCGTTCTTCGATTCGAAGACGTTCGATTTCTTTTCGGCGGTTTCGAATGTCATTCATTTTGGAGTCATCGTCGTCGTCCAAAACAAACCGTTTAGTAGGATCCCATCGTAGCAAATCAGCATCATCGCTGATAAAGCCCTTGGAAGGATCGTTGCGAATGCGTTCCACGAATCTTTCTTTCGTTGGTTTGCCGAGACCTTTCCACAAGGCCTTGACTTCTCGACGTCGAACTTCGGCGTCGATTTTCTCATGAAGCTTGGGGTAGTCCAGATCTTTCCCATTCTTCTTCCAAGGAAGCTCGTCAATGTCTGTTGGGAGAATCTCAAGACCCTCTGTCTCTCGAACGGCAGCTTTCATGGTGTCTCTCTTGGGCTGGGCAAGCATTTCAAAACAGCGATAGGCTCGTTCGACCGGCGAATCTCCATCGGTGGTAGCCGGAGGGAGCTGGCGGCGAGCATCGAGCTCTTCTTGTCGCCGACGGCGTTCCGCATCTTCTTTGCGGCGGCGTTCGGCCTCTTCAGCTTCACGACGGAGGCGCTCTTCTTCTTCGCGACGACGACGTTCCGCTGCTAGACGCGCTTCCTCTTCGCGTCGGCGCCTCTCTTCTTCCTCTCGACGCCGACGTGCCTCTTCTTCAGCCCGACGACGACGCTCTTCTTCTTCTCGACGGCGTCGTTCCTCCTCGGCACGACGACGTGCTTCTTCTGCTTCACGACGGAGGCGCTCTTCTTCGAGGCGCTTGCGCTCCGCTTCCTTTCGACGACGTTCCGCCTCTTCAGCTTCTCTCCGGCGACGTTCAGCTTCTTCTGCTTCTCTACGAAGACGTTCCGCCTCCTCTGCTTCTCTTCTGCGACGTTCCGCTTCCTCAGCAGCTTTCCGGCGACGTTCTGCTTCTTCGGCAGCCTTTCGACGACGCGCTTCTTCGGCTGCTTTGCGGCGAGCCTCCTCTTCTTGTTCCGCTCTCAACATATCCTGGATCGCCTTGTCAGTATCAAAATTCGATGTTCCATTTTGAAGCTTTTCATATTCCGCTCGATCAAGGCGCTGGTTGTGGTTCCACGGCAAAAGGTCGACATCCGCTTCCGTGATATCGATCCCCGGCGTGGTTCGAACGTGCTTGAGCATCATTTTGTAATTGGGCATGGCCCAGCGAGAATGCCATTGATAAGCACGGGCACGACGCACTTTCTTGGAGTTATAGTCATCATCTTGAATGGTTTTGGTCGTCTCAAGACCTCCAACTCGACGGCGTTGTGTCATGGTGGTTCTACACACTCTCTTTGTTACTGCCACGGAGGAGGCAAATAATATTGACCGTCGAAACTCTCCCCAACCCCCAACCTGTCGTCGATCGATGGACGGTGATCTCTCCCAGATTCTACAAGGGCGCTACCATACCAGCCTAGAACTACGGCAATTATAAGTTTTCGGAACTATCAAGTGTATGTTGGGCAAGATCAACACGATGGGCGCGAAGCGTTCGAAGCCAGCCCTACTGTTTTCGCCTATACCATTAAATGTTGAGAAGAGGAAATGGGGTATATGTAGTGTACGAAGATATGAGAGAATCGGGAATGATGTCTCGTTGGGCGGGAATCCGATTATTGATTGGGCCTGGAAAAGCTTACGATTCTCACGGACCGCGCACGAACGGACTATACCAAATACCAAAGTTCAGAAAAGCTTCCACCGCATTCGGACTGTCCAAGAAACGGTCGCGGTATTGAGCGAGATTTTAGCGAAACATAGACCTCTAGGTTAGAGGATCCTAATAGTCACTCTTTTGAAATATGACTGGTATCATGACCGAATTTTGGTTTATCAGACCCAATGACTCTGAATCCGAAGGAAAAGCTAAGGCACAATGGGCCTGGGAAGGTCGTGAAATATCTAGATCGGACAGAAAAGGTCCATAATGATCTGCTCATGGAAGATTATAGTATATCTTCTACCCATCTTAGAATATGTTCAGCCTGCAACGGGGAGTGAACAAGATTGGGTTAGGGGTGCGGTCAGCTTATGCGCGCACCCTGGGCAATGGCGGACGCGCCACTCCTTGCCGTTGAAAGGAGAAGCCTGCCATGCGCCATGCGATAATACAATATCACTTATGTGACGCTGGACGATAATGCAGCTGTGCACGCTTTCTACCTTCTGGATCGCCAGTGAATGAGGTCGTAAGAAAAGATGAAGTGCAACACACTTCCGAATACCTGAAAGTCTGAAAGAGTCCCAAGATCTTAAGAAGAAACATCAACCATGGCGATGCCCGCACCTCCTGCTCCTCCTGTTCCGCCGCCAGCACCTCTGACTGCTGCGCAACTTCTCACCCAAGTAAACGACTACTTCCAAAACGTTTTGATGATTGCGGACCAGGATGTTCGAGACGCCTTGAATGGTCAAGGTCTCGTCTCTATCGGCGATTTCGAAGGTCTCACGGAAGATGACATCGCCGAAATCTGCAACAATGCCAGGAAGCCGGGTGGAACCATCCCGAATCCAGCATATGATCCAGCTAACCCAGTTGCTGGAGTCCCTCAGACAATTACAAACCCCGGAGTCCTTGTTGGGCATGTGATTGAGAAGCGTCTGAAGATGGTACGATACTACGTCCATCATCTCCAGAAAGTGTCGAGAACTTTTGATCCTGCTGCGAGTCATGCTAATTTACAAGGCTTACAGAATCTTTATCGTTTCAAGACGAGTGAGGACGAATATGACAACGATATTGACCTCCCCGAACGTCTCATTGCGGTTGAGAACATTCGAGTTGTCTTAGAAGATTTGGACAACTACTTGGAGCGAAAGAGGGGATGTACCGGAATCCCTTTAGCTGCCTACACTCGTGTGGTACAAGCAATTCCTCCTCTCAACCGCGATCCTGGGTATGCGACTCCAAGCATCTCAGCTGAACTAATCAGGCGTGCACCTCACAATGGTCCAACGGCTCTCACCGACAACGAAGCTGTTTGGGACGCTGTACGCCATGTTACCCATGATGGCCCCGGATGGGGATGGGTACAGTCCTTTAGCCGAACTCGGAATGGTCGTCAAGCTTATTTGGCCTTGAAAAGCCATTATTTCGGAGACGCCTACCAGACGAGACTTCGTGCAAAGGCTGATCAAACATTGGAAACCAATTACTACGATGGCACCAAACGCCATTATACTTATGAAAAATACATTGAGTCCTTGCAGAGGGCTTTCACTGACTTGGAATCTACAGGAGAGTTCGTTAGCAATGAGAGAAAAGTTCGTGTACTAATGACAGGAGTGCACGATCCTCGGTTGGAGAGCGCCAAGAATACGATCTTGGCAACACCAGAACTGCGAGTGTCCTTTGAAGTTGCATCAAACTATATGGCAGAAGTCCTTGACAACAAGGTTTCCTATAGCGCAACGACGCGGAAAGCCAGAATCTCCGCTGTTCAAGTAAATTATAAGAAGAATGGAGGACAAGGTAATAACAAGAACAATAACAAGAACAAGAATGAAGACAACAAGAATTTCAATCCGAATCGCTATTTCCCATTCACCCAATGGATTAAGCTCACTAAAGAGCAACAACAAATGGTTCGAAGCGTACGAGATGCGCAAAACAGCAGCACCAAGAAAAGGAGTGCATCTGCGATTCAGTCGTCTGGCAAGAAGAAACAGAAAAATGACGGTGGATCGACCACGACGACAGAAGACACATCAAGTAGTGATGGAGAACAAAATGAAGAAAAGGAATTGGGAATTGGCGCCATCATGAGCCAAAGGAAGAAAGGAAAGAACCGTGTCTGACAATCTGTCAGTGCTGTTGTAAGTGAAATTGAAGCCGCGACGGCAACTTGTGAATTGGATAGTCATGCCGATACTTGTTGCTTGGGAAGTGTCTGTCTGAAATTATACGAAACGGACAAAGCGGAAGTCAGTGGTTTCACAAACACACTTGGAAGTCTCAAGGAAACACCGATCATCACAGGTGTAGTAGCGTATGATGACCCAACAAGTGGAGAGACATATCTCCTATATTTTCACCAATCGTTGCACCTCCCAATGATGGACAAGTGCTTACTCAATCCAAACCAGATGAGAGAGGCAGGGATAAAGGTCAACGATGTTCCCCTCAAGTATTTGAAAGAAGAACAGAGGGAAACGGATTCCCACTCGATAGTGGCTCCAATAGAAGGAAAACAAGACGGTCTCGTGATTCCCTTTGACTTGGTTGGGGTCATTAGCAGTTTCACCGTCAGGAAACCCACTTGGGATGAAATCAACAATGTAGATCCGTCATACAAGATCAACATGACGAACGAAGGCCCGGAATGGAACCCGAATGACTCGGCAAAAGATGTCGATGAAAGTAAACTCCGGGAAGGGCTTTCGGAAACAACATTGAGACGGGTAAAAGATACTCGTCATCTCCATCAAAGAATGGCCCGAATGGTGCGAGTCAATTCGAGGACGATAGCAGATATTAGGCATCGTCGAAAGGGGACAATCGATCCCATGACACTGTCATCAAGATGGGGAATTGGTCTCCCCATGGCAGAGAGAACGTGCGAGATGACGACGCAGCTCGGGATAAGAGATTTCTCGGACTCTGTCGGAAGCAAACGGCTTAAGCACACTGCGTATCAATTAAAGCACCGCAGACTGAGAGCAGATGTCTATACAGACACTCTCTTTTCAGATATCAAGTCCTTGGCACAAAACACTTGCGGACAAATTTATGCCACCAATTTTGGATGGGTACAGTTTTACCCAATGGCAAGAAAGAAAGACGCCCACACTACCTTGGAAAGGGTGTTCGATGATTTTGGAATCTTTAATAGTGTCATTCCGGATAATGCGCCGGAACTCACAAGCGGACAATTCAGAAAGACTGCTCATAAGTTTGGTTGTCGCATTCGGCCTATCGAGGCATGGACACCAAACCAGAACCTCGCCGAGGCCAACATCCGGGAAATAAAGAGGATGTATCGACGAGAGATGAGACGAACAAACTGTCCGGCTGTCTTATGGGACCATTGTCTTGAACTAATGGCAAAGAGGAGATCCCATACAGCCCTTTCGACAAATGCCCCAAATGATGGACCACCAATGAAGATCTTGACGGGCGATACTCCTGATATCTCCCATCTAGTGGAGCACAGGTGGTACGACCCGGTGTGGTATTCCAATCCGGGATTTGAAGGTCGAAAATTGGGACGGTGGTTAGGGCCAAGTCACAGTGTTGGCCAAGCTATGAGCTCGAAGATATTGACTTCAAAAGGCAAGATAGTCCATAGGACATCAGTATGGCCTCTGTCAATCGAGAAATCACATGATGAATCCTTTGCAGCCCAGAAAGAGCAGTTCAATGACTCCCTAAAGGAGGCTCTTGGTGCAAGGATGGAAGGTCTTCCACCAGAAGAGGACGAGGAGCCTACAGAGGATAGTAATGCTACTCCGCATTATGAAGCCTACGAGGACGATGAACAGGGCGATGTGAGGAAACCAGAGATCGACGACCACAAGGTCGACTCATACGATAAACTCATATCAGCTAAAGTGATGCTCCCCTTAGGGGACTCGTTAAGGCCGGGTCAAGTAAAGAGGCGAAAACGAGATGCTGATGGAAACCTAATCGGCAAAGCATCATCAAACCCGATCTTGGATACCTCAATGTATGAGGTCGAGTTTCAGGACGGCCATGTGGAGTCTTATGCAGCAAATCTGATCGCGGAAAATATTTATGAGCAATTGGACGATGAGGGCAATAAATACCGCCTCATCGATCAAATCATTGATCATAAGAAGGACGCCACAGCCATTCCACTTTCGAATGGAACAATCATGCTCAATGGTAGAGAACATAAGAAGAGGACAACAAGGGGTTGGTCTCTGTGCGTCCAATGGAAGGACGGGTCAACAAGTTGGGAGTTCCTCAAAGACTTGAAGGAATCAAACCCGTTAGAGGTCGCCGAATATGCTGTGGCAAACCTCATCGACAAAGAACCTGCATTCGCGTGGTGGGTTGGTTTTGCATTACGGAGAAGAGACCGATTAATCAAGGCGGCCAAAACCACAAGATACATGCGGAAATGGCAGAAATATGGGATAGAGATCCCTAAAACAGTCGAACGTGCCTTGGAGATAGACAAAGAAACGGGGACGGATTATTGGGCCAAAGCACTTCGCCTGGAAATGTCCAAAATCTTTCCAGCCGTCAAGATACTTGATGAAGGAGCTCAACATCCCGTCGGCCATCAAATGATCCCTTGTCACATCGTATTTGATGTCAAGATGGATTTTACAAGAAAGGCTCGTTTTGTTGCTGGTGGTCACAAAACTCAAGAACCTGAAACTCCAACGTACGCCAGTGTAGTCTCTCGAGAAAGTGTACGTATCGGATTCCTCTTGGCAGCTCTCAATGGCATCGACGTAATTGCCGCAGATATCGCTGGCGCCTACCTTAATGCGCCTTGCCATGAGAAAATTTGTATGAAGTGTGGTTTGGAATTCGGCAAAGAATACGAAGGGCGATTCGCCATAATCACTAAGGCCTTGTATGGTCTCAAGACCAGTGCCTTTGCGTGGAGGGAACATTTATCCACCACACTACAAGAGTCCCTTGGTTTTAAACCGTGTCGAGCGGACCCAGATGTGTATTTGAGGGCGGCCACAAACAAGGACGGTTCGAAGTATTACGAGATGGTTTTCATTTATATTGACGATGTTCTTGTGCTATCAAATAAAGGCCGAGACATCTTAAATATGATCGATCAACACTATCTACTGAAACCTGATTCGATTGGCCCACCAAAACTTTACTTGGGCAATCAGGTCGAAACGTTTGACATTGACGGGGACAGTTCCAAAAGGTGTTGGGCACTGAGCTCCAATCGTTATGCAAAGGAGGCTATTCGAAATGTGCAAACTTGGATGGACGCCCGTGGCATGCAATTCAAGACTCGGACGGTTGGAGTACTTCCTTCAAATTACAGACCAGAATTGGACACAAGTGCATACTGTGACCAGGAATGGATGACATTCTATCAACAGCAAATGGGCGTTCTCAGGTGGCTTGTTGAATTGGGTCGAATAGACATTACTGCAGAGGTCTCGATGTTGGCGGCATTCTTGGCAGGACCAAGAGAAGGTCATGTCCACGCCATGTTACACGTGTTCGCATACATCAATACGCATGACCGATCAAGATTGGTCCTTGATCCCGATTACATCATGCATGGAGAAGAGCCGATGGCAGATTGGAGTGGGTTTTATCCTGATGCGAAGGAAGATATACCACCAGATGCTCCAGAACCACTTGGAAAGGCCTTGCAAATGACAGCTTTCGTGGATTCAGACCATGCCGGTGATTTGGTCACCCGACGGTCAAGAACTGGAATCTTAATATTCTTGAACAGAGCCCCGATCAACTGGTATAGTAAGAAGCAAACCAGCGTCGAAACATCGACTTTTGGATCGGAATTCATGGCTTTGAAAGTTGGTATCGAGATGATCAAGGGCCTCAGATACAAATTGAGGATGATGGGAGTCCCCATCGAAGGGCATACCCACATTCGCGTTGACAATATGTCGGTGGTAGCGAACAGTTCCAAACCAGAGTCAACGTTGAGAAAGAAATCAAATGCCATCGCGTATCACTTTGTTCGTGAGAATGTTGCAAATGGGTCTTGTCGTATTGCTTTTGAACCATCTCGTACTAACCTTGCTGACCTTTTGACGAAGATACAGACAGGTGCAGAGAGGACAAGACTGGCATCAATGATCTTATACTGAGTACGTTTCCCACTGTAACAACAGGATCGGGTACGTCCTGCACTTGACAAGAGGCAAGCTTTAAGCAGGTTTAGGAGGAATGAATGATAGGGGACACGATTACCCCAGCAAATAGCCAGTGAATCGCGAGGGGACCAAGAAACGGTCGCGGTATTGAGCGAGATTTTAGCGAAACATAGACCTCTAGGTTAGAGGATCCTAATAGTCACTCTTTTGAAATATGACTGGTATCATGACCGAATTTTGTGTCGACGTTCTTTATTCTTCACCCAAGATCGACCTATCCCATTCAAGAACAACAGTATACCCTACCAGGTTGCATATTTTGATATTTGGGGACGGGCCCACAATTTTTTGGCCTTGTCGACTGACGTCCGTAGTAATTTCCTTTTGTGTCTACCTTTTTATTGCATTTATCTCGTCGACATGCTTTGTTTGAGCGCACGGTGACCCTCCTAACGAGTAGGAGTACAAAACTGCATGGATCGCTCACACTCGCACACCATAGCTATGACGGTGGCTGCTAGAGGTTGTCTTTGTCAAGATTCCGGGCGTGAGAGACAATAGAATGGAGAAGCAAGAACGAGGTTCTAGTACTACGAATATGAAATATGAGCTACTTCCTTGGATTGCAATAGTATTCTGTTGCTCTCGGTTTGTTTAGAACTAGAAGCAACTATCGAATTATCAAAAGGCATCCATGTCTTCGACTGCTATGCATCCGTACTCCGCTTTCCTGGATGCGGCCCAAACCGATTTCTCAAAATAGCCAACATAATTCCAACAACAATGAGACCCACAACGATTCGAAAGGGTATAGAGGAACCGGCATGGACGGTCACGCGGTAGCCCCAAACAGCGTCTTGAGTGACAACCATTACATCGGTTGTTCCATCGCCATTAAAGTCCACGAGAATGGGTCTGCTGATGGAGGGCTGAGGAATCGATGCAGTGGAGAGGACTTTTCCATGTCCGGGAGATATCAAAGCCATACTCTTATCACCTACCAGCAGCATTGGCCTGGCGGACTCGGCTACACCCCGAGTATTAATTCGATCGAACGTCGTAAGATATCCGTCTTCCCACGTAGGAAACTCGTCATAGCTGTTCCCATTCAATATCCAACTCCGTCGGCCATTCTTTCCCCGGAACCGCTGAACGGTTTGGTCATTGAGCGCCACCACGACATCGTTGCCTTTTCCATACAAGGTCTCCACGGCAAGGAGAGGAGCAAAATCCAATGTGTCTCCGTAGTCTTTCGGGTTGTTGCCACAAAGATTCACTGAGAAAAGTTCTTCCTTCGGAGGTACCCCAGAAAGGGCCATGAGATGACAGAGCCTTTCAGCTTGGTCTTCCAACTGTGCGTCCGTTTTCTCGTTTTCGGTCGAATCATCCGCCAGCATCTTGGACTCTTTTAGTCTAGACACCATCTTTGAGATCCATTTGTTATCTTCATATTTGTCATCATTCTGGATCAAATGATCTCCAGTCAATGCAAATATCGCATCGAGGACGCCATCATGATTAAGATCCGAGTATAGAGTCTCCTCCCACAGTGAGAGGTGACAAACAGCTCTTCCGTTCTTGAGGGAACGGACTTCGATTCCCGTTTCACTCTTAGTCGCAATCACATTGGGTTTTCCTCGTTGGGGTTGGGCTTTGGCCCTGCGAGATCGTCGTGAAAACACACGCTTCCAGGAGAGTTTCTTTGCCTCTGTCGATCCAACTGTGTTGGAAGCCGACCCGCTGCTGCCTAACGCTTTCCTTTTCTTTTTGGCCTGGATGGCGTGTGAGTTATGCTGCTGTTGTTCAAAATGGAGAGTAGTCGTCGATGCATCTGCCTCACTCCAATACATATACGGAAGAATGTCACTGGAAGTCAAGATAGAGCGCCGATACGCATGTAGGCAATTGGAATCCGCGGCCAGGTTTTTCTTCTCATTGACATGTGGTTTGAGGGATCGTCGTCGGGCACTGGATTGAAGCGAACTAACCAATGGCAATGGCAGTTTCTCTTTTTCCTTATTATCGTTCCCACTGTTGAGTGATGCATCCCAAACTGTCTTGCCTGTTTCCGCTTCAAACGCCATGGTGATTCTTCCTTCTTGTGACGCATCATCGTCGTCCCCGGGGCGTTTGTATATCAACAAGGCTTGTACGACAACAATACCACTTTGGATACCAGCATCTGTCCCATCGACGTAAGTCAGTGAGACACCACTCCATTCAGTGGGTAAAATTTCTTTATTCGGAACAACGCTCGTATCCCACATTCGCCGAATGCCAATGAGTTCTTTGACCTTGCTTCTTTTTATTGTCTTTGTCGTGGCATTTGATGGAAAGTCACCAGTCAGGCTGTGCATGACCAGGGCACCGTTGGACCAGAGCGAAAACACACTGGGCAATCCTCCAGCTGGTGTAACAAGCAGATCATTGATGCTCAAACTTAAATCATCCTTACTACCTGATTCTTGTCGATGTATATCCGCAATGTCACACGGCGTATCAGCATAGCAGTGTTGGTCATCTGGACATTCTGCCGCAGTCCCTTCTGGACAAGGGACAGCACATTGTTGAGCGGCATGATGCCAATCGTTACCACAAAAATAATGACGATTCCGATCGTTCAGTTCGGAATTCTTGTAATGAGTCATGGTCAAAGGTGCTTTCTTTTGAGAAGCACCATTTCTCTGAAGGAGGACGTGTCCAGTGGCCAGCTTGATCGGCATGATAGCACTATCCTTGGTCAGCTGCAGACCAGGTTGTAGATTGAGCGGTTCCGATTGATACAACGTTTTTGGACGAAAGGGTGCCATATGCGTCTTGTCGGTGGATGCTGCAGGCTTTAAATCTAAAACTTGAACTTGCCAGCCATCCGACTTTTCGTCATGCAAGACCGACGCCAAGGCCTCCGCCGTCCCATCGCCGTCGACATCCAACACAACGGGCGCCAGTGCAATCCGATGAAGCTGTCCGTTGGACACAGAATGTTCCCTTCCAACGTAGAAGCTCAGCTGAACGTTAGCCGACAAGGAGTCCGACGGATCATCACTGGCTAACTTTGCCAAAACAAATATTGCCAAGGCCGCAGCGAAATCACGTGGGCGCAGCATCATTGTCGTGGATTCGATTCAGCACAACAGAATTTTCCCGAGATATCCATTGGAGGGAGGTGCGCAAACAATAGCTATACTCCTACTCCTCTCTAGAGCTAGGAGTAGCTAGTTCTACTACAGATTGGGGGAGCCATCATATTCCCATCCCACTCCCACTCGCACCTCACACCGCCCCCACTTTTAGACCCGAAAGAAAGTCACGTGACTTTTTTGGTCCCTCGAATCTCACAAATCTCAGATTGCAAACATGGTCATCATTGGCTTGAACGATCGCCTTTTGGCGCTGTTGCCTTTGGCTCCAGTAGCCTTGTTTACCATTCCTCTTATTGGAAACCCGGTTGAGACTGCGCAGAGTTGGATTCAGTTTGTTTTGACGAGTGACAACAACAATGATCAAGACACATCCTCTCGCCCCCCTCCGCCCGTTGCATCGCAGCTTTTGGCATACTTGATGGTCGCCTTCTTGGGATTCATATTGACCGATCGACTTATTCCAAATATTTCACAATATACGCTACGTAAGGGGATTAGTGGGAGGGATTTGGGGAAGAGAGGAACACCGCTGGGAGACAAGGACATGTACGTTGTTCAGCACCCTTTTTTTGCAAAAGTGCGTCGAGCCAAATGCTCAAGATGTTCTGTTCCAAAATTTTGCTAGACCAGAAGCCTTGGGGATTGTTACAGGGACAGTATTTCTGGTGTGCTTAATCTTCTGCTTGGTCGGATATGCGCAGTCGAATCCGACAAAATTACTTGATGTGAACGCAGCTTTGCTTTCGATTTGTTTCATGTTATTTTTGGGCTTCACGGACGACGTCCTGGACTGGCCATGGCGATACAAACTTATACTACCCACTGTAGCATCTCTGCCGCTTTTGTGTTCATATTCCGGAAGCACGTCGGTTGTGACTCCACTTCCAATTCGAGCGATGGTATGGCATGACGGATCCTTTACATGGCTGGGGAATCTTTTGAATCTTGTTGTGACCATAGATGCACAAGCAGAGGGTGCTGTCGTGGAAACGGGGTGGTTGTATATGGTTTATATGGGGATGCTGGCAGTCTTTTGCACCAATGCGATTAACATTTATGCGGGTGTGAACGGTCTCGAGGCCGGCCAATCCTACATTATCGGGTGCGCTGTGCTTGTTCACAACTTGATTGAGATTCGGTTCTGCGACGAAAATACCCAACTTTGTAACAATCACCTGTTCTCTGCAATGCTAGTCCTCTCCTTCGTGGGAGTGACAATGGCTCTGCTCCGGCACAATTGGTATCCTGCAAGGTAAGGACGGACGGGCTGAACCTCATGAAAGTGCATTGGGAAAGCACCTCACATCATGTTTCTTTTGGGTCCATCTAGCTGCTTCGTTGGCGATACGTTTTGCTACCAAGCTGGTGTTACCTTTGCCGTGGTGGGTATTTTGGGGCATTTTTCCAAAACACTGCTGCTATTCTTCATTCCCCAAATTGTGAATTTCGTGTGGTCATGTCCGCAACTCTTCAAACTTGTGCCTTGCCCTCGCCATCGCTTGCCGAGATTCAACCCAGAAACAGGGCTCTGTGAGGCATCCACCTTTCCTTGCAAAGAAAAAGACTTTAAGTGGCTTAAACGAAGACCAGACGACAAAGAATGTCCCAATATGACACTAATCTGTTTGTGTCTGCAGATACTGGGACCAATGAAAGAACGAAATCTCTGTATCACCTTGCTTGCACTTCAGGCATTCTCCTGTTTGTTTGCGTTCTACATTCGCTATCATGTATCACAATTCTTGTTCGATCAATGATACCGTAACATAACAGCATTCTAGAACTGGTGTTCTATCCAAGACTATTCGATTCGAGTATTGATTGAAGGTTTGTTCATCCAGAGTTGGGACGGCGTACAGTATGCAGCAAGGATCAGAACCTTTCATCCCGACCAATACTCTTCCGATAATGTACTCTTGTGTTGGAGTTTTGTTCATGGTTCTGTATCCTTGTTGTTTGGCGCCACCTTCGATCTTGGCAGTTGAATTCCCACTGTATGTCCTGCATATTCTTTTACGAGGATCACAGAAGTGTCAGTTTCGATTGTGATGAGTGGTTTAGGAGCATCTTCGCCACTGTCCTTCGACGCTGACTCCTGCAATTTGGACGCTAACTTGGCCATGTTCGAGTACACCCCGACCCGATCTACCAGGACGCTTTTATCGTTGCTTTTTATACTGAGTGGCAAACCTTGAGCATCACTGCAAACAATCCCGGTCTGATCGACCGATAATATTGATTCTATCAATGCGGACCCATTCATAGTAGGCGACGGGGAGCTCATGGTGTCTTCGGGCCGAGGGTGGAGAAGCAAATAATTTTTTATCAAGAGGTGGATGAGTCGCGTTTGGGTCTCTGATCTTTCTGACAAGTGGAAGCATCACATCATCATAATCCTAATTTTTGAACATCTGATGTCTCGACGATGATGATGAACAAAACCTACCAAAGACCTCGACAATACTTAGTTTTTATCGCACTGTATTGCCTTGCTCTTTCGGATAGCACTGGCGCCACAGATTATCCTTGGTTTGCCCGCCACAGCGGAGCATCGACCAAGGCTAGGGACACAATAACACCATGGAGGAGCGTTACAGAAATCCTTCGTGGTGGTGGAGTGAAAAATGACGATGAAAAAGAATCCAAAATGGAAAGTAAAGCACAAGAAGAGTCCGAGGAAGCACCACTGAAAAATAAAAAGGCCAAACAGAAAAAAAAGAATACCAATAAGACAAAATCGAGCAAGAAAAAGGGAAGAACGCCGAAAAAGACGGACGTAGGTCAAAGTAAAAAGAAAATCGAGGAAGTTCTCAAAACAGATCCTTCACAAATGATGGGTGACGCCATTCGAGAAAGAGCTGACCAATTGCTGTCCTCCCCTCTATCGTCGAGGATAGGCAAAAATCCTTTGTTAGACCGCATTGATGATACATTTCGATCTGTTGGATGGGCCCTCGGTTCATCCGATCAACTTGGATCTCTGATATCTGGAGAAGCGCATCCAAAAATATCTCCTAATGTCAAAGGCGATGCCAGCGTTGACTTGGACCAACAAGAAACAGGGGAAGTGGAGGCATCCACAACTCCTGTCCTTGTTTATTACTTCATGCGAAGCCATGGCGGTGCTCATGCTGTTCAATCCATTTGCAGTCTCCTTGCCACATTGACTGGGATAGGCGCTATACTTTCATCCTTATTGATTCCCAAGGTTCGGTCCACGTCGCTGGTTGTGTCCGATGCCACTCTTGGTCTCGTTTTCCGTTGCCTTCTTTTTGCCATGATCAAACATATGACAGGTATTTTGGCCACTGGTGCATTGGCAGCCAGGGCCATACCTCAAATTGGATTACGCAACACCCGTAGTTGGATTCACGGTTTGGTTCACGATCCCATATCACAGTATGTCTTTTACTGTGCGTGCGTTTCCTTCTGGTTGCCCACTTCGACAGCGTCCCATCCTCGTTGGTGGCAGTCGCATGCTTTAGCACCGCTTTGTCTCGTCGGACCGGTGGTGTTTCGAGAAGTAATCAACACGGTTTATGTCATTTCTGATATCCTGGTGTTGTGGAAGTGCACGAACCAGGATGACAGCAAGACTGCTGTTACGACGGTACTTCAAAGAATAATTCAGCTTTCAGCATCTATACTGGATGCCGCGATGAGCGTCCTCTTTACCTCCAAGATATGGCGCTCCTCTGATGCATTGCAACGGCAAGCTATTTTAGCAAAACTAGTCGGTCGCGTAAGTCTTGGCGGGGAAGTCCTTGTTGGTGTCTTGATGACTGCCGATGCAGCAGCACTTTCCTTCTTCGCACTATACAAAGCCAAGGATCGTGCATCATTTGGCGCGTTGTTTAAATCATGCCTCTGCACCCAGCTCTACTTGAGATTTCTGTTGGTTCGACGCCGCAATATTGCACGGTTGGCGACTCAAATGCGTGGTGGAGCTGCTAGATTACCAATGTATGTTCTCGATGTGTTGCTCGATCCTGCTGCAGCGATGGGATTGGACTTAAACACGGCTAGAACCGTGCCAGCTTCAAACTCGACGATGCTTTGGAAAGATAGGATTTCGAAAAACTTAAGAATGTAACATCAGCCTTTCATTCAGTTGATTTTCTAGGGCCAGATTTTTGCGTATGGCAGGTTGTGTAAGTAGACGAGGTTCATTCGTATTGAGTATGTTCTCTTCAAACAGTTTCCCAGTTGTTTAAAAAATCATTTATAGCGTTGTCAGGTTGAATAGTGCTACATGAAGCTACTGAAACATCGATTGAAGCAGATTATCAAGCCGCTTGGGCCTTTCTGATTCGTTGCACTTCTCAGCAAACAAATACCCAAACGGCAGATAGCATATAGATGCTCGAGGATCAATGGTGTGGAACACCACAATGTCACTTTCTCCCACGAAAGAATCTTCATGATAATGATCACCGTGCTCTGCCGATACAGTCTCAGGAATTGAACTATCCTGCACATCCGCCGCTAGTTCTGGTTTCGCAAAACCCGAAGTTGAAGATACGTGGTCGTTTGACTGATGCTCAGATTTGACGACATCGGGTCTCGAGAGATGATCTACTCGATTTCTGTCACTGGCATTTTCTTTCCTTGAATCAGCTTTCACTTCGACCGACTGTTTCATTTTAGGTGGTAGTGGCACCGGTCGAGACATATTGTCTCTTCGACTTCGGGATTGAGAATTGGAAAGATGCTGCGTTGAGGAAATCAACGGTGG